>OX336388.2:41556643-42156643 GCA_946902985.2 Meconema thalassinum
ATCAGACGGTTTGCCTATAAAACTAAGCCTCTGTTGTATATGATTTCAAAAAAAAATGATAAACAGCTTTCTAGGACTGTACTCCCGGGACAATAACCAACATAGTGGGCAAAATGATTCCCTGATAGGTAACTCATGTTTGGTTAGTCAATTCTTATTGCAAGGCCAGTCAAGACCTAACAAAATTAGTCTTAACACCATATCATTAAACAAATCAAACAATCTTAGGGTATTTATTAAATTTAATTGTATTTTAGGAACCTTGCAAGCATCTTGCAACCTTGAAAAGGAGACCGTTCAATCATTCAATATAGTTAGTGTTATGAACCTCAACGCAAGAGGTTATGAAAGTCTATGTGAGTGGTTTTTACAGATAAATGCTTTTCCTGACACCCACCTCACAGACGAGTTTATGGGAGATGAAACTCAGCTATCATGTCGAATGGTCAGGTCCTAGTCTACAAGAGAATCATGTTCAGGTATTTGTCTGCAGGGAGTGTGGTAAACGAAACAACAACAACGTTAAAAGCATACATGTAAAAGGAATATTATGGATTTTTCGAGTACATCTAGTGAATTTCCAAAAGAAATTGGATACATTTCATTGTTTGTAGCCCACTTTGGGTAAGGTTGGTAAATTGTAGTGATTTTTCATATATATTCAGGTAAATTTATATCAATTTCAGGTAGTTTAAACTATTCTTAGGTAAATCAAAGGAATTTCAATAAATCTGGTTGTCATTTGTTGGATTTTGCTGGAATTTTGTGTCATTTGGTCAATTTGTGGAAAATTTAGTGGATTTTAGAACATTCTAGTCAATTTGAAGGTAAATCTGGAGATAGGTATTTGACAGATATCCTGTCACTATTATGGTTGTATTAGAGTGTGCCTTTCACTATGAAGGGTAGGACTGAGGAGGAGGAGACCGTCATGACCTTAAGTGCATAGCCATTTATATTGACTTTAAGGATGGGTAATGTGGGGGGATCAAACACTCCTCTTGTTAGTTTTGAGGGAAGTGTACTCCATGCCATTCCATTTTTGAAAGCCGCTAATCAGGTTCTAGCATTGAACAGTGGCAAGCATTTCACTATTCTTAACATCAAATGTTGATCACTTGTTATGTCAAGTACATGTTCACAAGCCGGGCTCGTCTCTGTCTTCTTTCCTTTCGAGCACACTTGGTCAAGTCTTGTTCTCTACATCAGTCCCATGTACTATACTTTGACAAAATAATAAGGGGTTATTCATAGTATTATTATCTGAGTATCTAATACATTTTTGCATAGCCCTATGACCCGTATCGGATCATAAACATACATGCTATGTGTTACCGTCCTTAAAGCCAGTGATATAACACAAAAGGGTCTTTATTTCCACCACCCCCAGGGGCTCACAGCTAGTGGTATGCGGGTAGGCGACCACGAGGGCCCCCAGCTGTGTTCGGCATTGCTTCTACTGAATTGTGCCGGGCTCGTTTCTGTCTTCTTTCCTTTCGACCACACTTGGTCAAATCTTGTTCTCTACCGTCCCTGACATTATTAGGGTATCCAAGGCCTAGGGAGTCTCTTCCTTTTCCAACTTAATAGGTCGTTGTTTAATATTTTTCTCTGATACCCTCGTTGTGTGAGGAGGCAGCCTTCTTTTTATTTTCATGTTATTTCCTGCCGTTTGCTCAAGCCACACTAAAGGTAAGGTGTATATATATAGTCCTACCACTTGTGATGCACCCTGAAAATGGCTACACCCTCGCGGGCTTACGGCTGATCAGTTCGAGATTTGGCGACACCAAGGGATTCCTGAGCTGGCTCCTGTTTTCCACCTTTTTCATCCATTACCTCTGTGGCAGAGCCTCTCCGCTTTCACTTTCATATCTAACTTTTATGGCTCTCTTTCCTTTCAAGTCCTTCAATCCACATTCTTGAGGGTTCAGGGCATTTTTTATTCCTTTTGACCTTTATTTGTCTTATTCTCCTTTTGTCATCGATTTCTTTTCCTAGTCTATTAGTGTATAGTTAGTTTTAGTTAGAGTTTACATTTTATTTTCATCTTCACCATCACCCAAACCATTAGGGTCGATAGGACAGCTTGGTGGTTAAGTTTATAGAACGCTTCTCTTTTGTCCAAAGGTCACCTTGTTGAATTCCTCACTGGTTCATGAATTTTATACTTTATTCACTTATTTCTTATGGCATTGAAACTGTGTGTCTGTAACGTCATCATTATTGAATTTAACTTCAGTGTACGGTGTAGGATTGGAAAGGAGGCGGCCGTGGCTTCTGAATTACAACTATGTTAGCGTTTGTCTAAAGTATAAATAAAAATGAGTTCAAACATCTTGTAGGACATAAACTATTTTAAAATTCAGATTTGTATTTCACAGCAAACACAATCATTCTCAGTTTAAAACAAGCCATAAATTTCGTTTTCTATCATGATAGCATATAGGCGGGCATTGCTATAGCTTACATGTAGTAGGGTCATCAGCTAAGGATTTAATTTCAATTACCTACACCTCTGATAGTATGGCTCTTAGTCAATTCGTTCAACTATAGAAAACTCACAGTGTAGTGGTTAACATACTTGGTTGTCAACCCTGAGGTTTTTGCTTCCAACCCCGACTATACCAAGAAATTCATTTTCATTTTAAGGTTGCAATAAGGTTCACTGAGTCTTGTCATCCCTTACCTAACAACTATCTAGTCATGTACGTTAACATGGCGCGGAGCACGTCCACTATCAAGTGGACGAGTCATATGAAACTTCCTGGCAACATCGCGGTGCTGTTATCACCAAGACTCACTACACAAACAAAAGCCAGTGTCCCTATGCAGATTCAACCCAGCGGTAGTATGCAAGCGTATGTTTGTTTAAAAAGCATCATTAATATAAATCCACTGTCACCACAGAGACCCCGGGTTCGATTTTTTTCTAAAGGCTGCAACAAAGTACACTGAGTCTTGAAAGGTAAAACTTTTGGGGTCAATTCATGGACCATGGCAAAGGGTTGGCCATCCTGGCTTCTTCAACACCTCAAACAAATGTTTACTATTACTGGTTAGTTACCTATTTTTTCTTGTTTTTCTTTCTTCGGCTTTTCCCAATTAATTGGGGTCGCCGGAACCAACCTGGCTCATTTTGGTTTTGGCCGGGGATTTAAGGCCGAATGCCCTTCCTGACGCCACGTGATTTTTCAGTGAAAATTCCACTCCGCTGTCACTGGGATTTGAACCGCAGCCGTCCGGGTAAAGACGAGCAGCTTAGCCTCTGCGCCATCACGCTCCCCACTGGTTAGTTATCTATACACACATTAATCAATAATTATCTAGTAATAATAATAATAATAATAATGATTCACAAGAAGTGAATAATGCACAAATGTTCGCAGTAATGGCAGACACTACTCCTGATGTATCTCATGACGATTATTGCACGTTATATTGATGATACAGGTAGAGTTTTGGAACGAATCATCGACATGATTGCTGTAACTGACAAAACAGGAGCTGGCCTAGCATCTAACATACGGTACTTCAATGTTCGCATGAACATGAAATATTGACAGATAATTTAATTTTCCAATCCTACGATTAAAATGCGAGTTCTATGTCCGGAGAAAAGCAAGGAGTTCAAAAGGAACTGTATGAACATATCTTGTCAGGCTCATCGCCTAAACACTTTTGTGGAACATACCTCTAATGCCAGAATCATCGTTACCATTATGTGTGATACCCTACAATCATTGTATACATTTTTTCTAGTAGCACCAAACAATTTTCCTGTTTGAAAGAAAAAATTTCAATGATAGAAAATTCGTTACAGCAGGCCAACTTATCAAAACCTCGATGGACCGCCCATGATCAAGCATTAAAAGCCGTTTGGACTTCTTTGAAGGTATTGTGGAAGTGCTGGAAAAAAATTTGGAAGGTGATTCGAATTTTGATAATAAGACGAAATCACAAGCACTGAGCTTAAAGAAGTGTATGCTCAGTTTCGATTTCATTGTATTCCTGATGTTCATGATAAATGTTATGTACAAGGCTCAAGTTTGTCAGAAATTTTAGAATCTCCTGATCTAAATATAGTTAATGCTGCTATTGTGATACAACGTACTCTTCAATCCTTTGAATCTATGCTTTCAAATGAGAACGAAATGAACGATCTAGTAGAAGCAGCAAAAATTTTCTCTTCAAAAATAAACGTGGATGATGAACACGATTTTTGAAACATCATCGAAGACGAATTCTTCCCAAAAAAAGTCGATGGAAATCTTCAAAACGCAGCTGTATTAAATATGGAGTAATTCTATCGCAAAGAATTCAAAGAAGTTGTGAATGTGTCGATCCAGAAGACACGTGATAACCTTTCTGTATTAATCGACTTCATTAAACCACTTTTTGAACTGTTCAAAACACCATTCTACGATAATCTTGTACCATAGAACGCATTCAGAACCTTTTGAAATTAATTTCCTGCTGCCCATTTACAGATAGTTTAGCTGTGAAAGTTGAATTGGAAATTTTCTCCGACCAATGTGAAAACGCCGAAAACATGAATGATATCTTGCGAATTAGTGAAATTTTCAAAAAAGCGTTGGCTGCAGCAAATTTATATTTGTCGAATTGCAATTACAGCTGCTGTATCAGAAGCTAGTAATGAACGTAGTTTTAGTAAGTTGAAATATGTAAAAGATTTCAAACGAAGTACAATGAACAATGATAGGTTAGCGAACCTCATGGTTTTGCATTGTGAAAAAGATTTATCAGCTAAAATAAACTTAGATGTTCTTGTTAAAAGGTGGTCGATATTGAAGAAGAGGCGAATTAATATTTAGCAATTATGTATAGGTACCATACCTAATGGCCGTGTTTTTTTTAAATTGTTGCTTCTGGGTTCTTTTCTTTTTCCAAGTTGGTATTATATCTTCGTTTCATTTCAATGTTTCTGTAAAATAAATAAATAAATAAATAAATAAATGACGTATTTGCTACTGTTTCCATGTCTGCTGATTAATTTATCAAATGAAGGTATGAAACGAATGCATGCCTGAGTTTGGAAAAAAATATTTGTCGGTAAAAAGTGATTCCAAAATAACCGAGTTGGCAAAAAAAACCTCATTTTGGCCCCTGAATGTCCTGCATTTGGAAATTTCCAGTTGGTAACGCTAGTTCTACGAGACAATTATGTGAGTTTTGTTGTGAAGTGGTCGCATTGTAACACCAGAGGCAGGGAATTTAGCTAATATCTTTGAACACTCGGTACCTTAATACTGGAAACAGACTGTGTGGGAGTAAAGTGCGACTGGTTACGCCTGGTCCTTCCTAGACAACGGAAAGTGTGTTTTTCTCTCTATATTTTAGTCTAAAATTAAACTCTAAAATAACTCTAAGAACATTACATGTACCGTAATATTGTAAAACTGTAGTTCTGTCAATAAGGAACACTGTTCGGCAATATCACACTCAGGTAAAGTAATAATAGGGCCTACGTGTATTCCTCATATACTATTTAGGCCTATTATATCAGCATTTGATGTAAGACGTATCCACAAACGCAGATTACTTAATTACAAATCTTTATTTGAAATTTCAGTTGATCGTGAACCTAGCGTGTAAGATGTTACGTGCGCTGCAGTTCAAAATTGTTAATCTGCGCAGATATCTCATTCATTAATTTTGTACTCACGCTGCGTGAAAGTTGTTGGTTCAATCCTCGGCTCGTGTTGTGTACGGTCACTATATAATAATACGAGGTACGTCCAGAAAGTAGGTTCCGTTTGGTAATAAAATTAAATTGTGTACAGATACAGAAAAATTATTTATTGCACAACATTCTACTCCTCTTAAACTACATTTCCACATAACTGCCGAACTTTTGCAGGCATTTGTCATAGCGTGGCACAAGTTTTTGGATACCTTTTTCATAGAAGTTTTCCGCTTGTGTCTTCAACCAGTTGGAAACATCTTCTATCAGCTCGTCGTCATTGTTGAAGTGTTGACCGCCAAGGAAAGACTTGAGATGTGTGAACAGATGAAAGTCGTTAGGAGCGAGGTGAGGGTTGTACGGAGGGTGGTCAAACACGTTCCAGCCAAATCCCCGTAGGAGTTATTTCGTCACATTTGCAGTGTGTGGTCGTGCGTTGTCGTGAATAAAAACAACACCTTTTGACAGCAACCCTCGGCGCTTATTCTGTATTGCGCGGCGCAATTTCCTAAGTGTTTCGCAGTAAGCATCTGCGTTGTTTGTTTAACCACGCTGTAAGAAATCAATGAGTAAGATGCCTTTCTAGTCCCAGAACACTGTGCACATCATTTTCCGAGGTGTCAAGATTTTTTTCGGCTTAACCTTTGCTGGGGATGAAGTGTGCCTCCATTCCATTGATTGCCACTTACTTTCAGGGGTGTCGTAAGAAACCCAAGTTTCATCTCCTGTGACTATCTGTGTCAGAAATTCTTCGCCGCCTTCATTGTAACGGGTCAAAAACTGAAGTTGTTGTGCATACGCCAGGAAAAGCTATAGGCATAGCAGATCCAATTAACAATAGATGGCGCTTGTGTAACTTCAACAATATGGCGTGCGTTTCTTTCAACAAAGTCCCACATGCGTTCATATACCATTCACCCCAATGCGATGAAACTTGGGTGAGATGTTGTATACACTCAGGGATGGTTTCTGGCTTGGTAAATCATCCGTTTTGTTTTGTGTTGCTCCGTAAGAATCTTCGGTACCCAACGTCGGCAAAGTTTACAAAGTTCAGTTTTTCGGTAGCAATTTCATGAATTAGTGATCGTGAGATTTGGGGAAATTCCATAGCGAGAGCACTAATTGTAAACCTGTGGTTTTCCCGGATCTTGTCATCAATCGCGTAAACCAGTTTTTCTCTAACCAAAGATGGACGCCCACTTCGTTCTTCATGGTGCACTTCACTACGTCCTTCATTGAACTGTCGGACCCATCTTCTCACCATTGAATCACTCATCGCATTTTGTCCATACACTTCGCAAATTTGCCGATAAATTTCAATTGGTTTCACTTTCCTAGCATTCAGAAAACGAATCACAGATCTGATTTCACAAGCGGCGGGATTTTCAATCAACACCGACATTGTACGAGTAAACATGCACAACAACGCGTACGTGGCTGACAGCGCTCTCCAAATGGCGCACGTTTCTTCTCCTTGATACAGAGCGTCTACCGCGCATATGTGGAACTGCGCTGCAGCGGAACGTACAACTAGTTGAAGACACAGGCGGCACACGTCTACGAAGAAGGTATACAAAAACTCGTGCCACGCTACGACAAATGCCTGCAACATTTCGGCATTTATGTGGAAAAGTAATTTAAGGGTTGTAGAATTTTGTGCAATAAATAATTTTTCTGTATCTGTTCACAATTTAATGTTATTACCAAACGGAACTTACTTTCTGGACGTACTTCGTATAATATCTATGCTCAGTTTAGTGCAATTTGTTCCCTTTGCTTTGACAATTCGTATCAAAGTGACTGGGGGTGGAAAGTCTGTACATTATGCTGAGTAATGTAGACATAGTAGGCCTATTGGGCTTCAGCAATTGCACTGTCTCTCTGAATCCCCAGTCCTATTTAGACAATCTAGCACTGTTCAAACACACTAACACCTCCTGGACGTTTATAATTTGTGATGATGCAAACATTTCATGAGGAAGGTTCTTCCCAAAATAAGGCTAATCATTCCATATCAGAACCAAATAGTTAGGCCCCTTGAAGCAGCAATCTACACCACAACCTCTTTATTGGTTACTAAGAAGAAAACACTTCTGGTATGTTCCGGAGGGGTAGACATTTACAGGGGTACCAATTCATCATCCTCAAAGCCCTGACGTAGATATAAATTCCATTTTATGTACGGTTGCATACATTTAAAGAATATAGAGCAAAACACAAGAAAAATTCCTGGAAGGGTATTGAATATACCATTAAACTTTTGTGTGTGTAAATGACAAATATATCCTGTACTTGTTACATTGTATATTACTTAATTATCCTGTGTTTTAGATTCTTCAACATTATGGAGGGCCAACCATCTATCAAATGTGAACCAGAAGAATTCCCTGAGATTGTAAGTTGTATTTAGTTCCATATATTGTGTACCATTACTGATGGGCATGACAAATCTTTGTGTACCGTAATTAATAGGAATTATGTCATGTACTTAATACTACCAAATAGTGATGGTTATAATTCTTGTTTTGAGGGGCCTAACATCTAGATTATCGGCCCCCTACCAAATAATAATCTGACTCTGTAATGTTTGTTTTTAAATTTCCTAGTAATAATATTAACACCTCCGTTCTTCAGTCCATGATTTGTTGGGCCTTACATTCATTTTCTCAGCAAAATGGTGGTTGTTAATTACTGTTTTAAACTGGGGTCGATATTATGTAATTTCTTCTGTGATTCCAATTTCTTGAAGTTCATTTTCTATTTCAATAAGCCACTGGTTATTGACTCTCATTGATAGAGCAAGGTTGAGAATCTTTTGGTGATCCTGTGATGGTTCATTCTGAGAATGTTACCGTAGAACCTAAAATGCCTTTTCCTGAAAGAATGCTGATAAATCTCCCGGGGCTTTCGTTTCTCCCAGATTCCTTCTGAGCAGACTGGACCGAGGATTTCCCTAAATATTTTGCTTTCTTGTTTCTCTATGTTCTTACTAAGAGATCTACCTTGAATGATCAATGTTTCTGAGCCATATAGAGCTTCAGGTGTGATTAATGTGGTATAATGTCTTAGATGTTGATTTTTTAATTACATCTATAGGTATAGGCCTTCTGGAATGTTGAGATTCTCTCTTTGTTTGCGTCATGACTCAGTCGTGAAGTAAAGTACAATCCCGTCATATGCCTGGAGGGAGTGTGGATAACGCAGGGAAAAATCACTCAGGATTGGTACTGTCAGCGGGATTCAAACTGAATTGCTGCAGCTGCCATCAAGGCCGTGGTGCACGGTTCAATGAACACGGCTATGCCGTGGGGTTTGAATTTATTTACTTGATGATCTTTTTGCCGAATATAGTCTTCAGAGGTTTCCGGTCTAGATGACGAGCGGATTCGTCTATGCATTTGGAGTCCGGTCTTAGCTGCAGTTTAGTGAAGTCTTTCAAGGACCTGAACTGAGTCTTACCAATTAATTGTTAGAAAGTATAGCTTATCATCTCCGAATGCCAAACACTGCAGATGAATTTTATTTTTGAGTCGTCGACCAATAGTTATTTTTTGTCCCCCCCCCCCCCTTCCCCCCCACCCCCGTCCTGGACTGTTATTCAAAGACACTATTGAACATTTTTGGAGATAGCCCATCTCCTTGTCGAAGTCTTGGCTAATATGATTACGATCAGAAAGTTCACTTAAATTTCATTATTGAAGTTATGGCTGTCAGTTTCTGTCGGATTATTACTCTTGTGTTCCTGTCTAATTTGAAATCTTCTAGAATACTGAATAGTGTGTGTAGGTCTACTGAATCATCCGCTTTGCTGAAGTCTCCAACGTGAGCATTGTTTGCCTGGCTTTATGAATTTGCAAGATGATTTTGAGATTGTGAATTTATTCTGTACAGGGCCTGTCATTTATGAATCATGCCTGTTATTCGCCAGTTAGTTGATGAGTTTGGATTTCAAGTTTCGTGAATAATGCTTTAGAGAGAATTTTATTCGCGAGTGATAGGATATTTCTCCATAGGTATTAATGTATGTTCTTTCCCTTTCTTAAATTAGTGGGTGAACTAGATTGCAATTCCTGTCTTAGGGAAATTTCTCCATATATCTACAAGAGTTACATGACATTTTTTAGTTAGGCTTTCACCTCTTAATTTCAATATTTCAGTTTTCTTTTGAGTTTTGTTATTTTCAAGTTTAGTTTACGGTTACTGGCTTGATTTCTTCTAATGATGGGAGTTCTGAATCTGGATTAGGAATCCGATTCTCAAATCAGATTTGTTCTTCAGGAGGATCGTAGGTTCAAAGGTCATGGAAGTAATCTGTGACGAGTGTGCAGATTTCCTTTTTATTTCAGGGCCTCATCCGGATGTTGTAAGTTATAAACTAGGTGCTTTGTAGTGTGGCGGTTCGTCAGCAAATGTTCTGTAACAGCTCCTTGTACTGTTTTTTATGTAATGTGTGTTTTTCAGATCTGATGATTCTCGAGTCTTCTTTCTGGTCTTTGAAGAATTCACGCCAATTTTGTTTCTATTTCATTGGAACTGTACCATTGAAAGGTTTGAATTAGAAGGTCTATGGCCTTATCGCTGGTCTTGTTCAAACATGTGTCTTAACGTTTTCGAGGAAGAACACCAATAATCCGGGAAACTGCCAATAGTGTATCTTCTAATGCCATCTAAATGACAGGGTTTTGGTTCGTGATATTTGCAAGGAGATTTTTTGAATTTGGTTTAAAGACATTCCAGACCAATTCGAGGATATTTTGAATGTTCTGACTTTGGGTCTGTCAGGATGAAACTTAACTTTAATTAAAGATAAATGATGATTAGAGTAAATAATTCCTTTTTATACTTCAAATTCATAATAATGAATATTATTATTATTATTATTATTATTATTAACAATTGTTCTTCAGGAGGATAAAAGGTCATGGAAGTAATATGTGAGAAGTAGAATTTCTAGGGTCTCTTCCGCATGTTTATGACTTAACTACGTGCTTGGTAAGGTGATTGTTCATCAGCAAATGTTTTGTAACAGTTTCTTGCTATTGTTATTATTATTATTATTATTATTATTATTACTATTATCATCATTGGCTCTTATTCTTCAACTTTTACATACAGTCATGCTTGTTTATTACTTCCCAGGATTTGAATGAGCAGCCACCGTCTGATAGGCCGGTCTGGGTGAAAATTAAAGAACCTGATGATGCTTTTGAAGATGGAAGATTCATAACTCAGAGTGCATTTGTTAAAGAAGAACTTGATATCCAGGTGATTGTGTGCATTAATTCCTACTTTGGATAATTCTCAAATTTTTTCAAAGTTATGTAGTTCTCAACATTTCATAAAAACTTCGTCACACATATTTCCAAAGTTTCTCTCTACAATATCTGGCAAATACACATCAAGCTAACTTATTCAATATACACATCTCTTCAATTCTATGCTGTTTTTCAAGTCATTTTTATATTCTTTATTAACAAGATTATTGTAACAGATCTGTTTTCTTGTGAACTTTTGGTATGGTACTACACAGTTCCTTATCCTATTCCACGCTGATGAGGGTCACAGTGTTCTAAATATTGATTTTAAATAGGCCCTTGGACTGTTTATCTATTATTTCGTCAGACGTCTATAATAATGGAAGCCTGCCCTACAAGAACGTTGTATATCAGAAATTGAGCATGTTGAGATTTTCGGTTAAGAAGTTTGGATATCATCACATCATCACACCGACACTTTGCAAACCTAATATTAGTCAATTTGAAAAAAAAAAATGGACAGAAAATTTTGGGTCCAAAAGGTGGCTTCCCTGCAAGAAAGTTGTATATCAACAAAGATGGCGAATGTTGGCAATTTGAATGTGTCGCCAAGCTCTCCTTTATCACTGAATAAGAGCAGGAAAAAGAAGATAAATCAATTTCAGTGGAAGAACAATGTGAGGAATTGACTGAAGAATAGTGGAAAAGCTAATACAGCAACTTCAGAGCGTGCAGGTCAACAAAATCATCACCCAAGCCATACAAGAGAAGAACGTTGTATATCAATCAGCTGGGAGGCGGCATAGCACTTCCAGGAACGTGTTATGATTATAATGATGCTACAATTTGTATGTAATCCCTTGATTGTCCCAGAATTCTTTTAGCCTATTTTCAATTATGAAAAACAAATAGGCGTATGAGATCACCCTTTGTCCATGTGTGTGTATGTGTGTCTGTCCCAAAAAATCTATACGGCTGGAGTGATTTCAATAAAACTCGGTAAGGTCAAAGTACTATTTCCTTCGATCACAACCGTGCCCTTCGCTATTTATTACGTCTCACCAATCCAACATGGTGGCAGTGCGAAATATTTCACAGGCATTCTATATCTCCGCAATTTTTACTGATATCGCCCTGAAATTTCGTACGATGATAAAGGGCACAACTATAACTTGACCTATGTGACTTTTAAAAAACCTGTTACGTACAGAACGAACATAGCCGCCAAGCAAAGTTGAAACATTTAAATCGACTTTTCTCGTGATTCAACTACCCGTGCGCAGTGAAGCATTGTACAGCATATTTTTATACACATTGTAATGCACTGACATCTAATTTAGTTCAATTGTTTACATAACCTCAAGATGGCGGTTATGCGAAATTTTAAAATTAAGTTTTCATTTCTTATGTCCTAATCATGCGGTCGAAGTCAACATTTGAATAATGAACCTACGCAATGATCGTCATCTAATAGTACATAACTCTATGGCCTCCATATAAAAATCGAAGATGGCGACCATCCAAAATTAGTATACGGTTCTCAATATGCCCTTTTATTTTCTTGTTTTGTGTATGCCTTGTAAGCAATACAATATTCCATTCCATATAATTATGTATTTGAGGGTTATTTATTTTTATTTTTTAGCCATAGAAAATGGTTGGTGATATACAACGTTCTAGGTCTGTTGTGATATACAACTTTCTTGCAGGGAAACAGACTAAAACCATGGTGAGTCCTATATACTGCCATTTAAGAGAAATCTGTTCCTTTAGTGTTGGAAGAGAGACTGTATAGAACTGTTATAATATATCTCGGTATTAGATTAGGCACAAGTAGTTTTCTTTTAATACTGACAAGTTAATAAATATGATATACAACGTTCTTGTAGGGCAGGCTTCAATTTTAAAGTGGTTATTTATTGTCCTTTTTGAAACAACCTTGAATAATTATGGCAAAACTTGCATCACATCTAAGGTTAAGTCGTGCAGCTAAATTAGGTAGGAACTTCGAATAATCCTTGGCATATTAGTAGGTGTGTGCTAGTGAAACTCGGACAATGGGTATTTAATTTTTGAATTGTCTTTAACTTCATGACCACTCGATCACATGATATGCGACTGTAGGTTATCATATCATCATTTAATGTTGACGGTTACTGATTTTTGGAAATCGTTCTTGAGAAAGGTTCAGAAATGCAACTATGTTTTACATATTGAAACTCGTGTTTATTTTCATCTTGAATCAAACACCTATTTGAATTTTCTTAAAATGAAAGACAAATGTATCAATTTTATTGTTGAATTTATAACACTGTCATCATCATCATCATCATCATTTCCCCTTATCCAGCTCCTGCCGGGTAGGGGTATTTATGGCACTTCTCCACTTTCCTCTTTCCTTCCACAATTCTTCTTCCACGATCTTGTCCCAGTTCAGATTCCTTTTTCTCACGCTGTTCTTCACTGAATCGATCCACCTTGTTCTAGGTCTTCCCCTTGCTCTCTTACCCTTGCACTTGGCCTCCAGCACCTGTCTTGGTATTCTATTTTCCTCCATCCTCTTTACATGTCCAAACCACCTTAGTTTATTCCTCTCAATTCTCTCATTTAGTTTTCCCATCCCAACTTCCTTCCTAACATCTTCATTCCTCACTCTGTCTTTCCTTGTCTTACCTATCATACTTCTTAGGAATTTCATTTCACTGGCTTGGATTTTACTCTCATGCCTGCTTGTCAGGGTCCAAGTCTCAGCTGCATGAGTTAATATGGGTACTTAGTACATTTTATACATTACCTCCTTGCTTTTCCTTGGTACTTCCTTATCCCAAACAAGTTTTCTTACACTTTGATAGAATGCATTGCTCTGCTGTACCCTCCTGCCAATCTCCATGTCCAACCTACCAGTTTGCATCAATTCACTTCCTAGGTATTTGAACGTGTCCACAATTTCCAAACTCTGACTTCCAATTTTCACAGTGCCCTTTCCTTGTCTATCCCCTCTTGTCATCACCATGGTCTTGCTTTTCTCTATACTGATTTTCAGGCCATACTTCTGAATATTTTCGTTCAGTGCATCTAGTTGTTTTTGCACTTCTTCGGTGTTCCTTCCCCAGACCACAATATCGTCTGCAAATAATAGTAACTTCATTTCTTTATGTCCATATGCTTCCTTTGTTTCCTTTACAATTTCATCCATTACCATTATGAATAAAAGAGGTGACAGCACACTCCCCTGTCTTAGTCCAGTCTTGTTCCTAAACCAATCTGTCTTTCCAACTGGGGTCAGTACCCTGCTAACACAGTTGTTGTACATTGCTTGCACCATTTCCAACATTTCTCTTCCCAGTCTCTTCTTAACCATGGTTTCCCATACCTTCTCTCTGGGGACACTATCATATGCCTTTTCTAGATCTATGAAAGTCATGATCAAATCCTCTCCATATTCCCAGTTCTTTTCCATCACCTGCCTCAAGCTAAAGATTGGGTCCACTGTGGATCTTCCACTCCTGAAGCCATACTGTTCCTCTTGCAACTCTCCTTCCACCTTTCTTCTCATTCTTCTTTCTAATATCCTTTCCAGTATTTTTACTATCTGTGATATGAGGGTGATCCCTCTATAGTTATCACACACTTTCTTGTCCCCTTTCTTAAACACTGGTATTATTAGCCCTTTCTCCCAGTCTTCTGGTACACATTTCCGTTTCCACACACACTTTAGCAGTCGATACAGCCATTGCATACCAACAGGTCCAGCAGCCTTTATCATTTCTACACTGATTTCATCCACCCCTGTTGCTTTTCCCATCTTCATTTTCTGTACTGCTAATTCCACCTCCAGCATTGTTATATCATCTTCTGTTATAGAGTCGTCAGGCTGTGTCACTTCGATCTCACCAGTGCAATTGCTCACATTCAATAGCTTATCGAAATACTCCTTCCATCGTCCCTTTATCTCTTCTGGGTGTGCTAACAACTCTCCATCTTCCTTTTTCACCAGCTTTGTAGTAACTCTTTCTTTCCTCTTACTTCTTAGAAGCCCATACAGCATCCTTTTACTGCCACTTACATCTGTTTCCATTCTTCGTGTAAATTCTTCCCAACTTTTCTTCTTTTCTTCTCCTACCACTTTCTTACACCTACGTTTGCTGTCGTGGTACTTCCTTTTGCTTTCTTCTGTTTGATCTCGGTTCCATTCTTTCCATGCAGACTTCTTTTCTTTTACTGCTTTCCTCACTTCCTCATTCCACCACGGTGTCTCCTTCTCTTTCACTCTTGTTGACGTCCTACCACAAGCACTCTCTGCTGCACCAGCAAATGCCTTTTTAAAGTGGGACCATTCCTCTTCTACATTTTCCACTTCAGTAACTGGGATTTGTTGCTTCAATCTCTCCTGAAAATCTTCCTGTACAGCTTTGTCTTTCAATTTCCATACTTTTATTTTACTTTCTCTGATCTCCTTTAGGTTTTCCAATTTTTCCCATCTAAATTTTGCCACCACAGCTCTATGGTCCCCATAAAATGCTTCACCTGGTAAAGCTGTCACATCCATCAGCTTTCTGCGATTAGTCCTTTCCACCAGGAAGTAGTCAATTACTGATTTTGTTCTTCTATCACCCCACCCATATCTCGTAATTTTCCTGCTGTTTTTCTTCCGAAACCATGAATTACCCACTATCAGTCCATTCCTTTCACAAAAGTTTACAAGTTCCTCTCCTTCCCGGTTCTTTTTCCCATATCCATATGGTCCAACGACTTCTTCCTTTCCTTGTCTCTCAATTCCGACTTGCGCATTCATGTCTCCCATGATCACCACTTCTACATCTGAGATTACTCTTTCTACATCCTCCAGGAATACTTCAATATCTTCTTCTCTGTTTCCAGTCTGTGGTGCATACACTTGTATGAAGTCCATCACGTCATTCTTCATCTTCATTCTAATTTTCATTATTCTGTCACACACTCTACCACTTCAACATACTCCTCCAGTTGTTTCGAGGTTATCAGTCCCACGCCATTTTTTGCCTCTTGGCCACCACTCCAGTATAATGTATATCCTTTCCTCAATTTCTTCCTTCCTTTGCCTTTCCATTTCACTTCACTCAGCCCCATCATTCCAACCTTCTCCCTCTCCATGAAGTCTACCACCTCCTCCACCTTGCCTGTCAGGGTCATGCCATTCATGATTCCCACTTTCATTTCGGTTACTGGTCGCCCATTTCTCACAGTTCCCCCAGTACCAAAGGAACTGCGCGTCGCCTGCAGGGTACGCCCTAACCTTTTCCGAATCATTGGAAGTGCCATATCCATTTTAGGCTATTATTACGATGGGGTCGCCACTCCCAAAGGCATTTTATGGAGCTACTGCCAGCTATTATTCAGGCCGCCCCTAACATGGAGAACAGACGCCCTTGCAGCCGCCCCTAACCTGGGAAACAGACGCTGCCAATTGATGCTGTACTCATACTATTCCCTGAGTACTGGGTTGCCTCTTCCGCAATCTCCACCGTTCTGAAGTCCATCTTCTCCGCTGTAGATTCCGTTGAGGTCTTCGCACGTAACCCTGTGCACGGGGCCTATGTTATACCCCATAGTACTGGGTCCTCACCAGAACTTAGCCAGTACTGTAGTTCCATGGTCTATTACAGTACCGTTGCCCACCCCCGCGACGTGGACGCGCCTGGCAAGAATTATCCATGTAGCCAATTAGGATTGACTCATGGACCGGGTTAAGGAGCTGTCTAAATCCAGCCTCCAACACTGTAGCTACATGAAAGTATTGGATTCTGTGTTCTGATAGCTGCTTATACATCGTAAGTATTAGGTAAGGTGTTCTGTTGTCTTGTGAAACATTCAAAACCTTGGGAGTATAAGTCAGAAAAATATAAATGATGTTAAAGTCAGCTAATGAACACTTAACACAGTGAAATTTCAGCTTCAGGGTTGCTATTCTAACCTTATCAAATTTCTTAAAATTATTCATTGAGTTGAGAACTAATCCGAGACAAATAGAACTAGATGAATATCTATCGTGCTTACGTGTGTACAAAATATATTTCTTATGCCTCGTGAGGTACATTATTAACAAATTGTTGTTTCTCTGTAGGGAGCAAATATCATGGAAGGTACTGGAGACTACAAGGAAGTTACTATCCATGAGAAAGTGAGTGCAGAGATAGTCCCATTAGTCAAGAAGGTAACACCATCTTCATCTGGAGTTGTAAGTGCCTAATTATCTTGAGAGTAGCTTTCTTGGTTGTTAAGTCATGTTATATGCTTAATGATATCTGATGTTCGTCCATCAAATGTGGCTGATATTTGCAAAGGTTCGTGAGGAGATCATTTGCACTGATCAAAGTTTAGGAATTAATACGAAACCTGAATGTAATTGTAGTAACTTCTGGGGCCTTCTTTGGATTTTTAATATCTGGCGTTCGGTTGTTGCAAATCATCAAATTCCACGCATGATTTGCTTCTCCAGTTTCGTATTGAAATTTTGTAGATGATAATAATATTTAAGAGATTCTATATATACTCTAATCTCGCTTCAAATTCCGCGACACAGAAATAGTTTCTAAAACTTCAGACTACCTCGCCAGAATACAGTAATTTCTGCATAACTTCTATACGAAAATGGATTACCAACATATGAATGCAATATTGTGGCTGCTAGTAAATAATGTTGAAATTCTTAGGAAGACAGCCTTTCTCAGATGATCCAGGCCATTTTCTGTCCTTTAACTGGGCATGGTATGTCATGCAGTGAACCAATTACACAGAACAATACCAAAAACTTCACAAATGGAACAAGGGAACAGTCTATCACAAATGACTAGGTTTGTTGTTAGTTCCTTCGGAGTGAAGTATCGCGATTTGTGGTTGTGATTCCTCTTAAGAATGGGGGTCCTGTGGCACATGGTCGCTAGATTAATGGTAAAACTTAAAACTAGAAGGTTTAAAAACAAGTATTCCATAAAGTTTGTTTTGTATTTGCAACTGATGTGAGTGAAATGGCCACAGAGCCCTGTGTTATGGTACTGACCATGTTATCGGTAGATTGCTTCCTTATCCTCATACACTGCTGGTAATCTGATGTAAAGGCGGAAACTGCAACCCACATTCTTTGTGTTGTTTGTTGCCTATATCCTGGGGTCAGTGATGTGCTGCATTGCTTGTAGGGCCTCTTCGTACTGCGCATGAGCTGAGATACATGAAAATATATAACTTGCGTGTAATATAATATGAAAGTAGGTGTCTAAAGCCATATTGTCATTTAAAATCTGCGATGGTTATTTACATTTTGGGTATCTTGATAGAGCAACCTTTCATCAAACGTTTGATCTTGATGGAGTGGACTATCTTCGAGGTTTGGTTCACTAGTCTAGCTCTTCTGATATCTATTTACTTTATTCTATAACCATTCGGGATTTCTGAACAAGTGCGAAGAACGTTACTCTCTAGAAGCATGTAACGTGTGAATTTGTTGTAGTTGTGAGTGAAATATCAATTGTGTGTTTGCTATTGTGTTAGTTACAGAAGGGCTCTGTTAAAATGAATTCGGTGGATTGTTGGTAAAGACATCATTCTCATCTAAGACACTAGTAGGTCAAGAGGCAATAACCCAACAGGCTGGTGAATGAAACAATAGTGTGTATAACAGACACTTCAATTGGTCTGTTTACAACATTTACATTAAGGTTTGTGGATGTAAAATTAAGGCATGCATAAAACATCTTGGGAATCTGTAAATATGATGCAAAAACCACACCAATAACAAGAAAGCTTGGTTTGTGGCCAACATGGGAGATAGAGTAGATGACCTCGCTGTTGCGCTCTTAAAAGCAACACCCATCATCAGCATAGATGAAACTACAGACGTTACGAAACAGTCACAGCTAGTTGTTACCTTCCATTATGAAACTACAGACGTTACTAAACAGTCACACTCAGTTGTTACCTTCCATAGTGTAACTACAGACGTTACTAAACAGTCACAGCTAGTTGTTACCTTCCATTATGAAACTACAGACGTTACTAAACAGTCACAGCTAGTTACCTTCCATTGTGAAACTACAGACGTTACTAAACAGTCACAGCCAGTTGTTACCTTCCATTATGACACTACAGACGTTACTAAACAGTCGCAGCAAGTTGTTACCTCCCATTATGAAACTACAGACGTTACTAAACCGTCACAGCTAGTTGTTACCTTACATTATGAAACTACAGACAATACTAAACAGTCACAGCTAGTTGTTACCTTCCATTGTGAAACTACAGACGTTACTGAACCGTCATAGCTAGTTGTTACCATCCATTGTGAAACTATAGACGTTAATAAACCGTCACAGCTAGTTGTTACCTTCCATTATGAAACTACAGACGTTACTAATCAGTCACAGCTAGTTGATACCTCCCATTATGAAACTACAGACGTTACTAAACAGTTACAGCTAGTTGTTACCTTCTATTGTGAAACTACAGACGTTACTGAACCGTCACAGCTAGTTGTTACCATCCATTGTGAAACTATAGACGTTAATAAACCGTCACAGCTAGTTGTTACCTTCCATTATGAAACTACAGACGTTACTAAACAGTCACAGCTAGTTGGTAACTTCCAATATGAAACTACAGATGTTACTAAACAGTCACAGCTAGTTGTTACCTTCCATTATGAAACTACAGACGTTCCTAACCGTCACAGCTAGTTGTTACCTTCCATTATGAAACTAAAGACATTAATAAACAGTCACAGCTAGTTGTTACCTTCTATTATGAAACTACAGACGTTACTAAACCGTCACAGCTAGTTGTTACCATCCATTATGAAACTACAGACATTACTAAACAGTCACAGCTAGTTGTTACCTTCCATTGTGAAACTACAGACGTTACTAAACAGTCTCAGCTAGTTGCTACCTTCCATTATGAAACTACAGAAGTTACTAAACAGTCACAGCTAGTTGTTACCTTCCATTACGAAACTACAGACATTACTAAACAGTCACAGCTAGTTGTTACCATCCATTGTGAAACTGCAGATAATACTAAACCATCACAGCTAGTTGTTACCTTCCAATATGAAACTACAGACGTTACTAAACAGTCACATCTAGTTGTTGCCTTCCATTATGAATCTACAGACGTTCCTAACCGTCACAGCTAGTTGTTACCTTCCATTATGAAACTAAAGACATTAATAAACAGTCACAGCTAGTTGTTACCTTCTATTATGAAACTACAGACGTTACTAAACCGTCACAGCTAGTTGTTGCCTTCTATTATATAACTACAGACGTTCCTAACCATCACAGCTAGTTGTTACCTTCCATTGTGAAACTACAGACATTACTAAACAGTCACAGCTAGTTGTTACCTTCCATTATGAAACTACGGACGTTACTAAACCGTCACAGTTGTTACCTTCCATTGTGAAACTACAGACGTACTAAACAGTCACAGCTAGTTTTAATCTTTCATTGTGAAGCTACAGACGTTACTAAACCGTCACAGCTAGTTGTTACCTTCCATTATGAAACTACGGACGTTACTAAACAGTCACAGCTAGTTGTTACCTTCCATTGTGAAACTACAGACGTTACTAAACAGTCACAACTAGTTGTTACCTTCCATTATGAAACTACAGACGTTACTAAACCGTCACAGCTAGTTGTTACCTTCTATTATGGAACTACAGACGTTACTATACAGTCACAGTTAGTTGTTACCTTCCCTTGTGAAACTACAGACGTTACTAAACAGTCACAGCTAGTTGTTACCTTCCATTAAGAAACTACAGACGTTCCTAACCGTCACAGCTAGTTGTTACCTTCCATTATGAAACTACAGACGTTACTAAACAGTCACAACTAGTTGCTACCTTCCATTATGAAACTACAGGCGTTCTTAACCGTCACAGCTAGTTGTTACCTTCCATTATGAAACTAAAGACGTTACTTAACAGTCACAGCTAGTTTTTACCTTCTATTATGAAACTACAGACGTTACTAAACCGTCACAGCTAGTTGTTACCTTCCATTATGAAACTACAGACGTTACTAAACAGTCACAGCTAGTTGTTACCTTCCATTGTGAAACTACAGACGTTACTAAACAGTCTCAGCTAGTTGCTACCTTCCATTATGAAACTACAGATGTTACTAATCAGTCACAGCTAGTTGTTACCTTCCATTATGAAACTACAGACGTTACTAAACAGTCACAGCTAGTTGTTACCTTCCATTGTGAAACTTCAGATAATACTAAACCATCACAGCTAGTTGTTACCTTCCAATATGAAACTACAGACGTTACTAAACAGTCACAGCTAGTTGTTGCCGTCCATTATGAATCTACAGACGTTACTAAACCATCACAGTTAGTTGTTACCTTCCATTGTGTAACTACAGACGTTGCTAAACCGTCACAGCTAGTTGTTACCTTCCATTATGAAACTACAGACGTTACTAAACCGTCACAGCTAGTTGTTACCTTCCATTATGAAACTACAGACGTTACTATACAGTCACTGCTAGTTGTTACCTTCCCTTGAGAAACTACATACGTTACTAAACAGTCACAGCTAGTTGTTACCTTCCGTTATGAAACTAGAGACGTTCCTAACCGTCACAGCTAGTTGTTACCTTCCATTATGAAACTACAGGCGTTACATAAACATCGCAGCTAGTAGTTACCGTCCATTGTGAAACTACAGACATTACTAAACAGTCACAGCTGGTTGTTACCTTCCATTGTGAAACTACAGATGTTACTAAACCGTCACATTTTGTTGTGACCTTCCATTATGAAAATACAGACGTTACTAAACAGTCACAGCTCGTTGTTACCTTCCATTATGAAATTACAGACGTTACTAAACCGTCACAGCTAGTTCTTACCTTCCATTGTGAAACTACAGATGTTACTAAACAGTCTCAGCAAAGGGAAACATATTTGTGAAACAAGTTTAGTAGGGATATTAAGATTGCAGACTGTCCTATTCCGGACATCGTTCCACGTATCGGATGAGAAATTACATCTTCAGATCTGTAAGAGTTTAGCACCTTCATGCGTCCTTACAAGACATGACATCTCCTTATCACCCAATAGCATTTCGGGATTATGAGTTTTATTTTCACTACTGTATTGATGGCAAACTGAAGTGCTTATCTGTTAGCTTTTGTATAGTACATAGAGTACGAGCCGTTTTGAAGTAAGGATGAAGAACTGAGATATCTAATTCACCTGGGACCACCGACAATGTTGTTCTGATCACTGAGCTAATAAGGGATGCTCCTTAATTATATTATGTGAAGCTAACATATGTTTGCATTCGGTACCCACTGTGGACTTACGGTCAGAATAAACCATTTGTATTAGGATTTCTGTATTCCCCTCAGAGATGCAGTTGCCTTACATTATGTGGTATCTAACTTGTCCAGGCACATGCTGGGATTGTTTTAACATATGACCGTGATTACCTCCATCCCAATCCTGAGCATTGCTATAACTTGCACTTGGTCTTTAGTGTATATTTATTAAATAATTGAAGATATGAGATAAAAGTGAGAGAATTAGCTAGAATCATACGAAGAAAGTAATTGCTAATTCTTAAGTCAACTTATTTTAAATGATGGTACGTTCTGAAGAATGCCTCCTTCTTACCTCATTTCTTATAGTTGTTTCTCTTCTATCTCTTAATATCCCTATATTTGCGGTGTTAGGGAGGAGGAGAAATGAATTTTGAACTTATATGTGGCAGTGGTTTTCACAGCCGTTCGCCCTTTTGTTCAGCCTATAAGAGTTGTTAATGGGGATTGGTATTATTGAAATATGATTAGGAGTCTGAAGAAAGCGACCATGGTCTTTTAAGTTTTCCCGTCCTAACGTTGACCTGGAGATGAAAATGGGGAACCATGAACAACCATTTCAAGTATTTTTGTTGGTAGGTATCTTGCCCAGTCATCGTCTAACAGTAATCACATGGCCTGGCACATTTAAGGTCTGTAATGGTTGAAATTAGCTCAGCCTTTTTCTGTTCTAAGGCAGGAACTATAAAGGGTGGATTCAATATATAAGTTTTAAACTTGCATTCATAAATTTCTGTATGTCGATTAATACCAACGATGCCTGGAATCCTTTATTGAAAGCATTCTAAATGCCGTGTGACTAAATATATAAATACATTTGAAATAGACTTCGCTATTAATAAGTTACTCCAATTTCTTCTCCGGCTTGTACCTACCTTGCAAACTATGTGCTACCGTTCACCAGTAGACTTATAATGTTTAATATTACTAGCATTGTGTAGCAGCAACATACTCCACAATAAATTCCTTCTAGAGGCATATAATTTGTGTACTTACACTAAATTATTTTGTAATTTTGCTTTAATTGCAGTGTTTTGTGAGAAATGTGTTGTATGATATTGTAAACGTTAGATGTCTGACCTTCATTCTCGAAAGATGGGATGGTACAAATATTGAGGATATAGTCGCTTTTTACTTAATGCTAGGTGGATGTGTTACATCCAGTAAAAAAGTAAAAATACATTCATTTGTCCTCAATCCTTAAAGTGATTACTTCCATTATGGCAGTGAGTCAGCATTTTGTGTCACACTGAGATTTACTTGTTATCTTGAGGAGATTGTATATTATAAGTTTTAGAACTAGGGAAGACATAACCACTTCTCTTCAACTCTGCTGTGATTTACAATTACATAGTTTGCTGTTGGTGTAAAAAGTATTAGTGATGCCAAATAAATAAAATAATTAATCAATTCACTTTATTCCTAGGACATGAAAGAAGAAATCCAGGTGGGGAAAGTTCAGCAAGTGGAAATCATCCAAATGAGTAAGTGTACAACATATGAGGAAACATGTTATTTAACTTTCGTGTATGCATAACTGAATGTTTTGTATACGAATACGTTTTTTTGCATCGTCAGATATATCTCGCATTTTACTGCTTGTCTCATCAAAGTTGTTAACTTAACTCCTCATTTGCCCACAAATTATTGTTCGGAAATCTCTCTGTCTGGAAGTATTTGAGAGAAGTTAGTTAGCCTGGTTGATTCCTTACCTCAGGGGCTGCGACAACGCTGTGATGTAACTCCGCTTACTTGGGGTGTGTGTACAATCTGTCTGACAACCGGTGTTAATTTTGATGGTTGTATTTGTATGTGTTATCTGTTTTTAATTCAAGTAAGGACTGCAGACATTCAATTTTTTCAAGTAGTTAATACTTTTGCTGCCAAAAGCCAACGTCAATGACCACTAGGTAATATCGAGGTTACCAGATGCCACCGCAGTCGGCTCCTGGTTTCGAACATTGGAACCTAAGAGCGTTAGTCAAGTGTTTAACCTATAATTTAGCTTCACACAGGTGTAATTAGTGGAAGATTCTGTAACATGCCATAAATCTATGACATGGGACCGCCGGCTTTACTTCCCCTCTGCAGGAAGGCATACTGAGGGATTTTAACGCTCTTAAAGATTCCGACGGGTTTGAACTCGCGATCTTGGGCATAGACGCTCAGCATGCTTCCAACTACGCCAGAAAAGTTCAATAACTCAAATACTAATAAGCTATATAAATATTTATTAGCACAATAGTTGCCAGCAACTCTCTTTGTAATTGATTAAAATCTGGTAATGTTATGATGAAAACTTTGAAAGTTAAAAATTCAGTCATACCTCCCCTTAATGGAGACTTATCTGGCAATGAGGCAGACTTTGAGGTTCTGCAGGAGGAGAACAGGATCAAGGTTGAAGAAGTGGAGAGGGTGGTAAATAAACACGAATGCTTCAAAGCGGCAGGGTAAGTTGAATTTCAACCAGAAATTGTAAATGGGAAAGCAGGGCTGAAATGGTTGCTTAGGATAATCGAATTCGCGTGGGATTTAGGAAATGTACCCTCACACTAGAGAAAAGCAGTAATGACACCAATTTATAAGGAAGGTTACAGAAATTATAGTGGGCAAAGTGTACTCATGCATTGTAGAAAGGAGAACAATTGGCCGAGAGTAAGATGGATGCTCAACATTTCAGTATGCGTCAAGTTACTGAGAAATGAGAGGAAGAGACAGTTGTGTTTGTGTATCTAGAGAAGGCGTACGATAGAGCACCTGAGGGAAGGTATTAATAGGAGTGTGGCGAGGCTTATGGGCCATTTGTTGAACTGGCTGGGTGAATTTCAAGGTGAGTAATCTGGCCTATTCGGATGACCTGTTGTAATGACGGCCTCTGTCGAAAGTTTGGAAGCCAATATGTTTGAAGTTGAACAGAAATGTGGGGAGTATAGTTTGAAGATCAGCATTTCAACAATTGGGAAGAAATGCAAGAAAGTAGAATGCTAGGTGGAAACAACAAAATAGGAGCAGTGGAACATTTATTAATTCGGAATTGGATCAAAACGTGGCTTTTACATACTCTGTTTCATCTTCTGGGGGACATTACCTATTCGAATTAGTAACCATGGTCACTACTGCCCCTGAAATTCGTGCTAAATTATGTAAGTATGTGTTTTTATTTATTGCTCTTTTAACATAAGTAACCAAGTTCCAACCGCGCTTGAATCTCATTCAACTGTCAACAAGGTGCTCATACCGAGGCGCACACATTGTTGCCAACATGTGGGATACAAAATACCCCACACTTATTAAAGATTATTGGTGCGTGACAAAAACCGAGATGTATATATCGCTAACGCAGCGTGCAGGCTAAAACCATTGTCAAAACTCTTTGGATTAGTCAAAACGAAGGTTTGGATTGGATTTCGCCTGACAATAATTGGTCTAGGCATCATTTGGACAGGTGGTTGAGGGTTCAATGTTTTAAGGTGTGTAACATCGAGGTCACCTGCACCTGTTGACAGTGGCAAGCCTCTGTCGCACTGGGACCCTCCCCCATCATGAAGGACCCACCCCTGTTTAGACCCCTCCCCCGCACCATAGTTTTTATGAATCTATTATAAACCACATTTTTAAGTGTAATTGTTTAAATCCACTTCAGAAAAATGTTGTTTTTTAGTTTTATTTTATAATGTAAAACGCCATCAATCAAGTTTGTGAATTTTCAACACAAAAATAAAAGGGAGAAAAGATGATTTTAACCCTCAACTCTTGCGCAAAATTATTCGTGATTTTCGCATTATACGTTTCTTCTAGACAGTTGTGCGATCGACATGAAAACATACCGTAACACTTTTGGGAAGTAAACATTGAGTAGGATTTCGACATAAAATTTAAACCATGAGTTTTGAAATCGAGCTGTTTTATTCCAGGCAATAATCAAGCTCAAGCTGCAATACAAAACCTTAATGAATAAGCTTCGAACACAAAAATTCAAGCTACAATACTAGAAATACAATCAATACAACACATTCATAAATGAGCTTCGAAATCAAGTTGAGACAAAAGTCAAGCTACACAATCAGCTGCGAATATGTCAATGCCCTTTTCAAAATCATTATCCCACTCACTTGCAATGATAAGTAAAGCCTCCAGACGATCAACACCCATGGTGGTGCGCAAGTCTGTTTTTACGCGTTTAAGCTTGGAAAAGGAAACTTCATTCAAAACGCTTGCTACTGGGAGAGTGACAGCAATCTTCAAGATAAAATGCAAATTTGGGAAGACACTTTTAAGTTAAGCTAAGCAAAACGCTCTGAAAATCTCAAGGAGGCTGCCAACATTACGCGGTCCATCTCTTTCCTTCCTATTTTCATTTTCCTGATTCGCTTGTGCTTCGTTTTCCACTTCCTCCTCTACCTCACAGTTACACACATCTTCATGAAGATCTATCTCCGGTACCGTTATGATGTCGCCGTCTGTTTCATCATCCCCTAATCCGCCTAGATCCTTATCCTCCGTCCAAATCTGATTCCGATTGTACGGGGTCGGATGACAAGCTCATCGTGTAGTCTCTCGGGTAGAGGTATTGATTTTAGAATACCCTCAAAGCAACTGGAAAAAGCTATGTATTGTTTCATCGCCCCTTCGTCATCAACGAATTTGCCATAAACTGATTTGAAACAAGCAAAGGCATCCACAGGCTTACTTTCACCATTTTCTCGAACTTGAGTTAAGCGGGCTTTAGACAACAAAGCCGTGTATTTCAGTCATTATTGGTCTCACCCATGAATCGTTCTTTCTTGACTCACGACAATGTCCACAGTTTCAAGGAAAGTGTGAACCCTAAAGATTTCTAGAGGGTGAGCAATAGGCTCATCGTTTGCTAACTCACCTGGCACTTCCTTCTTCTTATTCTTTCTCAGACGACTAGTTTGGTTTAAAGGCACAAATTCAGAGTTAGATTTCTGCATGAAATCCTCAGCTTCCGACTTGATAAAATTAATATTTTTTCGCAGTTTTGCAAGCCTTGCTAAATTTGATTCAAGCACGGTCATAGCTGATGAAGGATCCATATCTGGGCATTGATACATTTTTGTGAACGGATCAACAATCGCAAATATTTTTACAAAAGCTATTGCTGTGTAGTCAAATGTTTTTTTGGTGAAATAAGTGATCAGTCCAGCGGCTAGGGGCTGCAGCTGGATAATTTTCTGGTCCTTCAATACGCCTTATTTCTTCGAGAGTTTCAATCACGTCACCATGAGTCAAAAGCACTGTATCTATAGCCCTCGAATGGGACATCCACCTAGTGGTAGTAACCCTTTTCAATCTCATAGTGTTCAGTTTGCATTTTACTGTACACTTCAATGCGTAGCTTGGACCTACTTATAAAAGCAAACAATGTTTCTACGGCATCCAACGAAAATCCTAAAGCCTTAATAACAACCGGATGTGCCCAGCACCAGATACTGTATATACAGCCATACGATTAACTTCTCGAATCAAACCTTGTAGACCATTGATTTCAGCACGCATGTTTGCGGCGCCGTCATGCGATTGTCCAACAAGCTGAGATCTCCAGTTAAGTCCGCGCGTAGTGCACTAGTTTTCGAGAGTATCCATTGAGGCTTTACCTGTTGTAGAGGGTGATTCTACAAGACCTGTTTTATCATCAGCATAGCTTACAATAAAAGACAATTGTTAGCCATGCTAAACATCTTTGCATCCTCTATTTCTTTGGTTACTTTTTTGGTGATGAACGTACAAATTGCGTCAATCAATTGGTTTTGTCGCCGCCATGATATTGTACCCTTATAAGGAGGGGAGATTCTGGCGTGATGCAATATTTGAATTGTGCGCGCTGAGGCGAGACCAAGGTCGCGGCAAGCTGTCGACTCGCCATGTTTTGAAGCGAGCGCGTGTCCCAAGTGACGGAGCACAATATACTTGTTTGTATTCAGATAAGGAAGAGGAAGGCATCAGCACTTCGGAATTCTATTTGGTATTATTCTCCTGTTTAATTTATGAAGTTTCAACTTATACAAGAAACCTTCAATTATATTCCACCGTGGGAACCAATAGGACCGAATGCATCACATTACGTAATGCAACTGCAGGTATCGATATTTGGCCTTGATGTCGTATAAAAGCCAGCTCTTGGAAGGCCAAGGTAGCATTCAATCAGTGTTGATCAGAGGTGCTCACCTGTTATGATTCGTATGACGTTACGCCGTCGTAATACTGCGGAAATACTCCGTGAGGCCAGGCCTCTATTATAAAATACTTAAAATAACATCTCCAAGTTACTCTGCTCGTATGTCGGAAGACATAGTTTCATATTTATACCATAGCGTGGAAAGTAAAGTGCCTTTGTGCTTCAACACAACTTCTTATTATTATTAATATTGTTATTCATGTGCATGTGAAAATTCATAATTACGGGAATATTAGAAGAATTGAAGGTATGTGGATAAGGGCTTGTTAACACGCAACTGACTGATAATTTGACTGTCTGTAAACTTCCACCCAATGCTTGATATTAATGAACTGGGATTATGTCAAATTTATGAAATGGAATTATGTCAAACTGTGAAGTGATTGTGAGCGACTATAAGAACTTATTCAATGTCATATTGTGGAAAACTTCGTGCTTGAAACTGAACAGGCATATCTGAGATATTATATCACATGGATATTATTGTTATCAAGCCACGTAATATTTCACTGGTTATAATTGAGACAGTCAGAATAATTGGATATTCAGGAACTTTGGACTACAATATCGAAATGCCGAGTGTGCGTTTGTGGAGGAGTCCAGGACGACCCCCTAGGATTATGACGTCACGACCCAACTGTTCCAAAATTATGGTCGATAAGAAGAGGCACTAGGTGAGGCGAGCGATACCAGGATTTCCCGATGGGGTACCAGAAGGGCATATTCCTCTGGATATAAAGGCAGCATGGGGCAAATGCTGGGATACGACTCTTCCCTAGGGTGGAGCCATCACGTGTCCGTGGTGCCAGGTTCTGACCCGCACCTAGGGATGATCCTCCACCACAGAACATCTAAGGTAGAAAGCTTCCGATTTATGTAAATCTTATTTTTGTGCCATAAATTTCCATAATTTCCGTTATAATCCGTTAACTTCCCTAGTCGTCATTAATCTTCCTTATATTATATTGGTTGCATATTATGCCAGGCGAATACTTTGATTTATTGCTTAGACTTGTAGGTGAAGTGGATCCTCAAAATTTCAGTCTTTAATAATAATAATAATAATAATATGGGATGTCCTACCCCATTTGCATAAAAGGCAGTAGTATTATGACACCTTGAAAGCATTTACACTGTTTTTAACACGTCTTGATGATCATTAAATATTTTCTAATTCCATAATAATAATAATAATAATAAAATCTCTACAAACTTATGTTGGAGGAACACTGAATTTCAGTAAAGGATAATGAGTGCAATATTTCCAGGAGGAAAGTGATAATTGATAAATGATCAAAAATGATAGATTATGATATGATTATAAAGCAATTGGTTAATGGTTTAAGAGTATGGGATCTCATGCTCTTTAGATAGAATTGGACATTCTTGAAACGAAGCCTTGTGATTCTGCTTCTAAGTGAAATAGTGTTGGTATTGGGATGCTTGTCTTATCCCCGTTCACTCATGTGTTTTCTGAGTTTAGCTCAGGTGGTATATTGGCTTTCACGGCCAGTGAATTAAAACTCAGCAATTCTTCTAGGTTTGTGCCGTGTCTTGTGTGGGGTTTCGCCTAGGACACCAAGCTGGCTCATCGGCGGGCTCTTGGTGTCCCCGCCCGGACCCCCACAGGAGTAACGAACAGCGCGCTACCTCCCTTTGTATAGAGTGCAACTGCACTACTTTACTGCGAGAACTAAAAGCTCAAGCAGCCTTAACCTCCCTATGAAGGCTTCCGAAAAGGCCATGGAAGACCCCATAAGCTTCGAAGGTCTGAAGAGAACAAGAGTTGACCTAGGGAGTTATGGTGAAACAGGGAGGTCATCTTTCCCAATCACCAACGGAGATCGACAGGAAGATCAAACAGGAGCGTGGTACAATTAAGTAGACGTACTACATAATTCAGAAGAGGCTCCATATTGTTTTCGTTATTTTCCCCACAAGTTGATTGCCCTGGGGAGATCATTAGTGACATGCAGAGGTTATTGGTGTTGCCTATGAGACTGCACGATGATAGGCCTACATTTCCATTAGCAGCATATCAATACGTTAATTAGGAAATATTTGTCTTGTGACAACCGTGAGGGTCAACTCTTGGCGTGGAGAAGTAGGAAGTTTAAATCCCACCATTGACAGACATTATTGCCATTGTTGTTCTTGTTGCTGATTCCAGCATTCATGGCTCAAGATTGTTATTGACAGCGCCATCAAAGTTGTATCAGCGCTAAATAAAATAGTTGGCAGCCGCCGAAAGTTAGTAGTCCTAGAACAAATTGTGTCAGTAGTGGTAAAGGAGCCAACCGAGGTGGCTGTGGGGGTCTATAACCCGGGACCAAGGCTGTAGTGGTGACGTGTCCGGCAAGTGTGGTGGTACAGGAGCCATACCGAGGTGGCTGTGGGGGTCTATAACCCGGAACCAAGGCTGTAGTGGTGACGTGTCCGGCTAGTGTGGTGATACAGGAGCCATACCGAGGTGGCCGTGGGGGTCTATAACCCGGGACCAAGGCTGTAGTGGTGACGTGTCCGGCAAGTGTGTTGGAGGACTGTGGTGGTACAGGAGCCATACCGAGGTGGCTGTGGGGGTCTGTAACCCGGGACCAAGGCTGTAGTGGTGATGTGTCCGGCAAGTGTGTTGGAGGACCATGGTGGTATAGGAGCCATACCGAGGTGGCTGTGAGGGTCTATAACCCAGGACCAAGGCTGTAGTGGTGACGTGTCCGGCAAGTGTGGTGGAGGACTGTGGTGGTACAGGAGCCACACCGAGGTGGCTGTGGGGTCTGTAACCCGGGACCAAGGCTGTAGTGGTCACGTGTCCGGCAAGTGTGTTGGAGGACCATGGTGGTATAGGAGCCATACTGAGGTGGCTGTGAGGGTCTATAACCCGGGACCAAGGCTGTAGTGGTCACGTGTCCAGCAAGTGTGTTGGAGGACCATGGTGGTATAGGAGCCATACCGAGGTGGCTGTGAGGGTCTATAACCCGGGACCAAGGCTGTAGTGGTGACGTGTCCGGCGAGTGTGTTGGAGGACTCCGCTGGTAAATGAGCCATACCGAGGTGTCTGTGGGGGTCTATAACCCGGGACCAAGGATGTAGTGGTGACGTGTCCAGCAAGTGTGGTGGAGGACTGTGGTGGTACAGGAGCCATACCGAGGTGGCTGTGGGGGTCTATAACCCGGGACCAAGGCTGTAGTGGTGACGTGTCCAGCAAGTGTGTTGGAGGACTGTGGTGGTACAGGAGCCATACCGAGGTGGCTGTGGGGGTCTATAACCCAGGACCAAGGCTGTAGTGGTCACGTGTCCGGCAAGTGTGTTGGAGGACCATGGTGGTATAGGAGCCATACCGAGGTGGCTGTGGGGGTCTATAACCCGGGACCAAGGCTGTAGTGGTGACGTGTCCGGCAAGTGTGTTGGAGGACTGTGCTGGTAAATGAGCCATACCGAGGTGTCTGTGGGGGTCTATAACCCGGGACCAAGGCTGTAGTGGTGACGTGTCCGGCAAGTGTGTTGGAGGACTGTGCTGGTAAATGAGCCATACCGAGGTGTCTGTGGGGGTCTATAACCCGGGACCAAGGATGTAGTGGTGACGTGTCCAGCAAGTGTGGTGGAGGACTGTGGTGGTACAGGAGCCATATCGAGGTGGCTGTGGGGGTCTATAACCCGGGACCAAGGATGTAGTGGTAACGTGTCCGGCAAGTGTGTTGGAGGACTGTGCTGGTAAATGAGCCATACCGAGGTGTCTGTGGGGGTCTATAACCCGGGACCAAGGATGTAGTGGTGACGTGTCCAGCAAGTGTGGTGGAGGACTGTGGTGGTACAGGAGCCATATCGAGGTGGCTGTGGGGGTCTATAACCCGGGACCAAGGATGTAGTGGTAACGTGTCCGGCAAGTGTGGTGGAGGACTTTTGTGGAACTGGAGCCATATCGAGGTGGCTGTGGGGGTCTATAACCCGGGACCAAGGATGTAGTGGTGACGTGTCCAGCAAGTGTGGTGGAGGACTGTGGTGGTACAGGAGCCATACCGAGGTGGCTGTGGGGGTCTATAACCCGGGACCAAGGATGTAGTGGTGACTTGTCCGGCAAGTGTGTTGGAGGACTGTGCTGGTAAATGAGCCATACCGAGGTGGCTGTGGGGGTCTATAACCCGGGACCAAGGTGGTGGTGATGTGTCCAGCAAGTGTGGTGGAGGACTGGTGGTACAGGAGCCATACCGAGGTGGCTGTGGGGGCCTATAACCCGGGACCAAGGACGTAGTGGTGACGTGTCCAGCAAGTGTGGTGGAGGACTGTGGTGGTACAGGAGCCATACCGAGGTGGCTGTGGGGGTCTATAACCCGGGACCAAGGTGGTGGTGATGTGTGCAGCAAGTGTGGTGGAGGACTGTGCTGGTAAATGAGCCATACCGAGGTGGCTGTGGGGCTCTATAACCCTGGACCAAGGCTGTAGTGGTGACGTATCCGGCAAGTGTGGTGGAGGACTTCTGTGGTACAGGAGCCATATCGAGGTGGCTGTCGTGGTCTATAACCCTGGACCAAGGCTGTAGTGGTGACGTGTCCGGCAAGTGTGGTGGAGGGCTTTTGTGGTACAGGAGCCATATCGAGGTGGCTGTGGGGGACTATAACCCGGGACCAAGTTGGTGGTGATGTGTCCGGCAAGTGTGGCGGTTGACTGTGATTGTAGCGGTGGTGCTGCATTCATGTGGTGAATTAAAACCTTGTTTACGGCCTCGCTGAACGGTATTGTGGTTGTTGAGACCTAGTCCAAGAAGAGGCGCAAACTGAAGGGCATAGGATCTGGTAAGTACCTGGGTTGTGCCTGTGCAAACCCGTCTGCAAGCAGGCAACGCGCAGTTTAGCTAAGGGAGGAGTCCGGAAGACCACCACAGAGTGGTAGCTGGCTCCATTGAAAACTTGCAGAGCTGTGTCGCATAAGGATTGACCACTAGAGCTACGGAACCCCGCTCTCTCGTTTGTAATAAATATGATATCCAAGCTCAGGGTAGCGGAGCCTTGTACAAAGTACATTACTATACACTTATTTATTAATAACTAATACTAGAGACACAACACGATGACAGTTCAAATGCAAATGCCCTGAAGAAAGGTTTAAATCACAAACATTTAATAATAAAAATTAATCTCCACTTACAAATTCCTTTTTTGGTTGTTCTCTGGCAATCGATACTATCAATACTTGTTTGTGAACATGTAAGCAAGCTTCCATTACCTGCATCTCTTGTGCAGTGTCCACAACAACTTTCACAAATAAAGGGCCCCTCCTAATATTTAATATCCTTCTGCTCCTTTCTTTTCTTCTTACGTTTTCTTAAACGTCTCTTTCTACATCAGCATACCTCTAGACATAAAGTCTATAGATCCAACATATTATTGCCACACCTCAGAACATAACATAATCTTGAATAAAACATGACTCACCATAGTAACAAAGCCACCTGTCACCCACTGCTGGACCACCACAAAACACTAGACTCTCTGTGGTGCTCCATCAATAGGTGGCCATGGTAGGTAGCTCATTTACCCACATCACACACAATGGCGCTAATACATACTTACAGAAACCCAAGGGTGGGCTATGTAACCAAAAGTTTCGGTTACAGTGTACGTAACTGCTTTGTCACACTCGACTGACTCGCTGATTCGCTTTAGCCCACTTTGTTGACTGACTGAACCGTCGTACACGCATCACTGAACTTTGCTGAGTGGCGTCCTTACAAATTTGGAGGGATAGTCTCGGCCTTCCCAGGTGGATTTGAAATTCTAGACCTTACGAGACCTAGCATTAGCTTTTGGGAGCTTCTTGAGATTCTTTCGGCATCTCTTGAGACCTTTCGGAGCTTCTTCTCACGAGTACCTTCTCCCGTTAGAACCACCTATGTATGTCGTCCACCGCGCTCTGTCAGGTGTTGAGGCAAACTGATAGATTTAAGTCTTTATGGGACGGAAGTAAGACAAAATGGTGGATTCGCCACCATATAATATAATTATTTTGTCTAAATTATTGGGAAGACAGAGAGTATCTTAATATTTCATACAGAAGCATTGCAGAAACTTCTTGTAATGTTATATGGTTTATCATCTTGGCTTACAGGATTGAGCCGCGTCGCATATCGGTAATTATTTCCCGACGTTTCGGCTGATATTGCAGCAGCCTTAATCATGGGTAGGTACGAGTTGGTGTCCGTACTCAAACTAACGGTTATTGCCAGTCAGATGTGCTTGCTTGCCCTGCATTGTCGTCACGCTGCTCGCTGATTGGTCCCCGCCCCTGGCAGTCGCAGGCTAGGAGAACTTTCCAAATGTTGCAAAGTTTGAATCCATCTTCGCGATTCAAATTAATGGGATGCTTCACGACCTCTATTGCCTCTCTAATTAACCTGTTTTGATATCCGGGAATTTTAGCAACTGTTTCGGCCTTATCAAATTCGATGGCGTGTCTCGTGACGTCAGCATGTTCAGGTATTGCAGATCTGTAGTTTATCTGTTTCGTATCTCGAATGTGCTCTGAAATCCTAATGGAAACGCGTCGTTTTGTTTGCCCTATGTAAACCTGTCAACGGGAGCAAGGCACTTTGTAAACTCCTGCGTCCTGGTTTGGCAGCTTTATCTCGTTTTATTTACGCACCACTTTCGTCAGCTTGTTTATAGGATGCATCACAGTTGTCACATCGTGTTTACTAAGCAACCTGGCGATTCTATCTGTCAACCCCTGTACATACGGCAGAAAGGCTTTATGGTAGGGCCTAACTTCGTTCTTTTTGCCAGTTCTTCGGCTTTGTTCTACCTTCCGTGTGGCCCTATTTATTTGTCCTTTGCTGTAGCCATTAGCTAGGAGCGCGTTCCAAACATGTTTCTTCTCTTCATTCGTGCTATCCTTATCGCAAATGTGGTTGGCTCTGGTGAGGAGTGTTCTAGCTACCATTTCTTTCTTCGATGGAGGATGACTTGAGTTAGCATGTAGGTACTGATCTGTGTGAGTATCTTTCCTATAGACCCTGTGTCCCAGCGTGTTATCTCTTCGTTTATAGAGCAGAACGTGTAAGAAGGCCAGCTGATTATTTTCTTCTACTACCATTGTGAAGTTGATGTTCGGATGTCTGGAGCACATGAAGTCTAGAAAATTCTGAAGTGTGGTGCGTCCATGTTCCCGTATCAAAAAGACGTTGTCTACGTATCTGAACCAACACTTAGGCTTCAATTGGCTCTCCTTTATCGTTTCTTCTTCAAAGTTAGCCATAAACACGTTAGTCAGTAGTGGAGAGAGGGGGAAACCCATGGCTGCTCCCTCCGTTTGCTGAAACATCTGCCCATTGAATACGAAGACTGTGGAGTTAACGCAATGTTCAGCTAAACCCACTAAGTCCGTTGGACCTCCTGTGGCTGTACGTTTTTCCCTGATTAAGTGTGTGGCGTCAGATACAGGAACCCTGGTAAATAGGGACTCCACATTGAAGCTTGCCAGTAGATCAACGTCACTCAGGTTTATACTCGCTATGATATCTGTAAAGTGCTGCGAGTTTTTCACGTGAGAGGCTGACGTAGGGAATAATGGCTGCAGTACCTGGTTCAAATATTTAGCCAGAGCGTGAGTTGGAGACGCTATGGCGCTAGCTATAGGCCTCAGAGGCACATCGGGCTAGTGTATTTTAGGTAGGCCGTAGAACGTGGGAGTTCTTGAGTAGCAAGGTACTTGGGATTTTTGCTTCTCGTCTGGAATAGATGACTCCTTAATTAGCCGCGTCGTCGTTAGTTATATCTTCCTTATGGGGTTCTTCGGGATCGCCTTATAAGCTGTGTCTGAAAGGAGGTTGTGAACTTTATCCACCTAGTCTTGGGTGTCGAATACAACCGTAGCATTCCCTTTGTCTGGTGGCAAAATCGTAATGCTTCCATTGCTTCGTAGCTCTTTAAGGCCTGACGTTCTTCCCTGCTGATGTTGCTTGAAACGGGCCTGGCATGTTTGATGATATGAGAGGCATCTGCTCTAATTTCTTCTGCTTCTAAGGCTTGTAGATGACGGATAGAAGCTTCTACCCCGCAGATAAGATCTTCCTTATGAGGGCGTCTCGGCGTGATTGCGTAATTAAGTCCTTTGGCTAACAGGGCCTTACTTGGCTCGTTCAGTGGCAGGGATGACATGTTGATCACTATGCGCTTCCTATCTAGTGCATACGTTGAAGGTGATTTCTGCCTTTGTTGCAGCAAGTCAAATTTCTTTATATGTGTAGCTGTTGTTTTCAGTAATATGGAATCTGCTTGCTTTGCGGTTATGTTATCCAACATCGTCCAATCGTCAGGAGACAGTCGTAGCATTAGCTTGAACTGTATGTCATATAGTTCTCGCGTCACCATATCTAGTTCACGACGGCAGTTCCGGACTCGTTCATGTAATAGGGCACTTTCAGTTCGGAGTAAGATTCTCCTCGCTGCAGGCGAAGAAATATGATGTTTTACCTTGACAAACTTAGGTGAAATGTCGTAGTCTCTGCAGCGTTTCAAAAAGGCAAGTGAGCTCAGCAAGCGCGACCGTTTCTGGCGTAGAATGTCCAATTTCCTGCTGTAGGAGTGAGTTTCCTCCCCGTAGAGGGGTATATATTTAGATCGTAGACTATCGCGGCCGGTGTCTAGTTTATCATCTTGGCTTACAGGATTGAGCCGCGTCGCATATCGGTTATTATTTCCCGACGTTTCGGCTGACATTGCAGCAGCCTTAATCATGGGTAGGTACGAGTTGGTGTCCGTACTCAAACTAACGGTTTCTGATCTCCAGCCGAGGGCTACTCGAGAGGGGTTAACATCACAAAGGTGACAAATGGGATGTCTGGCATTCTACTGGTTGTAACATGGTTATTAGCAGTGTGATTATCCAGAGGAAGGATTAGGAACTTGAAATTGGAAATAGATATGTTGAAGTTGGATTTATGTTGGATTTGTGACGTATGCAGGCAGGAAGAATGGGACTTCTGGCCAGGAAACTAGAAGATATTTAGCTCTAAATCAAATAACGGTTATGGAGAATAAGTCTCATATTGACTGGGATACTTGGCCAGTGGGTAGAACATTATGAGCATTATCGGCTTATTGTAGTTTCAATTAGAACGAAAACTACGTGCATTAGAGCAGTATAAGTCTAGCAGGCTACCAATCAAACAGATAATAAAGAAGTTATAAAATTCTACTAGAAATACAGAAGGTGTAATGCTGCAGATTGTAAATGTTGAAAAGTGAGATTGAAATGCCGTGTTAAGAAGCGGAAGAGAAGAAAAGATAGCGGCGAAATTTTGAATGCATGAAATATACGAACGATTGAGCAGGCTGGTAGAATTCTGCACCGATAACTAATAAGGCATAGCTAACACGTTTCTAACAAACTCAACAGAACTATAAACACTGGAATGAGACCAGGAGGTATAGGACGTTTATAAACTGATTTTATTGTGGTCAAGAAGAGATTCCGAAATCTGAATTGGGATTACAAAACGAACTCTGGGGGCAACTCAAATTCTACCTACAATCTGGTTGTGATGAAGTAGATGAGAACTCCAATGCAAGGAACTCGAGTTTTTGAAAGAGAAATCTGTAGATGAGAACATTGTCAGAGAGGAAAGAAGATACAGGACGAGTAGAAGGTACAGATTTTGGTTCACTCAGAATATACTACAATATGAATGAGTAGAAGGTACAGATTTTGGTTCGCTCAGAATATACTACAATATGAATGAGTAGAAGATACAGATTTTGGTTCGCTCAGAATATACTACAATATGAATGAGTAGAAGTTACAGATTTTGGTTCGCTCAGAATATACTACAATATGAATGAGTAGAAGGTACAGATTTTGGTTCACTCAGAATACACTACAATATGAATGAGTAGAAGGTACAGATTTTGGTTCGCTCAGAATATACTACAATATGAATGAGTAGATGGTACAGATTTTGGTTCACTCAGAATATACTACAATATGAATGAGTAGAAGGTACAGATTTTGGTTCGCTCAGAATATACTACAATATGAGTGAGTAGAAGGTACAGATTTTGGTTCGCTCAGAATATACTACAATATGAATGAGTAGAAGGTACAGATTTTGGTTCGCTCAGAATATACTACAATATGAATGAGTAGAAGGTACAGATTTTGGTTCGCTCAGAATATACTACAATATGAATGAGTAGAAGATACAGATTTTGGTTCGCTCAGAATATACTACAATATGAGTGAGTAGAAGGTACAGATTTTGGTTCGATCAGAATATACTACAATATGAATGAGTAGATGGTACAGATTTTGGTTCACTCAGAATATACTACAATATGAATGAGTAGAAGATACAGATTTTGGTTCGCTCAGAATATACTACAATATGAGTGAGTAGAAGGTACAGATTTTGGTTCGCTCAGAATATACTACAATATGAATGAGTAGAAGGTACAGATTTTGGTTCGCTCAGAATATACTACAATATGAATGAGTAGAAGGTACAGATTTTGGTTCGCTCAGAATATACTACAATATGAATGAGTAGAAGGTACAGATTTTGGTTCATTCAGAATACACTACAATATGAATGAGTAGAAGGTGCAGATTTTGGTTTGCTCAGAATATACTGCAATATGAATGAAAGATGGATGATCATGAGTGAATGACATGAAATAGAGAAAGCAGAATACAGACGTCTGAAAATTTAGGTAATGATGAAGTACAATAAAGCTAAGGAAAATGGTTCGAATAAATATGAGAATGACTATCTCAAGGTGTTGTGGATAGAGTAGGAGGTTTGGATTTGGTTGTTAGCCCAGCAAAGGATTTTAATTCTGGTCTGAGGACTGGGACTGGGTACATTCAGCCTCATGAGAAGAGGTGGGCGCGATTTCCTCACCAGGCATCCTCCAACTGTTCATTTTGGATTTACTACTTTTACTCCAGGCAAACACGAGAATTGTGTTTAACTTCAGGCCACACCCGCCTCCTTCCCAATCCTAGACTTGATTCCAAATACATAATTGGACATCAGAACACACAGGTTATCAGAAATATTCAAACATACAAAATGCAACCAAAGTACTCGGGGCTAAATGACCAAGATATACATGCTCCTTAAATGAAACTGCAGAAATATCCAAATGTACATAATTGTTTTTAAGTAGGAATCGTTTATGCAGCATATTAAGAATTATTTCGGGTAAAGATGGCCTAAGTGCTCTAATATTAGTGACTGAGGCGAAGACCTTCAATAGATATAGAATGGAAGGTAGACTGATAGAATGAACACATAGAGCGTTTGTATAGGGCTAAGAATATCAAGAATAATGATGTGAAAGAGGAGAGGAAACCGCTGAGCGTAAAAGAGGAGATTTAATATTTGAATCAGAATTTGTTGGCCGCTAGAAGACCTAAGTAGTTAGGGACCAACAGACCTCGGTTATGTACCAACTGAGTTGCTACGATGCATAGGCGCTGAAGATCTGGTCAGTTTATTTCGCTAATTTATACTTTGGATCTTTGACAGGTATGCGAAGGGTCATAAAAGCTTATGAACAGTATGCCGTTATCTCTAAACTGAAGAAAGCAGGAGCTGACAGATGGGAAGGTTCTCCTACAATGAGTGTGATGACTAACGCTTCGAAGTTTTCATTAGAAGCATAAACAACTGCTGATGATGAAGAAATTGAAGAAATGTATGATAAAATAGAAGAATTGTTTGACATAGTAAAGGAGAATTCAAACATTATTTTAATGGGTTATTTTAATGCTTCCGTTGGCTCTCATAATGATGTTAATTATGCTGGTAAGTTTGGCATGGGTGATGTCAATGTGAGAGGAGAAAGATTACTCGAATTCTGTGAGCAACATGAGATGGTAATAACGTATACCTGTTTCGAAGTTCCCAAGAGAAGACATTACACCTGGATAGCAGCCGAGGACAGAACAAGGTTGCAAATTGACTGCATCATAGTTAAACAAAGATATAGTAACCAAGTGAAAGCCAGCCATAGTTACCCGGAGGCGGAAATTGATAGTGATCACATCCTGTTTGCAGCTAAATGTGATATAAGGTTCAAGAGGAATGAATCATTTGGACAAAAAGATGGTGTTTAAATAAGCTTCAGGATTCTAATGTAGTACAAAAATTTAAAGATGTTAGATAATTGGTTAAGGATGAGACTTTAGGATGGGATGATATAAGAAATGGCTTAGAATCAGCTGCAACGGATGTGCTAGGCAAAGGGAAATTGGAACCGAAAAAGAAATGGATGACCCTGGAAATCCTAGAGCTTATTGAATAAAGGAGCAAATTTAGTAATATAGACACTCAAGCGTATTAGTCTCTAAAGTATCAAATAACAAGGAAATGTCGCAAGGATGAAGAAAATTGGATGAAGCGGGTATGCGTGGGTATTGAGGATGACCTGAAGAATGGGAAACCTGACAACGCTTATTTAAAAGTGAAATCTATGAGCTATCAACTACGCATCACAAGCAACGTAGCTAAGGATTCTAAAGGGAAGCTATTGTTTGAAAATGAAAAGGTATGTGAGCGATGGAAGGAATACCTTGAAGATTTTTATGATGGACCAGATATTACTGACAATAGTATTTATATAGAAGATGAGGAACTAATTGAAGAAGATGATAAAGGTCCAACTATAACTAAAGCAGAGTTTTATGCAGCACTCACTAAGCTGAATGGAAATAAAGCAGTTGGTGTAGATAACATACCTGCAGAGCTCTTAAAATATTGTGATGTAAGCATTAAAGAATACCTTTTTCAAATCATTACTGAATGCTATAAGGATGGATTTGTACCTCCTGATTTTATTAAAATTTGAACAATCACACTACCCAAGAAAAGACAAGCTAGTGAATGTTCTAATTATAAAACCTTAGCCATTCTTTCACATGCATCAAAGATTGTATTGATCATCATCAAAGATAGACTAAGCAAGAAAATTGAACAACATCTGGATAGTGATCAGTATGGATTTAGAACAAGGAAAGGGACCAGGGAGGCTATCCTTGCATTACGACAGATTTTAGGAAGAAGACTGGAAGTTAATCGAAAACCCTATATAGTATTCATTGATATAGAAAAGGCAATTGGAAAACCCTATTTCTTATACTTGCCAAAGTCGGGATTGACTGGAAAGACGGATGCCTTATTCTGAACTTGTATAAAAATCAAACTACCGAAATAACAGTTGATGGCAATAAAAGAGAAGCTAAAATAAGAAGAGGTGTAAAGCAGGTTTGTACTCTATCACCATTTCTTTTTAATATCTATATCTATATAGAAGCTGCAGTTAATACGTTCGGTAGCAGTTCTAAGTGCAACCAGCCACAGTAAAGCGAGTGATTGTCATCATTCGCAGTATCGAGTCTAAAGACGCCGTATAGTATTGCCGCACGCGAACAGTTTAAAACCCGCCGGGAGTGATAGTGAAACATCCGTGACGCGAGTTCTCTACCGCAAAATCGTGTTTTGAAATTCTACGATAGCAAGTTCGGACATTGTATTGAGAATCCATTGTATTTGAACAGACAATCAAAATGTTTCAAGTTGTTTACTACAAAAATTTAACACACGAGTGTGTCTAGAGCTGTGAGAGCTAAGGGAGCGAATGATGTGGGGTTTGGTGGAGTTGGTATCACTGCTCCACTCCACCGTCGGCTGAAAACACAAAAACAGATTTGTTTTTATCAGTACTACACATTTATCAGTGAACATTTGAGAACAAGTGAAAAGTGAATGACGTATGACGTGTTAATGTACATAATAATCGTGTCGAACTCGAATAACAGAGAATACAAAACAATTTAAACAATTTAAAGTGTAACTAATACTCTACTATAAGATTGCGGAATTGTATGTACCATCAGCCTGTAGATTTGGTATAATAATACATTGTAATAACATAAGGTTAGTATCAAACTAAACAGAAAATCTTCAGCCAAATTTACTAAATTACGTAATATTCGAGACCAACGAGAGAAAATATTCTCCCGTATCCCGCGAATTGTTGTTGACAGTAACAACCGAGAGTATCACTAGGTACTAATTTCTAACGTATCCCGCGTCATTTTGGTAACTCATAATTGTCAATGAGCAAATAACTGACTTAGCTCAATGTAGCAGTTGCAACATGAGAGTAAATAATAAGGAAGACGCCATAGAATGTGAAAAATGCCGTAAATGGCAGCACTTAGAATGTTGCGGGCTGACAAAGGGTGAATTTGACGTAATGAGACGGAAAACTTGCAAGCTCACGTGGTTATGCTCTGAGTGTAAACCAAAACTCCTTTGCATGGCCGACATAGAAGAGAGAGTAACGACAAATGTATTAACGCAAATGAAGGCCATTATAGAATCGATGATGGAAGGCATCCAAGAAGCTATAAAGGCGGGAATTAAATCAGCATTGACCCCTAACATAATCAACCATACTGAACCACAAACAGTAAAGTCACGGGCTCCTAAACCACCAATTCAGTCATGCGACGTTATGGCATATGAGGGAAACGATGTGCATAACGTAATTATGACAGATCAACGTAAGAAGGAAGGAAGAACAATCTCATGTTCTCAAGTTCCTTGTGAAGAACCAGCCGATCGACCACCAAATGGTCAATGGACGGAGGCGGTCAAACGAGGGAGTCAACAAATGATAGGAACAAAGGAGAATACCAGGCTGAAGGCAGCACTGCGCAAAGCTTGGTTATATGTAGGAAGACTTGATGAAGAGACCAAAGCAGAAAACATTATAGCACATCTCCGAGAGGGGGGTATCGTAGAAAATATAACATGTGAAGAGATAGATATTAGGGGGCGAAACAAGGCTTTTAAAGTGAGTTTCAACTTCGATGATCTGGAAAAAACTAAGGACCCACTGTTCTGGCCGCGAAATGTGATAGTACGACCCTACCGCTTTCCAAGACAACGTCCAGGACTCATAACTACAAGTACAAGTGAGCCCACCCAATGACTTTTGGATACAAATTCAAGTCAAGTAAACTATATTAATCCAAGTATTAGCGAACTGAGAGATAAGACTAATTCAATCAGGTTACAGACATTACTATGGAATATTGAAGGAATTACTAGTGCGCTAGACCTTGCCCCGAACAACCTACTACAACGATACGACATTGTGATTCTTAATGAAACTTACCTCACAAAACATTGGGAAACGCATAATTTTTACTGCCTCCACAGGTACGCATCAAAGGGAGATAAAGGCAGGCCTAAAGGCGGCATTTCTTGCCTACTCAAACCGTCTCTATCACCATTCACAAAACCGTTTGAAACTGACAATGTGATGCTGGTGCTAACGAACAGGCTATCAATATTGTGTGCATACTTACAACCAGACCTAACAGAAGTAGACATTATAGACGAATTAGGCACAGTAATGTCGATAGTACCTACCACAAATCCGATAATGATAGCCGGAGACTTCAACTGCCGCATTGATGTCCCATGCAGGAAAACAAACGCGTTACTTGAATACTTACAAGAAGAGGGCTTTTCCTTAACGAACACAAGTGATGAGAAGACATACATAGCTTTCAATGGCACAAGCACGATAGATCTCTTATTCATAAGCAACGACATAGAAATATTGCATCAAGAAGTACTATCCAATGTTGTAGCAAGAAAACACCTCCCATTAGCAACCACCCTCTCAGTTAACATCAATATAAACATTCAAAAAAGCTCCAGAACCCCTATTTCGCGGAAAATAGACATGAACAAATTGAGCACTATAGACATGGAAGGAATCACGAACATAATCAAATCTGGAAACATAGACGCCGCGCTAACACTGATCGAGAATCATATCAAGGACGCAACTCCTAAGATAGGTCAAAATACAAGAAGAGCAAAACCATGGTTCACTACCGAATGTTACCAACGGAGGAAGGAGACGCTAGCAGCATTACACAAGATAAAAAGGGCAAGTACACATACAGCACTACAAGAGTATGTCGAGAAAAGAAGATATTATAAGGAGGTAGTTAAAAGAGCAAAGGAAAGCTATCAACAATTGAAGGAAGCTCAACTAATACAGGAGGCTGAAACAAACCCTTTCTCAGCCCTAAATCCCAGAAGACCCAAATTCCCAAAGGACATTCCTATGACAACGTGGATTCAGCATCTTACAGCAACCCTACAAGCGCGGGACACCAGACCTATTCAGGTTAGCAACCCTTCTCAACTACCAGTGCCGATCACGGCACAAGATGTCCTAATTGAGATAAACAACTGCGCAGAAAAGAAAGCATGTGGTCCAGATACTATTCACTACGAGCACCTGAAGATGACAGCTCCGCTGTTAAAAGGGCTATGGGCAGAGCTCATGAACGAATGTTTACTTCAAGGTCACATACCGTCAAACTGGAGAACCTCGACTTTGAAGATGCTATATAAAGGAAAAGGTAATACAGGAGACCCAAATTCCTATCGTGGTATCGCTTTGGAAAACACAATCTTTAAGATCTTTACGAAAATACTCACTAGAAGACTCACAGATTTAGTTGACAACAAGATACCTGAAGAACAGTTTGGCTTCCGGAAAGGAAGGAATACACTACAAGCCGTTAACTGTCTTTTAACGAATGTAGAAGACGCGCTAAGACAGAAAAGAGGAAAGCTATATGCAGTATTCGTCGACTACACCAAGGCGTTTGATCTAGTGAGTAGAAACACTTTGCTCAGGAAACTTGAAAATATGATCGGAAAAGAACATTACCTTTTTGGGATAATAAGGGACATTCTCCACAAAAACAGCCTACAAATAGATGACAGTATAGTTCAATCAGAACGAATAGAACAAACAAATGGTGTACTTCAGGGTGACCCTTTGAGTCCGTTACTATTTAACATCGCTACAGCTGATGTCATTGAGGCTATTTACCTTGAGGGAGCGAAAATTTACATCTACGCGGATGATATGGTTGTGGCATCGACATCAAAGGAAACCTTGCAATCGTCCATTGATAAACTTACCACATGGGCTCAAGAAAATGATATGACGATAAACTGCACCAAGACAGTAATGCTGGCATTCCGTAAAGGCGGGAAACTATCCGCAGATGAGCATATACTACTAAATGGAGAACCCCTAGTCAATGTAAATCATTTCAAATACCTAGGAGTAGTAATGCAAATGCAAGGGAACGTATTCACGCGACATGTCAGGGATAGAACAACATCCGCCATAAAAGCAATGCAAGACATAATGCAACTGGGAAATCTATCTTTACAAACCGCAATGAATTTATTCAGAACGAAAATAACTCCAATAGTGACATACGGCATTCAAATAACTTGGGATCATTTGACACAAAGTAACCTTCGAGAGATAGAAAGAGTTAAGTCTACTTTTCTAAAGAAAATTCTACACTTATCAAAATACACGCCATCTCGTCTAACGTACGTACTAGCAAGGGAGACTTTCTTCATAGAAGACCTGCGTTTGGAGAACTCCCTACCATCAACAGTGCAATACCAGAGACTGATCGAAGAACTAAACCTCAAGCGTAATGACATATGGCCTGATTTCTATTCCACAGAAGCTCTTATGTCGACGGACTGGATGAATGCCAACTTTGAACTGCGGCATACGATCACCCGTTTTGCAGTCCACGGTTTTCATTTTAAGATATGCACAGCAAGAGGATTTCATGACCCAGGCCCCCAATGCACCTGCTCTCTGTGTGGTAGTGCTTGTGATAGATATCACGCCATTTCCTGCGCCCAGAGGAAAGTATCGCTAACACGCTTCTGCTGCGAATAACTATATATATAGCAAAGAACCTGTCAGACACTTTGTATATAGACACTTTGATGAGTAAGATTTAAGTTATTAGTATTAGTTTTGTATCTCTGCATGGCTATTTGCTGCAATAAATGATTATTACAATACATTAAAAGAGAAAACGGAAGGATTAAGATGTAATGGATTACAGGTACATAGCATTCGCTTTGCAGATGATATTGTAATTTTAGCAAAGTTTTTCAGAAATCCTTAGGAAAATTCAGGCTAAGATTTAATTCTCGGAAGACATAATGGTAGTTGATAAAAAGAAACAACCAATTTTAGCTAATATAATGTTAAGTGATACTGCCATTGAACAAGTAACGGAATTTTGCTATTTGGGAAGTGTGATTAATTATGACAATAGATGGATCTCAGAAATTAAGCTAAGAATAGCGTTGGCGAAGAAAGCCTTTCAAAATAAGAAGAATTTGTTGCTCAATAGCCACCTCAACTTGAAGATAAGGAAGTCATTTCTCAAGACCTTTATTTGGAGTGTGTTGACCTATGTTGTGAAACATGGACACTTGGGAAAGGAGAAGAATCATAACTTGAGGCAGCTGAAATGTGGTTTTGGAGACGAATGACGCGAACAAGCTGGATGGAAAGAAAGACAAATGAGCTTGTTTTGAACCAAATTCAGGAGAATCGATGCCTGTTGAACAACATCATGTAAAGGAATGAAAAATCCATGGGACACATACTTAGACATGACACTCTCCTCCAGGTAACTTTTTTAGGAAAAACTTAGGGGAAAAAACAAAGGGGACGACCAAGACAATCGTATCTCAAGAACATTGTCAAGGAGATGGAAGGTGACTCGTATGCCAATGTGAAGAGGACTGGTGAAGACCGTAAGAAATGGCTGCAACGACAAGGCTTTTAGCCTTTAGAAGCTGATGACGATGATGAAACAGATGGATTGGATGACAGCCGAGTTAGGTAAAGACAAGTCCAGTGAACATGAATCAGAGGAACAAGGGTAGTTGTATTAAGTATTAGAATGTTCTTGGTAGAATAAAGATCGAGAGGAAAACGTTCTTGGCATATTTAGTACAAATAAAGTTGTGTATACTGTTGATTGGAGATATTGCTTGACAGTTTGAAAAGTTTCGGAATACAATTCAGGATTCTGAGTGTGTCTACAACCAGCTGGTGTTTATTAGATTCAATAGACATGAGAGAGAAACTGGTATTTAGAATGATATTAGGTAAGACTGCATTTTATCATTCGTACTTTTCAATCTATACATACGGCAAGTAACGAAGGAAATGCCAAATAAATTTGAAGGAGAATAGAGGACAAAGATCAAGTAATTTCGACTCGGTGACTTACTAACGACAATGTTATCTTGGCCTCTCACCAGAGGATTTGATCATGTTTCTAAACGGTGTGTACGAGGTGTTGAGGAAAGTTTTCATAATAAAATCATTGTATTTGAAACAGAATAAACGGAATGCAGCAGGAAGATTAAAATAAAAATATTGAAATCGATTGGCTGTTGAAACACTAAGAGACGTTGGTGACTCCAACTTGGGCACAGAATGGACAAAGCAAATAAGATATAAAGTTTGGGTTGACATCTGATTAAATAAAATATAAATCTAGGTATTAAAAAGTCATTTTTGAAGCCATTGCCTGGAGCTTGGCGCTATATTGTAACCGATATCGCATGGTTTTGAGAGGTCTGGCAACGTCGCATAGCAGGAGGAAGAAAGCAAGCGGAAGTAACCTGAGGTTGATGTTTCTACGTCATGGACATAGTCGACAGCATGACTAAGCGAAGGTTCCAGAAGCGTGGAGGGCGTTGATGAGCTCCAGGAAAAGTCAAGGTGGAAAGGTCACGTCGGAGAAGCAGGTCACTTTATTTTTCATCGCCGTACACCGAGATTCACTTTCTTTTGTGTCGCCGTACGCCGAAGTTCATTTTATTTTGCATCGCCGTACACCGAGGTTCACTTTCTTTTGTATCGCCGTACGCTGAAGTTACAAACAAGTGTGTAGGGGCAGTCGTACCGTGGCAACTTGGAACCAGTGCGGTGTTCCGATAGTTTTTTGGAACATAGCTGATAGACTCAGTATTATTTCTTGCGTGGACAGCTCTGTATTAACGAATATTAAAGCCAAATGTGGCGAGGTGATATTATAACGCAGATCATAATGCATTATGTTGTGAAACACTAGTCATTAGTACAACGGAGTGCGAGCAAACACACGTGGTGTCTTAAGCTTTTACGAGGTACGGGACTGTATGGGCCGTGCGCGATATAATTGACGCCCAGAACATATGAACGAAGCGATGTGCTTTTGTTTGACAAGCAGACAAGGAGTGTCCAGGGTCAGTGAACTATGAGAGATAAACTGAGTGTAGTCCAAATATAGAGCGACATCCAAGGCCAAGGACGGACGTAATCTCTTATGAGTGCAGGCTGGTGTATTTGCGTACGATATAACCTGTGTCGTTATAGAGTTATTATCACGGCCATAAGTTGATATTACTTGGCATATTCGACATGAAGATTGCAGCGATTTATTGGACGGACATAAAGGCTATCAGTACAGACCAGTGCGAGTTTTGTGACAAGAACTTTACGAGCGAAGAGATGACCAGCTAGATTTAGAAATGTGGAAGCTGTTATGATGACGTGGAAACGAAGGCGAGCCAGGACCATGGACACCCAGAGGGTCGCGAGCTGGATCCAGGGCGAGAGGGGAGGATGTTCAATGACAAGAACGTGATACCTAAACCCCAGGAAACGTGTCAGCGGAACCAAGACTGAGGTGGTCGAAAGGTACTGAAAACCATGTTAATTCTTAAGTAGTGGTTAATGGGTAGTGGTTACTAAAATTTGGACAGATGGGCTTAAATCGAAATAGAATTTACTCAAAAGGATAAAATGCGATAACATGACAAGATTATTAGGACAGTAAATTTTAAGTTTTGTTTTGAGAGATTATTGCAGTCATATTTAGGATTGAAAATTAAATATATGGATGCTTTAAAATATAATCTGAGTACAGGGATCTTTCAGCGTGTTACGTCGCTGTGTTCTTTGAATTGGTGCAACCTGGATGATAATTTATGGTTTGAACAGGCTTAAATTACAGGGGGGAACATTTACACTTAAGGGGCCACTTTTTGTGCGCACATCATGATATTTATACTAAACACTCACACTTCATTGAGGTTTCCCTTAACATGCTAATATGAGGAGATGCATTTGGTAGGTAACTGATACAAGGTTGTGTATATAATGAAACTGTATTGATAAAATAGTAGGGTTGTCTAATACGATGTTATGATGAAACTAACGGTTCTCACTATAGCGAGCTGAATAAAATAAATGATTATAATTAACGTTACGTGATAGCATAACGAATAGAATAAGAAGTGATATCACTGGCCTAGTACGCCTGGTCCGCCGCAGCGCAGCGCTGGCTCCGATCTGTGATGTAAGTTAGCATTGGCGCTTACGAGACTTTTAAAACCTTGCGACCTGTTTTACATGTTAAAACACCGCAAGACGTCCTCATAGGCGCTAATAAGTTCGACATCTCCACTTACTTTACTGTGCCCAATTATAATTTAATAAGTCGTCTCCTGTAATAGTTCAGTTTCGACAATAAGTGAAGACAGAGTGCAAGTTTTGCCAGCTATCGGTAAATTAAGAAAAGAACGGAAAAATTAACCTCGCTATCAGAAAGGATTTCTTCACTTTGTTACAAATTTTACATTCCCTTAACAGACTTGCAACACAGAAAAAAGCCGTACGTACGCAACTTTCAACTTTACCGTAGATTACTATAAAATTCAATAATAACCATAAATTTCACTCCACAAACACCAAAATCAGTAAACTACCATCATTTCAGAAGAACATAACATTAAACAGACATAGAAGGCATAGTCAAGACCCCTTCATAGAGTAGGCCATTGCATAAAACTGATCACGCCTCCTTCAGCATTACGGTACATATATGTTTTTAACTCATTGTCTTTTTATTCACACCCCTTTCTTCACAGAAGTAGTCATTAATGGCATCAAGAGCATTTTTATTTACTCCATACTGGACAAATACTTGGCCAAATTAGGAAGTACATGTGGAACAGAATAGTCTTTCAATCGCCAGTTGGTTCTTGGGAGAAGTAATACTTCCCTCCCTTCTATCACAAATTTGTCAAATTTAACAATTCAATCTTCGGAAAAGTGAGCATCACAGATGCAGGACTTTTCAGTAAGTTCCCTATCCTTCCCTGGTATGGCGTCTTTGCACTTGATAAATCGTTCCTTATATTTAGGAGGTTTGAAAAACCGTCTGACCTCTTTACAGTCCCCATAGCTAGATCTGCATCCTGGTACAAAAGAGCAAGGCATCTTCACTACTCACATTAAGCACTCATGAAAATGTGAGGGCTAAACTGCTGTTTACTTACATTAAATAACAATACAATTAACACACGAAGATAACGTAAACACACGACAAGAAATTAAATTCCATTTCAGTTAATGCTTCCTACAATAGCATTTCAGGTATTAATTCTATGAAGTAATAGTGTAAGCACTTGTACATCAATAAACGATTGCACAGACCACCAAACCACTCCGACCGATTAAATACTTAATATATCGCATATAAACACATAAACATATGTGGAATTCAATAATCTCAAGTCGACTGTAGCGCTGCGTAGCGGCGAGTGCCAACCCGATCCGTATTCATTACATGCTATTGAGGGAGAAGAGATCACACTTTATATTCTATTCGTTATGGTGATAGGTTAAAGTATATGAAATTTTGAGGCAATTGTCAGTTGAAAAATAATACAGATAGGCAGAGGCCATCTACTTAAATGTTTATGGTGTATTTATAAAGGTGTGAAGAGCATGCAGTGGTTAACAAAAATAAATAAATAAATAAATAAATAAATATCTGGAATCATAAACATTTTACTATGTAAAGTAATAAATGTAAAAGCCAACAACCAGTCATTTTTCTGAGTGAGGCACAGCTGAACGGAAACCAGTGAAAATAATAATGAAAGTATTTAATCCATGAATTAAAATTTTGTAAATGAATTCTTTAACGCCAGTGACATCCATATATAAATATATATTTTTCTTTTGGTGATTACATTTAGTTAGAAGGAGATCGAATGAGGCAATATTTTTTTTTCCTTTGAATATTTTCTCATATTTATGCACCTGCTCATTTATGGACTATTCAACGGAGAGGTGACATAGCATTTTGAAGTAATGGTTGTAATACTAGGATGATATAGCTCTGATCTCCGTAAGTTATTTTGTATCCAAAGATTAGGACGCCCGGAGATTTTTGTCCTCATTAATTTGAATTTTGCTTCTGCGTCATTAGTTTATTTGCACATCAAGAGTAATTTTGATAAGTCTCCGAGCGAAGGTAGGCTTCTGTGTTTGATTTTATGTATTTAGTGGTGTGGTTCTGTAATAAATGGTGGATGAGTTTTATTTTAATAGCGGAGTTTTTTGTCATTCTTGTTCGTTGTCATACTTGTGTGTCCACCGGATCAATTTTGAGATTTTACCCCAGTTGTATCCATCTTTATAAAGACCCCGGGATTGCATGAATCTCGTTCCCGACATAGTTTTTTTTAATGCCAAAATTGATTCGGACATTCAAGATTTTTTTTTTCGAGTTGTACTGAATTCTGGGTGAGGGTTGACGTGTGTGTCGGGCCACCCAATCCAAAGCCAGATTATCGGGCACAATATGGATACGAAACTTGGATTGTTTTTGCTACAGAATATATAAACATAGAACTATTTGATTGTGGTGTTGTAGGAAAATAGTGATGATTAAAGGATTATATATAGTACTTAATGAATGGTATTAGGACGAGTGGGGGAGGGTAAATGAGTCTGACGACTGGTTATGAAACCTTACAGTTGTTATGGAAGGACGGGTCGAGGACAAGAACTCTAGGGGATAACCAATAATAGTTTATTTTGAACGAATTCTTTCGGATGTAGGGTGTGTAGGTTCTGCGGAGACAGAATGGTGATCTCAAGAATGAGTGACGTCACTCAACAAATACGCCGCCCGTGCGAAAGCTCAGCCAATTTTGCACCCGCGTTTACGGATTTATTTAAGCAAATGCATCGATCTGGGCAAGGAGAGAAATCTCTTACTCTATTTCATTACTTTTAGGATATTGTGCCAGGTTTGACAAACCTCTGAGATACTTATATCAGATATTTAGAAACATAGAATTTAACATCCAACAGTGTACAAAGTGTGTATTTGTTGACGTCTAAATAGGAGGTCGAGATATTGAATCGTTGGGGGGAAAATTGCTTAATTTATGTTCCCAGCTACAGTACGTGGTCAGACGGGAGTCACATTGTGTTGAGCCAAGAGTTGGATAAATGTTCGCTATATGGAGTGGTTAATGTTACCGAGTTACCACTTTCTGTATATTATAACAAGCCACGGTTATGTATAGTATCTGATATTTTCTTGGACCTAAAGCTAATCACTCAACTCCACATAATTTATGTAGCCCTAAATAACCATTCATCCGCGATGTATTCAAGAGTAAAGCATAATAGCCCATATGGTTTCGAAATCACATGATTGGCATACTGTAGGGGACCTGAGTGTGTGCCCTCTACAATGTAATATTTGGGGGGATGAGATATGAGAACCTGGGAGATGCTGGAGTTTCGAGTGTAGGGGGTGTAGGTGACTGAGAGATCTGAGAGCATGGATGCAGCTCGAGAGAAGAACTCCCAAATGTTCAGTTTGGTTGGGTAGTTCGAGGGTGTGATAGCGGAGTGAAGGGCGGCTTAGTGAAGAAGGATCTAAACAGCTGAGCCGCTACTAGGATTATTGCTAACGTGGGCGGCTGGCAGCACACGCATCACGCGAATACAAGCACGGTGACGTATAACAAGTGGCTGTATGCAGGAGCCACGGAACAATTAAACAAGTGTTACCAGGTTCCTACCGGGACGAGGGTTGGAGAGCAGGATCTTATCAACTAGTGAAATAAACTAAATAACCAGTTAGTTTTAAGATGTCTGGTTTTAATGAGTACTTCCAATGCGAAGTACTAATGGATTTTGCAGAGCAGTTATTAATAATTCAGATGCTCTTACATTCCAAGCACTAGGGGATGAAAGTGTAGGTGTTTGTGTGATGGACAGTACTCGCTAAACACTTACCGATCCGGCAGTAGTCGTGACGGCTTTCAGCAGCAGTCTGGCACACGGTTTGACTGAGGAAGACTGATCCGGAGTGACCTCTCCTCTGCTGCTTTATACCTTTTGGTGTGTCGAGTGCGCATAATTGCATATTCTTTAGGATGTGAGGCACTGGCTGGGGTCGATGTAGTTCAAGTGTGAGGTTATTTGAGGTTATTGAAGTATTAGGCTTTTAGATGTGTTGTAAATTTGTATGAGTTAGCCTGAAGGCGTTTATTTGGCTATAGATGTGTGGGTCGTAAATAGTAGGAGATGAGGCTGCTCTCCTATGGATGCAATAATATCCAAAATTCCCACCTTAATCCAAATGCCAGCATGGCTATTCTGTAGGGAATATAATATGGATTATTCTGTCACCTTTTCGAGCACGCATTTCCTAAGTCAGAAGGATTTCAGTTATCCAGATTTTTTTAATTAGTCATACCCCGAACATCCATGTTGTTAAAGTGGCACAATGTGGTGTAAAATAAGTTGAACACTTTCACTGCTAGTATGAATTAGCACACAATTTCCGTGACCATTCAATAATTTCAATTATATATTTGATCATGAAACTAAGTTGACTTTTGGCAAACAGAATGTGTGTGGAAATAATTTGCCATTACCATGTATAATCAGAACTTTTGAACTAGATACGGATTTCATATTTATCAAGGAAACCTATGACCCCAAATACTCCGATGTGACGCATAATTTTGTTTGCTTAGTATATAAGTATTTGAAAATATTCAGACTGTATTAAAAACATAGCATTGAATATAAATACTGAGATCAGTTCCAGGTATTAGATAAGGACAGTATTCCTGGTAGTGATATTAATGAATGTTGGTCCAGTTATCATTTCATAAGTTAGATCTCTGTATTTTGAAAGTATTATTCACCATTCTCAGATAATTCAACATAATTATGAGAGCACTGGATTGTATTAATACCAATGATTTCAGGCTGGGATGTCCTGATACTTCGGATCCTGCTGTAAGGAAGATATTCGCATTATGTAATAACAGAGGACAGAAAACCAGCACTGTATCTGAAAGAAATATTACAAATGAAGAAAATTTGTCGACCATTCTGTTAACCCGTACTGGAAAGCAGCGTTACTCGTGCAGAACATGCGAAACCTAATTTACTCACAATGCTCATTTGAAGACACACATGGTAACCCATACTGGGAAGAAGCCATACACATGTGGCATATGCGAAACCAAATTTAGTCTGAAAGGTAATCTGAAAACACACATGATAACCCATACTGGTGAGAAGCCTTTCTCGTGTAACACATGCCAAGCCAAATTTAGCCAGAATAGTAGTTTGAAGACTCACATGTTAACCCATACTGGTAATAAGCCCTTGTCGTGTAACACATGCGATGCAAAATTTAAACGGAAAAATAATTTGAAGAGACACATGTTAACTCATACTGGTGAGAAGCCCTTCTCCTGTAGTACGTGCGAAGCCAAATATAGTTCGAAATATAAATTGAAGGAACACATATTAAGCCATACTAGGGAGAAGCCCTTCTCGTGTAGCACATGCGGAGCCAAATTTAGTCTTAAACGTAGTTTGAAGTCGCACATGTTAACGCATACTGGTTTGAAGCGATACTCGTGTAGCACATGCGGAGGCAAATTCAGTCTGAAAAGATATTTGAAGAGACACTTTTTAAACCTTACTGAGGAGAAGCGTTACTCGTGTAGAACATGCGAAACCAAATTTACCCACACTGCTGATTTGAAGAGACACATGTTAACCCATACTGGTGAGAGGCCATACACCTGTAGCACATGCGGAACCAAATTTAATCAGAGTGGTAATTTGAAGACACATATGTTAACCCATACTGGTGAGAAGCTATACTCCTGTAGCACATGCGGAGCCAAATTTAGTAGGAATGGTAGTTTGAAGACACATATGTTAACCCATACTGGTGAGAAGCGATACTCCTGTAGCACATGCGGAGCCAAATTTGCCCTGAAGCATATTTTGAAGAGACACATGTTAAGCCATAGTCGTGAGAAGACAAAGTAGAATATGTCAAACCAAACGTATTTCTACATTTGAAGATACACTTTTACCCATACCTGTGTAGCAGATTTGATGAGAGACATCTTATCCCTTTTGGTGCCAAGTGAATATGCTAAAATTACCAATCCAAGCTTAGTGATATTAGAAGTGTTATAAATTATCTCCCACCTATATTTAAAGATTGTGTGTTGTTTTTTTTTCTCTAGCAGGAAAACAAACTATTCAGAAACTTGAAGCTAAATAATTACAATTTCCTTCATTTAGGTATTAATAAAATCGGTAAAAATAATCCTGTGAGAAACAAAATAATTGGAAATCTTAACATAAATATGACAGCCTACACAATCTAAATAGTAACTATTGTGAAAGAAATGAACCCGCGCAACGAATAAGGGACTCGGCGCCATTTTTGTAGTTTTGTGTAAAGTACGTTATTGTTGTTGGAAAGCGCGCTATTAAGTGATCTCTAATATCATATAAACATTGTAGTTTACTTGTGTGGTGTTTCAGTGACAACTGAACATAGATATAGGCATATTTTTGTCTATAAAATAGGAGGAAGGACCCCCGCAACAGGTTTTGTTGTTTCGGAGCCCACTCGTTAAAAGCATGCATTTCTTGTGACTGGAGTCCTTATTCCATTGAACGGACGATAATAGCTATACAAATACACACACTGATCTTTGTCATTAGGTGTTGTAGTTGTTGATTCTTTTAAAGGCTTTGCGACATTGCGGTCATGTAGCCACGTGTATTTGTGTGTGTGTCACTGTGATGTTTGTACTAGTTTGTGTATCTGTTACTGAGGTACGAATTGGGTAGGAAGCGGCCGTGGCCTTAAGTTAGGTACCATCCTAGCTTTTTCCTGGAGTAGAAGAGGCAAGTCACGGAAAACCACGTCCAGGATGACTGGGATGGGAATTGAACCCGTCACTTTTCAATTTCTGCTTCAAGATATTGAGTGTACTCCGTTTCAGTCCTCAGACCAGAATTAAATTTCTTGACAGAGCCGGGAATCTAACTCTAACCTCCAGGGTGACAGCCAAGAATGCTAGCCCCTACGGAACGAGGTTTACGAAACACTGCTTGGATGGTTCCTCAGTTTACGGGCTGCGACACGCGGTCATGTTGCCCCGTGGTCTTTTGTTGTGTGTAGAATCTGTCTGACAACCGGTGTTAATTGTGATGGCTCTATTAGTGTGTGTTATCTGTTTTAAGTTAAGTAAGGACTGCAGAAAATCAATTCTCTCGATTATTCCTTCACAACATTGAGAGCGCGCTGAAGGGTCAGGAGGAGATGGATGCGTGTGCACTAGTAACTGTTATCTCCCCTTGGCTACCTGCGTCCCTGCGCTCCGATTCTCATAACAGCATTACAGATCCTCCATCGTAGAGCTGGTGTTCGAACCTGGAACCTACGATGCAGGTCTCACAGAACTGAGGATTTGACACTAAATTTATAAAAATTAGGACTTTAGGGGACACGGTTGTACTATGAAGTTCTTCCTCCTGAAAAGTTTAATTTTTCCGGGTTCATCCTTATAGCAAACAGGACATCGATTATCGTAGAATATATCACGCTAAGACAATACAGGCCACTTATTCTCTACAGTAGCTGTGAGTGGTAGTAACTGCCCTTTTTAGAAGACTCGGGTTAAATCCCCGTGTTTGCTGTTGAGAATTTAAATCCTGGTACGAGTGTTGGAACAAAGTACACTTAAAACTGTGAGGATAACCGAGGAGTAGATTCCAGGTACCTCCCTTGTCTATCCTAAAAATGGTCTTCTGTAGTTTCCCATTTCTACTTCAAACAAATATCGGGATGATAGCCTACCTAACATGCCAAATTCACATTCCCACAAATTCTAGCCAAGCAAACACGTACACACCCTAGCAATCACCACAAAAACGCAGATTATCAGACAGCTCACTCACTCAAGTACACGGGGCTGATGACAACGATGCCGGAAACTCCCTAAATAGAAGAACTTAATCTCTACATTATCAACAGGGATATATTCAAATATCTCATTCCAAAATTCAGACCTATTACTAACAAATTCTGGCATACAGTGACCCAGGTGAAAACACGGAGGTCCTTTTTCAACTCACCTATTTCGGTTGTATTTTTTCCGTAATTATACGTCCATGACGATTTTCATATGCTTCCCCAGCATCATTCAACATCTTTCTATTAAAATCTTTCCACTTTTGCATGTTCCCTTTACGTCTACGGCCGAAATTTTCACGTTTGCTAGCTAACGGACAGGTCTCCAACTTCCTGACGCCCTCCATCTTGGAATACCAGAGTCCTTCTTCCACGCACGTGGCATTTCAATTGCAAATATCTACCCATAGGAGGCAATTGTGTGCACGTTTAACACGTCATTTCATGCTACATGTGACCAGGTACCTATTTCCATCATAATCTCAAAACAGACCAAGGTGGCGCGGAGTCCCTTGTTCGTTGCGCGAGTTCAAATGTTAATATTTATTTAATTGTTTATAAATATCGCAAGCATAGGGTAATTCTACCAAATAGGTATTGAGTACGATCAATTTCTACAATGATATACGTTTACAGTCGTCCGACATTAGGAGGATTTTCGTCAGTAAAATCAAAGCCGTCGCCATCAATAGAAAATTCACACACTTCACTTAGCACTAAAACCGTATGTATGTCCCCTTCACTGAAGGAGCTAGCCACATCTATCACCAAGTATATTTATAAGCTCATATACTTCAGAAGATAACGCACAAAGAAGTCAGGTGACTGCAGCATGTTCAAAGAATACCTATTATAAACGCAGTTATTCTTGGAACTTAAACTTATCGAGATAAGGAATGGTTCCCGCGTTGTCTTCGTTACAATAGTTAAATCGCTGTGTGTTTGGAAATAAAACAAAAAAAACATTACATAGATCGGCCAGTGGCATTTTTATCAGATATCGGCACCATAAGGGCTAATCCATAGCGGCGACTATCTATAATCCACGAAGATAGATTAGTTTGAGGGAACAATACTATATTTGTTGATGGTATAGTCATATCTAAGTTTTGCGATACTAAAATGAATAGTTCTTTTTTCAGCTTAATGCCTTAATATGTTTAAGTAATAGTTACCACACTCACTACGTTTCCTAACTGGTTTTCTTTTTTTTTTTGTTTAGAGAGGGCAGTCACTGCAGGTTTGATGGTGTTTTGTAGAGCTATTTGTCTTGTATATTTGGATCTGATGCTCCCTTGACGAGCAAAAAACATGTCATCTATTAGTTTTCTTCTTCAATAGTCCTCAATAATTTGTATAAATCTTAATCCTTTGTAATTTATTTCAGTTTCTTTTTACATTTTACAGTATTTGCAATGATTCTTAGGTTGACCGACTGAAAGACACAATATCAATTGTTAATATGGCAACACTGTAGAATGGCTTCATGGCTGTCTTTATTTTTATACTCACAAAGGAATTCAGGACAAACACTTCAGAATATTCTCAGACATTTCCTAGCAAGAAACACGGTTTTATGATAGACATATGAAAAGCAGATTTTAGATCAGTGTAGGATGATATCTTTCTATTTTGAGGCGTCTCCATACAGGTAAACTATTGTTAGCAAATACGTTTTTGACTAGAAATGTATAGACAAGTGCGTCATAATTCAAATACTACTAGTAGCGTGTCCATACTAGCGCATTCTAATAGCGGTGATGGTTGTCAAAACTAAATACAATCAATCTATACAATGGTGCTGTATTGAAGGAGAATTTTTCATGTTATTATATTGTTATCGTTTGTATTTGGTATGAATGGCATATGAATGGATACGGGATTTTGTTTAAAAAATACGCGTACCGTCTCTCATTTGTTGAATCTACTCGTACGCTACCAATTGTAAAATAGATTTACTAAGCCTGAAACCATTCATGGAGTGTACTCAATGATTCACCAAAGTCTCATCGCAATGGGATGAATGGTATAGGAAGGCATACGGTACTTGGTTGAAACGATTCACGTGCCGTCGCTCATTTGTTGAATAAAATCGTGCGCTACCTATTGTGAAATGCATATACTATGCCAGAAACCTTCCCTGGAGTGTACACAAAAACTCACCCAAGTGTCATCGCATTCGCACGAATGGTATATGAACGCATATGGTACTTTGTTGAAACGCTTTGCGCGTTGTCGCACATTTGTTGAATCTACTCGTGCGCCACCTAATGAAATGGATGATCTAAGCCAGAAACCATTCCTGATGTATACACAACATCTCACCCAAGTTTCATCGCTGTTGGGCGAATGGTATATGAAAGCATACGGTACTTTGTTGAAACGCTTCGCACGTCGTCGCTCTATTGTTGAATCTAATCGTTTGCCACCTATTGTAAAATGGATTAACTAATTCAGAAACCTTCCATGAAGAGTTCACAACATCTCACCCAAGTTCCATCGCTATCGGACGAATGGTATATGAACGCATACGGGACTTTGTTGAAACGTTTCAAGCGTCGTCGCTCATTTGTTGAATCTGCTCGTCCGCTACCTATTGTAAAATGGATTTACTAAGCCAGAAACCTTCCCTGGAGTGTACACAATATCTCACCCAAGTTTAATCGCAATGGGATGAATGGTATATGATCGCACGTGGTCTTTCTTGAAACGAATCGCACGCCATTTTGTTGAAGCTACTCGCGCGCCATCTATTGTAAATTCGATCTACTAAGCCTATAACTTTCCCGGAAGTGCGCACAACAACTCACCAACATTTGATCGCAATCAGATGAATTGTATTTGAACGCATAGCTAACACTCATTTGTTCAAACTACTCGCGCGCTATCTATTGTAAATTGGCTTAACTATGCCTATAACCATCCCGAAAGTGTGTTAAACAACCCACCAAAATTTGGACGCAATCGGATGAATTGTAGGCTATTTGACCGCATTGCCAACACTCATTTGTTTAAACTACTCGCGCGCTCTCTATTGTAAATTGGATTAACTATGTCTATAACCATCCCGGAAATATTCACAACCACTCACCAAATTTTGATCGCAATCGGATGAATGGTTTATGAACGCATGAAAGACGAACAAACGAACATCGTTTTTTTAATATATAATTGCTGTACCCGGCATGCGTTGCAATGCCAATCAAAGAGTGTTGGCGTTGTAACTTTGCTTGCCGAAGTGCTTTTGGATTCCTAATATTTTTTTTCTTTTTCTGTTAACCCCTTCTAAACTATTGCAAAATTGATTTACTATCTCAAAAAAATCATGGGAGCGTGCTCAACAACTCAAAAAGTTTCATCGCAATGAAATGAACGGTATATGAACGTATACGGGACTTTGTTGAAACGATTCGAGCGCTGTCACCCATTTGTTGAATATACTCGTACGCTACCTATTGTAAACTGGATTTACTAATTCGAAATCTTTCCCAGGCGTGTACACAACAACTCATCAATGTCTCATCGCAATCGGATGAATGGCATATGAACGCATACGGGATTTTGTTTAAGCGATTCGCGCGTCGTCACTCATTTGTTGAATCTACTTGTGCGCCACCCATTGAAAAACGGATTTACTAATTCGTACACCTTCGCAGGATTGTACTCAACTCACTAAAGTTTTATCACAATCGGATGAATGGTATATGAACGCATACGGGATTTGGTTGAAACGATTCACGCGCTGTCGCTCATTAGTTGAATCTACTCGTGCGCTACCAATTGTAAAATAGATTTTCTAAATCTGAAATCTTTGCGGGAGTGGAAACAACATTTCACCAAATTTCATTGTAATCGCATGAATGGTATATGAACGCATACGGAGTTTTTTTTTTAAGGATACGCGCGCCGTTACTCATTTGTTGAATCTACTTGTGCGATACCTATTGCAAAGTGGATTCACTAAGCCAAAAACCTTCCCTGAAGTGTACAAAACATCTCACCCAAGTTTAATTGCTATTGGACGAATGGTATATGAACGCATACGTGACTTTGTTGAAACGCTTCGCGCGTCTTCCCTCATTTGTTGAATCTACTTGTGCGCTACCTATTGTAAAATGGATTTACTAAGCCTGAAACTTTCCCTGGGGTGTACACAACAACTCACCCACGTTTACTCGCTATCGGACGAATGATATATGAACGCATACGGGACTATGTAGAAACACTTTGCGCGACATCGCTCATTTGTTTTATCTACTTGTGCGATACCTATTGTAAAGTGGATTTACTAGGCCATAAACCTTCCCTGAGGTGTACATAATAACTCACCCAAGTTTCATCGCCATCAGACGAATAGTTTATGAACGCATACGGGACTTTGTTGAAACGCTTCGCGCGTCGTCGCTCATTTGTTGAATCTACTCGTGCGCTACCTACTATAACATGGATTTACTAAGCTAGAAACCTTGCCTGTAGTGTACACAACCTCTCACTAAAGTTTCATCGCTATCGGACGAATGGTATGTGAACGCACACAGGACTTCGTTGAAACGCTTCGCCCGTCGTCGCTCAATTGTTGAATCTACTCGTGCGCTATCTATTGTTAAGTGGATTCACTAAGCTTGAAACCTTACATGAAGTGTACAGAACGTCTCACCCAAGTTTCATCGCAATGGAATGAATGGTATATGAACACATGTGGGACTTTCTTGAAACGAACATACGCCATTTTGTTGAAGTTTCTCGCTCGACATCTATTGTAAATTGGGTTTACTACGCCTATAAGTTTTCTGGGAAAATGCACAACAACTCACCAAAATTTGATCGCAATCGGATGAATTTTATATGAACGCATCGCCATTATGCATTTGTTTAAACTACTCGCGCGCTATCTATTGTGAAGTGGATTAACTATGCCTATGACCATCGCGGAAGTATTTACAAAAACTCACAAAAATTTGATCGCAATCGGTTGATTGGTTTATGAACGCATAAAAGACGAAGAAACGAACATTCAATTATCATACTAATATATAACAAGTAGTTCCGTGAAGAACTATACAGCCTATTTTCATATATCCTACTTATGTTAATTGCCACTATCAACATACACAATTTCAGTTTGATTGCTGTAATAGATTCGTAGATATTGAGAACGGACTAAATATTTCGGATGGTCGCCATGTTGGATTTTATATATGTAGGTCCTAGAGTTATGTACTGTTACATGCAGATTATTGTGAACGTGTAGTATTCAAACTTCAATCGCATAATTAGGACACAAGAAAAAACAAGGAGATTTTAAAATTTTTCACAGCTGCCTTCTTGAGGTTATGGAAACAATTGATATAAATTAGATGCCAGTGGATTAACATTCGTATAAGGATTTACTGTACCAAGTTTCACTGCACGCGGATGGTTAAATTGCGAGAAACGTCCATGTGAATATTTATAATTCGCGTCACCGCCATGTTGGATTTGTGATCACCAGGTTATTTAAAGTCCTATAGGTGAACTTAAGTTCATAGCCCCTATGAACATTAAAAAATGCAGTTTGATTGCTAAAATAGATTCGTAGATATTCAGTATCTTCTAAATATTTCGGATGGTCGCTATGTTGGATTGTTAAATGTATAGGCCATAGAGTCATGTACCATTAAAGGAAAATTATTGCGTAGGTTCATTATTCAAACTTTCACTTCGATCGCATGACTACATCACAATAAATAAAATCTTAATTTTAAAATTCGCACTGCCGCCATCTTGAGGTTATGTAAACAATTGAACTAAATTAGATACCAGTGGATTACAATGTGTATAAATATTTCCTGTGCCAGGTTTCAGTGCGCTTGGAACATTAAATCGCGAGAAAGGTCTATTTAAAATTTTCAAATTCGCTTGGCCGCCATGTTCGTTTTGTAGTTAACCGGTTTTTGAAAGTCTTATAGATGGACTTCCAGTAGTGCCCTTTATCTCCGTACAAAATTTCAGGGTTTTACCGCTAATAGTTTCAGAGATATAGAATGCCGGTGAAATATTTCGCACATCCGCCATCTTGTGATTATGTAAACAATTGAACGAAGTTAGATGTCGGTGAATTACAATGTAAATAAACATATACTGTACAAAGTTTCGTTGCGTTTGGTTGGTCAAATCGTGAGAAACTTCTATTTAAACGTCGCAAATTCGCTTGGCCGCCATGTTGGTTTTGTAGTTACCAGGTTTTCAAAAGTCACATAAGTGAACTTATAGTAGTTCCCTCTATCACCATAGAAAATGTCAGGGTAATATCGGTAATAGTTTCGGAGATATTGAATGCTGGTGAAATATTTCGCACAGCCGCCATGTTGGATTGGTGAGTCGTAACAAAATTTGAAGGGCACGGTCGAGGTCACCGGGAATAGTGCTATAAACTTTCCAAGTTTCATTGAAATCGCTCCAGCCGTTTAGATTTTATTAGGGGGGGACACACACACGAATCACACACACACACACACACACGCACACACACACGGACAAAAGGTGATCTCATAAGCCTATTTTTTCAAAATTGAAAATAGGCTAAAAATGAGATGGTGTCTGTCTGTCTGTCTGTTACTCAATAACGCAAGAACCACTGGTCCGATTTAAATGAAATTTTGCATGGATGTAGCTGATTTACCAGGTTTACATATAGGATACTTTTAATTTCGATATTTTGCACTATTAAAAATGGCGACCATTTTAGTGACGTCACTACACCCTTTGGTTTCAAAATTTCATATTTCCACTTCAAATAAAGAGAGAACGCTAAGAAATTGCAAACTTTTGATGGCATACATGAGCTTTAAATTTAAATTTTCTATCCGAAAGGTCCTTATCACTTTTCGTGTATCTCCGATCGTTAGCGAGTAAAACCTAAATTTGTGCAATAAAACACGGTCAACACCGAGCGGTGCGGTATACAGTATCTCTCTAATATAAAAATGAAAGTTTCTGAATTTCTACGGAAATTTGAGTTGGTTACGCGTTTCAAACTGTTTTATGATGGATGCGCGGGAAAATAATGTTTTGTCTGTCTGTTTGTTTGTTTGTTTGTTTGTTTGTTTGTTTGTTTGTTTGTCTGTCTGTGGACAAGTTTGTTCCCTTATAACTCGAGAACGCTGGGTGTATCAACGTAAAATTTGGTACAGTTGTCCATCAGAGGCACGACACTAATCATTGATGTAACTCTTCTCCCTACCTCTCATAAAAGGAGGCCTACCCCCTTAAAATACATGCTGAAATAAGCGTCGAAGGGCGAGACAAAGCTCATATTCAGCCCCTCAATGTGAGAGACAAAACCTCATTTTAAGGCCCTAAAACCAACAGTTTTTTTAGATATTCCCAGAAAACTAATTTCATTTCATAAACTAATGAACAAATAAAAGCCGGTAACCATGGCAACAGATTCTCAGAGGTCCATCTGTTGCTGTAAGACGCAATGCAATTCCATTAATTACAGTACTGTGAAAGTTTGCAAAGGCTAGAAGGTTATCAAGGAACCAAATTAAGCCGTAAAATTCATCAGTACGTATAATGCGGTTAAGGGGGTCAAGGGGTACTCTAGATTTTTTTCACGCGATTTACATCTGCGGGTGTGGTACGGCAGGTCTATTAGATTCATATCCCTATATTATATTATTAATAGTAGTATTAGTATTATATTATGGCGTACAACGACGAGACAAAGCCCCTCGGTGCCAGAAACAAAACTCGGAGGCCCTAAAGGGTCCTCGAAAAGTACATTATAAGGCTCTAAATCCAACAGTTTCTGAAATATTCCCAGAAAACTAATTTAATTTAACAAACTAATGAAGGAATGCAAATCGGTAACCATGACAACATTATCTCAAGGGATGGCATCCCACTTTCCATCTATTTCTGTAAGAAGCAATGTCACTCCATTTATACCATGCCACGGTGGGTGAGTGGATAGCATGTCGGTCTACTAATCCCAAGATTGCAGGTTCACTCCTGGCCGTGGTACAGGCCGGACGTTTGTTTTAGACGAGTGAAAAATCTTAATGGACGCCTGGAGGCGAGTTACTACAGTACCTGTGTTGTTATCAGCTGCCCCAAGCGCCCCGATGATTGATAAAGTTGTTTCACACTATTGCTGAAGTATAGTCACTGGCAAATATAATGACGATCTGTTCGTAACTACGTAACGTGTACTTCCGTGTCACACAATACTTCGACGTGGACTGTACTGTCTGCTAAAGTCTGGAATTCCATTATATCAGATCGGTGGTGACAAATGTGAAGTGATAGGGTGAGAGAGTGACTGTGTACAGGCTCACCCGCAGGCTTCAAGGTCAAGGGCAATCGTCTAAAACAAACGTCCGGCCTGTACGTGATTTTTGAAAGGCGGCAAAAATTTGACTCGCATGTCATATGATGTTGGCATGTCAAATAACCCATTTGAATTCAGTAGGCCGTGTTCATAATGGCAAAATTAACCTCAGGAGATTCCGCCAACACAAAGTTCCTCATTTCTCTACTAGAAAGCGCTATAGTTTTCAAGGAGCTTAGATATCTACCCTCCTTGACTTTCATAGTGATTCAAGGAACAATGAAAATTCGATATGCAAGCTACCCTCTGGGTGTCAAATTACGAAGCTTGCACCCGGTGGGTAGATTATTGGCTGAGGAATAACCCACCCACCAAGGGAAGATGATTAAGAGAAGGAAGTAGATTTTGGATTGGAGAAAAAGGATAGAAAAATAGGAGGAGAGTTCCACAAAAGTTATGAATTTGACTTTCAATACACTTAGAGGCGGTTGCCACTGAAAATTAACCCTCTGATACCTAATGTAGGTACGAGCTTGGTCGAAGCTAACGGGAACCGCAGCTAGGACTTGGGCGATTTGCAAGAGAAAGGCTTTAGTGTATTTCCTCCCAAGCATGTATAAAACTACTATGGGGAAGGGTGATAGTCTGGCAAGACAAATAGTAAAAGCTTTATTGAGTATGAACGAGGGCATGAACCTAGGAAGAGCTAGGAAAGCCAGGATCTTGCCTAACTGTAGTATCAGAGAAATGATGAATCCTAAAACAAATATTTAATTTATTAAACAATTCAAAGAAGGTTAATGAATTTAACAAGTATGTAATATATTTTTGACAAACATAGTTCATTTGAACTTTTTAACAAATGGGGTCGCGGACCTCCCCACATTAAATGTTTTCTCCAGGCAATTGACAATTTACGAGGTTTAAACCCTTACATGTTTCTAAAATCTTTATAAGATTTAAACAAATAACCAATGAAGTAATTAAAGTTTGAACGTTAATTGGAGTACAAAGAGTGTACCTTAAGAAATTCCTGAGAGAATATTCTAGAAAGAGTGAAAACTTCTAAAATAACAACAAGAAAAACATGAAAAATAAGATAGAAGTTCCTACAACTTCTTATATTTATACAGAATTAATGTTGGTTATTATGCAAATAAGGGCAGGTCACTTACTGTGAAACCTGAAGAGATAATCAAAAGGAAGGTTCTCGACCTCCTATGTTTTAAATGGGAATCACGAACCAAATGGAGCAGTTTCCATTTCGTGAGACCTAGAAATAACTCACTCAAGAGTTGAAAGAATTGTTTTCCCTGATTATAGGGAAGAAACAATGTAAATTTGAATCGTGTTTAAAACACGTAGTTATACAGTAATTAATTAATGTTAAACAAGCAAAATTGGAAGGGCACTTCGTGAGTGACACCTTATAGAAAAGCTACAATTTTATTAATATGGGTTGTTAGTAAAAGGTTGAGGAAAGATCATTGGGATATAGGATCAATGTTCATGGCCGTATTTAATATAAAAGGACGATCGCGACGCGGTAGAAAAATGGAGCAAGCACTGGTTATCACTATAGTCTGTAAAGATTGATGCAAAGTTCACTGTAGAAACACGAAAATTTATGAGAAAGAAAGTTATTGCAATGCTGAAAAGAACTGGTTGCACTAGGTAGGCGAGAGTCTATTTCTTGAGAAAATTGGGAATTACAATTAGATGCGCCATAGATCATTCCAACGGTGGACGAAAGTTAGCTATTGCAGTAATTTGTAAGGAAGATTCCTCATTTTAAATATTATTTTCACAAGTGAGTGAAAAATACCTGACGGCAAGACTCGCAGATAGAGTACAAGATCTGGAAGGTTCCAGGACGATCTTAGTAGAAAAATGGGGCCAAAGTAAATCCAGCGGAGGAACTTGCTTTGTAAATTATAGACAGTGGGTATTAGATAATATCCCACGTAGTGAGAAGATTTCTCATTTGGCAAGCATAAGAAATGCTGCTTTTCACTAAGATTAGCTTGATTAAACAAAAGCTCAACATGGAAAATCCCGCGGAGGATGATTTTGCCCCAAAATAAGTAATTTCACACTGCCTATAAAAGATAGTTAAAAGCATGTGGTAGGTAAAATCATATATCTAGAACTGACTCATGAAGACATAAGAGATTTGCCCATCATGGAAGAAACAGAAGATCACTGTTGGTGTTTGACAAAGAGGAAGGAAAGAACATGCAAAAGCATTGAAAATTATAATCTCTCGTACCGTGTATTCCAAGAATACACCACCCAGCTACCGAGGCCATACGATATTATTATTATTAGGCTACTCCATTTATTACATTTCTGTGATAGTTTGCAAATGGCTATAAGGTTATCACGGAACCAACGTAGACTGTAAAATTCGTCAATGCAATTAAGGGGGTCATGGGGTAACCTAGAATTTTTTCATGCAATTTCACGTGCGACATATAGTACAGAAAGTCTGTTACATCTACAAACAGCAACATTATTTTCAAAAATTCCTGAATTGAATCAGCATTTTTTGCGGCTTTTAGGAATTTGGGCCATTTGAGGCTAAAGAATCTGAATTTTCATGCACCACAAGCCTTTATAATTTATGAAAGGGGTCTTCCTGTGTATGGGCACCTAGCACAACGTAGAGGGTCAGTTTTTATGTGACGTGTATTGCGTTTCGTCTACAAAGCTTTCAATTGTATTTCACGTCAGAAAGTACACGTTAGGTGAATTTAGTCTGAGAGCACATTTTAACTATTATTTTTGTCGACATACGGGTTCATAGTAAGGATGATTTTATTTGATACTGTGTGGTAGATATACCCATGTTTGGATATCTGGGTGATATGTTGTAGACAATAGAATTGTCTGTCTGTCTTTCTGTGTATATTTATGTACGCCTATAAATCGTGTTCGGATGCTTGGTGCATCGTAAAATTAGGTATGGTAAACATGAGTCAATACACCAATCATTTATAAAACTCATCACCGTACTTTTCATACAGTAGAAGGGTGGATATAGGGAAAAACTTCTCAAAATACATGCTAAAATAGGCGAAATATAAAAATTATCCTAGAAGGACGATCAAAGTATATGTTGCGCTTCTCATTATGAGACACAAAATTTGCGAGTCTATAAGGGGTCTCCGAAACCCACATTTTAAGGCCCTTAAATTAACAGTGTGTGTGATATTCCCAGATAACTAACTTATTTCCGATAAACTTATGAAGGAATGATAAACCGCTAACCATTGCAACAGTAGCTCAATTGATAATGTCTGGTGTTAATATATAACACCGTTCGAAGAACGGGAACTTCTGCTAGTATATATATATATATAAGATATATGTGTCTTAGCCTATTATTATTATTATTATTATTATTATTAAGAATATCAATATTACATCCAGCAATACAAGAAAATATATGCATACATAGCTTTTTAAATATTAGGACATACCCGTACATTGCTCAAGCAATCGCGTGTGCTATATAGACATTGTCCTTGACACTACGACACTGTATAAATCACTTGTTCTCTTGATCACTGGAGTCCCTTTATATTAAATATGTCCTGTATAATCTTCATCATATTGTAAATGTAGTCTATTACTTGTTATTATCTAAGTAGACGTATTAGTCTAAAAAAGTACTTTCTTAGATCTATGTGATGAATATCAAATTCAGTCGAGTAAGGGAAGAATACATGTAAGGTATACCACGTAAGGCAAGGCCTTGAGGGTAGCATATTAGGTCTACTTACCTAATTATAACGTTAAGTGCTCATGTTAAAAAATATATTACATATACTGTATATATTAAAATAAGTTTTGTGAAATAGTTAAGTAGCAATGGTAATGCAATATTATAGATTAAGCTACTTTAATATTTCTTTAATGACATTTTTATTCTCTCGAACAAATATCTTTGCGTTATTTATAAACTTTGTAGATTTATGTAACTGCTCTTTTATGGCTTTAGGAAGGATATTGTAAAATTTAGGAATAAAGTATTGAAAATTACGCTTTGTAATAGTTAGATTTGGTTTGAAGAGGACAGCCAAATTTCCTGTTCTACCTCTTGTTTCGTAGGTGTGGCTCATATTTATAACTGAATTTTTATTTTTATAGATATATTCATAGACTTCCGTCGCGTAAAGTTGTCCTATGTTCATGACGTTTGCTTCCGCATACAATTCATTAGTAGGATATAACCTTTCCTTTTTATACATGATACGCAACACCAAGTTTTGCATTACTTGAACTTTTCTTACAATAGTTTGATAAGCTCCTCCCCATACAATTAATCCATACGTGAGAGTAGACTGAATAAGTGCAAAGTAGATATCTCTCAGTAGTTTAATATTGACAATGTGTTTCAGACAATGAAATACATAAACTGTCCTCCTTATTTTCTTTGTGATGAAATTAATGTGAGATCTCCACTTCATGTCTTCATCAAAATAAATACCTAGTTATTTTATATTTTGTGTGCGGTTGATTTTTATGCAGTTGCAGCTCGAATTACAGTTTTCCCGATGTACTGTACGCTCGTTGAAGCAGTTTTGATTGTTTTTTAGTGTGAAAATAATAAATTTTGATTTATTTATATTCAGAAACAATTCATTATTATCCAGCCATAATTTAATCCCTTTTAAAGCTTCGGTTGCTTCTTGCCTAACTATTTCCCATGTATTCCCTTCAACAAATATAGCGGTGTCGTCTGCATAAGTGATAATTGAACTATTTTTTAGATTATTTATTGATTTTTCTATGTCTTTAATGTATATTATAAAAAAATAGTGTCCCTAAGACTGTTCCTTGTGGTATTCCCCGTTTTACGTGCATCGGTGCACTCAATGTGTCATTTATTTTTAGCCTACTTTTCAAATTTTGCAAAAATGAGGAAAAAGTAGACTTATGAGATCGATCCGGGAAAATGTGTGTCTGTCTGTCTGTCCTTCTGTCTGTCTGGCTGTGTGTGTGTCCCCCCCCTATCAACTCCTAAACGGCTGCAGCAATCAAAACCAAATTTAGTATGAGTAAAGATGTGCACCGGAATAGCTCACGTCCATATTTGAAAATGATGTCAGTGCTACCAACTGCTGAAAAAACGCACTAGAAATTTGAGCTCCATGTTGGATATCTTGCAAGGTATGCATGGGAGCTATTCCAAAATTGGCACACATGTAGATAAGACTATTTCAGTTTAATTTCCAGGAGGCCAATCATGACAGTGTTGCCAAAATAATTTTATGCCTTCTGATAGGTCCAATGTTTAAATTCATATAACTTCTACACTATCAATTGGATTTCAACCAAATTTTGTATGTAATATCTGTACATAAACAGATGTGACTGAGCGTATTCTTAAGAGCCACCAGGGCTGCCAACTGTTAATAATTGCTCTCTCTATTTTTTTATCCAAATACCAATATATCAGAAAGTATGCAAGCCAAAAGCTTTAAACTATGCACACGTATATTCTGACATTTTAGATTAATTTGGAGTAACTTATATACGTCAGGTCTACCAACATGATTATAAGCCTGCTGATAGTACTGCCCCCGTAAATTGAATTATATTGAGACCACGATGGCTGTATTGGCAAATATGAATAAAGTTATGGATGTCATAGTTGTGACGTGTATATTCATGACGTAGGCACGGATGACGTAGACTTCATGCAAGTAGGCTGATTGAGCTGAGATTCTTGGTGACGTCATGATTTTGTTCGAGAAAGATCAGAGATTTACGACGCAGTCGCAGGAAACAAGGTATTGTGCTAACGAAGAAGTTACGCTATTGGAGGAGAGACTCGAACCAATGAACGATAGTTTGGAAGGAAGACGGAGATTGCTGAAACTACGATATTTAATTACTTTTGGCATGCAGATTTGTGGAAAACTATTTTCAGTTATGGCATTGATTTGGAATTTTGAAGAAATTAATTTTAATTTTTGGAAATTTGAAAATCCGTCAAGTATAGCCAAAGTTAAAACTTCTAGCGATGACGGAGGAACAGGCTATGGAAGGGATGGATACGCCCCTTAAGAAGTTGATAAAAGGTCGTGCACAGAAGAGAGGAGCTCTCAGAACTCAGAACTCATACTCAGAACTCATACGGATCATACCGCTGATACCGCATATATATTTCAGATGTCATAGAGTCATTTTCGAGTGAATAAGTGAAGCAAGTTGTCTTTAGCGTGTGGTTAAAGCCCGGCGCATCGAACGAACACGGAGCAGTTCCATTTTACGCTGCTCGAAACTAGGTGAAGTTGAAACGCTCACATTAACGTTTCCACCAGATAAGATATCAAGAGTTAACTTCTGCCTTTATTATAATTCAATTGGGCAGTACAACATTGAGGTGTGTAGAACATTTGAACAATTTCACAGTTATACTTCGAAAGATATTGGCACTTTAAGGCTGCCAACAAAAGTGATTTTCTCGCCACATGAGAAACACTTTTAAAATTTCCACATTATACACTACGGCTGACACGTGGATTGCAACAGTGATATTGGAGAATACGTTTGGTAATACAACGATACATTCTACTATGGAACATTATAATCTTGCAGTGCTTTCAATGATTATAACAGTAGTTGAGATGGAAGGCTAAGGCTTTAATGCAATTGGGACATATATCGATGGAGTGAAGTAACAGCATGGAACTTCGTTAATCGTCTTTCTACAAAAGCGAGCATGTAGTGAACATCCAACTACACTCATGCATCGTGAATCCATCGCTGAATTATACCAGATGACAGTGGAAATATTTTCATACTCCACGATTATGAATATTTCTGCGGAAATAACTGCAATAAACTTCATGGCGAATTCCTACCAGAACTTCAGGGAACTTTCAAGAGAGGCCAGGGTGGACCCGGCTCACAAAGAAGAGTTTTGCCAGAAGGATGTTTTTCGTATCCACGGAGCAGTGCAATTTCGGAGGAGGAAGCAGTTCGATTCTCCGAGGACGCTGATTCCAGGTTCGAGGACGGAGCACATCTTTACGCTGGTGAATTGGAACCAACAGCAGTTTTCTTTGAAAACTTTCCTCTAGAACTTCAATCAACAGATAAGGTAGTCGTGAACGTTTCTTGTATTATTTGAGTCTTGTAGCGATATCTGAGCAACCGTTTTTCCCATATTTTCTGTCCCATTTATTGTGCCCCATTTTCTTGATTGATATTTCTGTACTCAGTACACTTCGATGATTTATGCCTTTTTCTACGATTTATTGAGACATTGTTATGTCATTGGCATACTTAATAATTTTGGATCAGTTGAGACTGATATTTAGATTCTTTCAGTAATTTGCATATTTTTGTAGTCACGATTTGATTGTAAAGTTAACGATTTGCTATGGCAGATTTGAATTCAGACAGCGTGTCATTTTATTAAAGTAATTCTATTCAGATAATTACTTTGACCAATTTTCTGTCATCCTCAAGAAAGAAGAATGATTAAATGATTTTAGAGCGTTAAAATCTATTACGATATCGACGATCTTTGAAATACTTGTCGTCTTATGAACATGAATGCAAAATAGACATTTATCATTGCATTATAGACAATTTTATGAAATAGGAACTTTGAATACGATTTATTGAATACACTATAGTAATGAACATTTGATAGGAGTTTTTCTCAATAATAGATTGGAACAATAATGTTTGCGTTCCACAATCTAATTGTATTCTATTCGACTATTTATGCAGTTTAGATGAACTTTGATTGAAGATAGTATTTTTATACTGCGTTACTTTGAAGATATTAATCTCAATTTTGATAGACCAGGGAGGAGTGTCTAATCGTATTTGCTATTAAATTTATTTGTGATTGGCAAATTTTTACTTCATATCGATTCATGAATGAAACCCACGAAGGTTAAATAGTATCAGTCATTAATACAATTGATGAATATAAGAATTTTTAAAGAGGAACAATGGATGTATAATCGTTAGTTCAGTGGACATGTAAAAGTCACTGATGAATAATGCCCTTGAATTATGAAGGAGGTTCCCACAGTAATAAATGAAGTTGATGAATTTATAAGTGGAGGTTTTTGTATGTAGTCTGGAGGATTTTTATGCCATATATATGAAGATATATGATGAATTTTGGGCCAATTGTTGTGCAAGTTTGTGCATTTTGAGCGAAGAATTTTTCCGCTGAATTTATTGTTCTGGTTCTTTGAAAGATTATTCATGTGAAGATACTGTTAAAATTAACAAGAGTGTTAAATAATTTGAGATAAAGATTTTGAATGGAGGTTACCGTCACAAATATTAATAATTATTATTAAACCTTATTAAACCTGAATTTGACATTTAAATATAACTAACCTTCATTGGTCGATTATATCAACACGATTTGAGTAATTACCAACCGGATAAACGTGTGGTTTAATGTATTTCTTGTATAAATAATATAAACAATATAATATTGTAAATAATTTTGTAAATATCTTTGATAATAATTTGAAATGATAGTGATTAATAGAGGCGTGTATAAAATTTTCAATTGTCATTTGACATTGTTATAAACAATTTACTATTGTTATAAATAATTAATGAACTTTTGTTATTAACATTAAGAGTTTTGTTTTTATACTCTAAACAACGCTAATTAAGCAGGTGGATTGAAGAATTAAACATGATTTGGGATTGTTGGAGTATTCCACTGGTGTTTGAATGGAGCATTTAAAAGATTTGCGTGATAATATTTCAGTTGAGATGTGAACATTTACGTGTTTTGAAAGAGAGCCAAGCTCTGAGGTAACTCGCTTATGCTAGGGTTGAACGAACGGGGAGTCCGCTTTGACGATGCAGGTGCATTGCAGCTGGCCCGGACAACTGTAGGACAGAGGCCAAGGACGTTTCCATAATAGCCTTGTGGCTATAAATAAAATGTGAAGTATATAAACACGCAAAACAATTGATATATGTGTCTCGTCCCAAATCCCGTTTCCATTCCAAGTGCATTATTATTTTTACGTTACTATGAGCTTGAGAAAGCTGAAACATTGTATGTAGAGAATACAAGTCCTACAGGAGGACATGGTTATATGATCGATGGCTTCTGATTGCCACGTAGATTTTGTTGTTTATTTTTGTTAAATTCATTCTTTATGTGAAATAAATTATTGTGCAGTTTAAAGTTTCTCGTCTTCGTTATGGTTCATTTTAAATATCATGGTGGAGGTTATTGTGTGGGCATACTTTAAGTGATCCTGTTGACAACCCAGTCCCCGAGATAAATTTAAGAGGTAAGTAAAGGTAAGTATGAACCCCCGTATATTTTGGTGTGTTCCACAATAATTTCTTGTTAACTATTGTGCTCTAACCTCGATAGTATCTGTCAGTGCCATTTTCATTGATGTAGCTATGCCGGTGCGATTGATTATTGGCAATCCGATTGAGGGGGCGGATATCGGGTACAGTAGGATTGGCGCAATCAACGTGTGGGGCTCGATTGACAACACTGGATTACCAGGTTGAACGCCAGTAGTATTGGCTCGATTGGCACGTTCGACTGAATAACATTGGATTACCAAGTTATTGCAGGAGAATTGGCACCGCAATTTTTGGGGAGTGTTCGAATAACATTGGATTACCAAGTTATCGATGTCAAAGGGATTGTGAAGACTCAAATAAAGAGGTTGATTCTTTGTTAGATGTCTTGGCCAATTGTAGAATTTGAGAGTGTGATTATATAGGGATTAAATGTTGTATTGTATTAGGAAAATTACACTCAGAAAAGATCAGATCTTATACAACTTGAGAGAGGTTAAATAGGCTGGAAGCTTAGAAAAATCGCCTATGATCTGGAATCTTATTTAATTTGACCGGCTTATGACATGTTTAGTCATATTAAAGATAAAATTAAACTATTTGGATTGTAAATGTAAATTATTTGTGTTAGGATATTTTAAAATGAACCAAAGAAACTTGAACATGTGCTTGAGTTTATTTCTACATGAAGTGTCTACGAAGGTTAATTATAAGGTAATTATAAGTTAGATTTAAGACAGAAAATTGCTCAAATTTATATATGGTGAAAAATGTTGCTCAGATGTTGTTATTTTGCTCTGTTTGATGTATGTCCCTAAAGCAGTTTATTATTGAAATATTATTGAAATGGCAGATGAGAGTCTGAGGAAGATGTTGGAGGAGATGTCCAACAGTTTGTCGGCTAATTTGTCTATTAGGCTGGATGAAAGTGCGAGAGAAATGAAAGCTAGCATGAATGAAAGTGTGAGGGAGATGGAAGCTAGAAATACTAGTCGAATGCAGGAGATGATGAAGGAGAATGCTAGTAATTTGTCTACTAGGATGGATGAAAATTTGAAAGTTATTCAGACCAGTTCTGCAAACTTAGAAAATAATGTGTCGCGTTTACAGACCAGTACCCAGGGAATCGAGAATGCTGTAACTGACATGCGCACAGACGTGTCCAATGTCCATAAAGATGTATCCAATGTGCATAAAGATGTGTCTGATGTTAAAAATGATGTTTCTAAGGTACAGAAGGATCTGACTATGTTGAATCTTGATGTTGCCAATGTCCGGGGTGATATTTCATGTGCTAGAGCTGAAGTAATTGTTGTAAGGAATGATGTTGCTACTGTACAAGACAAAGTAGAAGAAGTTCAAAAAGAGGTTAGAAATGCTCGAACTGATGTGTCGAATGTTCAAGTAGACATCAATAATATTCATTCAGATGTTAATGATATGCAAAGCGATATCAATAAGATACAAGTAGAAGTCAATACTGTTTTTATAGACATTGCTAAAGTTCAAACTGATGTTAACAAAGTTAGGGAGGAAATTGAAACTTCAAAAACCCTTTGTACTCGTAACATTAGTGCATTAACAACTAGATTAGTTGACGAGTCTGTTAGGATACCAGCTTCTTTGGCTGGTTTAAAATACGATGTAGAGGTCATGAGAACCCAAGTATTAGATCACAATCGTTTACTTAAGGAGGACATTGAAGTAGATATCGCGGAAATGTTAACTGCAAATGTAACGGTTTGGAAAGATGAATGGAACAGGTCAAGTGGGGAACATGTAGATCAGATTCAGGAACGAATTGAAAGAAAACTTGCCAGTACACAGGTAGACATTAATAATGAAGTAGTTCAGATTAGGAAAGACTTGAATGTAAGGATGGATTCGCTATCCGAAAAGCAGGTAGAGGATAGAACTCAAATAGGTCAGGACGTGCAAGCATTAAAAACTGCGTTAGAGGAACAGATTCATAAGGTTGTCTCTGATGTTAATGAAACTACGAGCAAACTGCAGAATTTGAAACTAGGAGAAGCTAGCATGATGGAAACTTATAAGGAAGAGTTGATTAGGAAAGTCATCACGGAAATCACAGACAAGAATACCGAAGGATTGACTGGTGAAGAGGATAGAAATTACGTGAGAAGAGATAACCTTACTACAGAAGAGAGAGATATTAGTCCTGAGGAACGTATATCCAGATTCAGGGAAGAAGAAGAGGATCGGAATATTGAACCCGAATGGAAGTATCGTGATAGAGGGAGGAATTATATGGATTCATATCCGAGAAATGTGACAGTCATCCGTAGTTTTGAAGACAAACCTCAAAAATTTAGCAACACTGATAGTCTCACACCGATCGAATATATCAGGAATCTTAATGACTATTTTATAGAAGCCCACATTCCTAGAGAGAGAGAGATGAGAATCGTAGAAAGATTTCTAGCTGGAGGACCCCTTGAATGGTTTAGAGCATTTCGGTACACTTTCAGCAATTTTGACGAATTCGCAGAGGCACTGATAAAACGATTCTGGTCAATAGAAGCTCAGAATTCATTAAGAGCTGAGGTATACTCGAGGAAGTATTCAGGTACTCTTCCAACACGGTACGCTGATTTCTTCACGAGTCAACTATCACGCTTGAGATTTTTGCAACCCCCATTGTCAACAGAGCAGTTGATAGATGCGATTTCACGTATGCTGCCTGTGGAGGTAAGAAGACTCATCATATCGTCAAATATCAGAGATTTGACAAGTATGGACGAATTGTTGAGAAGGCTTGACTACACGAGTCCAATGCCAAATTTGGTACAAAAAGGTCAGAGGCACGAATTCAAAGACGTTAATACGGTCTACATGGATCAAGTGCAGCAAACTGATAAGCCTGAGGAAGGAAAAACTGAAAATGTAGGTCCTCACAGGAATAATTATTTCCGCAACAACAGATCCCAAGGTTACCGTCCATATCAGCAAAGACGAGGCTGGAATAATAATAGAGGGAATTACAACAACGGAAGAGGTAGATACTACAACAATGGTTACAATAGAAACTACAATAGAAATAACCAGTACCAGAATCAAAATCAGAATTCTCAAGGTCAGGTTATGACACCCGACAAGTATCAAGAAAGAGAGAAAGACAGTCAGCAGTATCTGAAGGAATTACGAGAAAAGGAAGCTGAAAACCAAAAGAAAAGACAGGATGTAGTGATCGATCCTGGTCCTTCTACAAGTCAGCAGAACTTGGAAAACAGGGATTCAGGACAGAAGAGAAAGTAGAGAGGAGAGAATGCATTAGCCACACACAAACCAGAGAAGAAGAGACTTATGATTAGGGAACTTAAAGGAATATTATCCAAGAGTAAGCCAATAATAATTCAATTTCGTGTTCAAGTGAATTGAGATATTTATAACACAGAGTTTGAAAACAATTTGCAACTGTTTTTAAAACGTGGTGAAGGGAGAATGCCCCCGTAAATTGAATTATATTGAGACCACGATGGCTGTATTGGCAAATATGAATAAAGTTATGGATGTCATAGTTGTGACGTGTATATTCATGACGTAGGCTCGGATGACGTAGACTTCATGCAAGTAGGCTGATTGAGCTGAGATTCTTGGTGACGTCATGATTTTGTTCGAGAAAGATCAGAGATTTACGACGCAGCCGCAGGAAACAAGGTTTTGTGCTAAGGAAGAAGTTACGCTATTGGAGGAGAGACTCGAACCAATGAACGATAGTTTGGAAGGAAGACGGAGATTGCTGAAACTACGATATTTAATTACTTTTGGCATGCAGATTTGTGGAAAACTATTTTCAGTTATGGCATTGATTTGGAATTTTGAAGAAATTAATTTTGAGTTTTTGAAATTTGAAAATCCGTCAAGTATAGCCAAAGTTAAAACTTCTAGCGATGACGGAGGAACAGGCTATGGAAGGGATGGATACGCCCCTTAAGAAGTTGATAAAAGGTCGTGCACAGAAGAGAGGAGCTCTCAGAACTCAGAACTCAGAACTCATACTCAGAACTCATACGGATCATACCGCTGATACCGCATATATATTTCAGATGTCATAGAGTCATTTTCGAGTGAATAAGTGAAGCAAGTTGTCTTTAGCGTGTGGTTAAAGCCCGGCGCATCGAACGAACACGGAGCAGTTCCATTTTACGCTGCTCGAAACTAGGTGAAGTTGAAACGCTCACATTAACGTTTCCACCAGATAAGATATCAAGAGTTAACTTCTGCCTTTATTATAATTCAATTGGGCAGTACAACATTGAGGTGTGTAGAACATTTGAACAATTTCACAGTTATACTTCGAAAGATATTGGCACTTTAAGGCTGCCAACAAAAGTGATTTTCTCGCCACATGAGAAACACTTTTAAAATTTCCACATTATACACTACGGCTGACACGTGGATTGCAACAGTGATATTGGAGAATACGTTTGGTAATACAACGATACATTCTACTATGGAACATTATAATCTTGCAGTGCTTTCAATGATTATAACAGTAGTTGAGATGGAAGGCTAAGGCTTTAATGCAATTGGGACATATATCGATGGAGTGAAGTAACAGCATGGAACTTCGTTAATCGTCTTTCTACAAAAGCGAGCATGTAGTGAACATCCAACTACACTCATGCATCGTGAATCCATCGCTGAATTATACCAGATGACAGTGGAAATATTTTCATACTCCACGATTATGAATATTTCTGCGGAAATAACTGCAATAAACTTCATGGCGAATTCCTACCAGAACTTCAGGGAACTTTCAAGAGAGGCCAGGGTGGACCCGGCTCACAAAGAAGAGTTTTGCCAGAAGGATGTTTTTCGTATCCACGGAGCAGTGCAATTTCGGAGGAGGAAGCAGTTCGATTCTCCGAGGACGCTGATTCCAGGTTCGAGGACGGAGCACATCTTTACGCTGGTGAATTGGAACCAACAGCAGTTTTCTTTGAAAACTTTCCTCTAGAACTTCAATCAACAGATAAGGTAGTCGTGAACGTTTCTTGTATTATTTGAGTCTTGTAGCGATATCTGAGCAACCGTTTTTCCCATATTTTCTGTCCCATTTATTGTGCCCCATTTTCTTGATTGATATTTCTGTACTCAGTACACTTCGATGATTTACGCCTTTTTCTACGATTTATTGAGACATTGTTATGTCATTGGCATACTTAATAATTTTGGATCAGTTGAGACTGATATTTAGATTCTTTCAGTAATTTGCATATTTTTGTAGTCACGATTTAATTGTAAAGTTAACGATTTGCTATGGCAGATTTGAATTCAGACAGCGTGTCATTTTATTTAAGTAATTCTATTCAGTTAATTACTTTGACCAATTTTCTGTCATCCTCAAGTAAGAAGAATGATTAAATGATTTTAGAGCGTTAAAATCTATTACGATATCGACGATCTTTGAAATACTAGTCGTCTTATGAACATGATTGCAACATAGACATTTATCATTGCATTATAGACAATTTTATGAAATAGGAACTTTGAATACGATTTATTGAATACACTATAGTAATGAACATTTGATAGGAGTTTTTCTCAATAATAGATTGGAACAATAATGTTTGCGTTCCACAATCTAATTGTATTCTATTCGACTATTTATGCAGTTTAGATGAACTTTGATTGAAGATAGTATTTTTATACTGCGTTACTTTGAAGATATTAATCTCAATTTTGATAGACCAGGGAGGAGTGTCTAATCGTATTTGCTATTAAATTTATTTGTGATTGGCAAATTTTTACTTCATATCGATTCATGAATGAAACCCACGAAGGTTAAATAATAACAGTCATTAATACAATTGATGAATATAAGAATTTTTAAAGAGGAACAATGGATGTATAATCGTTAGTTCAGTGGACATGTAAAAGTCGCTGATGAATAATGCCCTTGAATTATGAAGGAGGTTCCCACAGTAATAAATGAAGTTGATGAATTTATAAGTGGAGGTTTTTGTATGTAGTCTGGAGGATTTTTATGCCATATATATGAAGATATATGATGAATTTTGGGCCAATTGTTGTGCAAGTTTGTGCATTTTGAGCGAAGTATTTTTCCGCTGAATTTATTGTTCTGGTTCTTTGAAAGATTATTCATGTGAAGATACTGTTAAAATTAACAAGAGTGTTAAATAATTTGAGATAAAGATTTTGAATGGAGGTTACCGTCACAAATATTAATAATTATTATTAAACCTTATTAAACCTGAATTTGACATTTAAATATAACTAACCTTCATTGGTCGATTATATCAACACGATTTGAGTAATTACCAACCGGATAAACGTGTGGTTTAATGTATTTCTTGTATAAATAATATAAACAATATAATATTGTAAATAATTTTGTAAATATATTTGATAATAATTTGAAATGATAGTGATTAATAGAGGCGTGTATAAAATTTTCAATTGTCATTTGACATTGTTATAAACAATTTACTATTGTTATAAATAATTAATGAACTTTTGTTATTAACATTAAGAGTTTTGTTTTTATACTCTAAACAACGCTAATTAAGCAGGTGGATTGAAGAATTAAACATGATTTGGGATTGTTGGAGTATTCCACTGGTGTTTGAATGGAGCATTTAAAAGATTTGCGTGATAATATTTCAGTTGAGATGTGAACATTTACGTGTTTTGAAAGAGAGCCAAGCTCTGAGGTAACTCGCTTATGCTAGGGTTGAACGAACGGGGAGTCCGCTTTGACGATGCAGGTGCATTGCAGCTGGTCCGGACAACTGTAGGACAGAGGCCAAGGACGTTTCCATAATAGCCTTGTGGCTATAAATAAAATGTGAAGTATATAAACACGCAAAACAATTGATATATGTGTCTCGTCCCAAATCCCGTTTCCATTCCAAGTGCATTATTATTTTTACGTTACTATGAGCTTGAGAAAGCTGAAACATTGTATGTAGAGTATACAAGTCCTACAGGAGGACATGGTTATATGATCGATGGCTTCTGATTGCCACGTGGATTTTGTTGTTTATTTTTGTTAAATTCATTCTTTATGTGAAATAAATTATTGTGCAGTTTAAAGTTTCTCGTCTTCGTTATGGTTCATTTTAAATATCATGGTGGAGGTTATTGTGTGGGCATACTTTAAGTGATCCTGTTGACAACCCAGTCCCCGAGATAAATTTAAGAGGTAAGTAAAGGTAAGTATGAACCCCCGTATATTTTGGTGTGTTCCACAATAATTTCTTGTTAACTATTGTGCTCTAATCTCGATAGTATCTGTCAGTGCCATTTTCATTGATGTAGCTATGCCGGTGCGATTGATTATTGGCAATCCGATTGAGGGGGCGGATATCTGACAGCCTACTATCCGGATATCGGGTACAGTACCAATTTTTAAATACATGTAACTTCTATACTATCGGTTGGATTTCAACCAAATTTCGTATGTGCTATGTGTACCGTAACAGATATGACTATAAGTATTGTTAAGAGCAATCAGGGATGCCAACTGTTAATAAATGCTGTCTATATTCTTTTTACCCTAATATCAATATATCAGAAAGTATTCAAGCCAACAGCTCTATACTTTGCACACGTATAGCCCCCTGACATTCTAGATTAATTTGGAGTAATTAATACAAGGCAGTGCTGCCAACATGATTCTATGCCTGCTGATATGTAAAATTTTAAAATACATGTAACTTCTATACTAACAAATGGATTTCATCCAAAATTGGCACAACAAGATATAATAATTCAGATTATTTCTGACCAGCACACGCATGGTATTGTTGGCAACATGCTTTTACGCGTGCTGATAGATCCAGTGTCCAACTGCATGTAACGTCCATTGGACTTCAACCAAATTTTGTATTCTGTACCTTAAGAGGTGGAACTAAGAATATATTCAGTCACCAGGGCTGCCAACTGTAGTGCTCTATTAGGCTACATTATACCAGGTATATTTTGAACTAATTAGATATTTCGATATTACCAACTTAATTTCGTCATTATTGTAGATAGGTTCATATACTGTAGAATAATGATTGGCATGAAAAGTAGGCTGTATAGTTCTTCACGGAACTTCTTGTTACATATTGGATTCTGTCAGTCAGGTAACTTTTGATGAGATTAAGACCTGTACCTCGAATACCATATTTTTCCATTTTTGGGAGGAGAATATCATGTGATACAGTGTCGAAAGCTTTAGTAAGATCTAAAAATATTCCTAGTGATGGTTTGGAGCAATTTAATTTTACTTTTAATTGGTTAGTTAGAGCTGCAATTGCATCCACAGTACTTCGACTTTTTATAAATCCATATTGCCTTGCTGATAGAATGTCATGCTTCAGTAAAAACTGAAAAATATTGTTTTTGATACATTTTTCAAATATTTTTGCTATTATTGTAATCAAAGATATAGGTCTATAATATTCCATGTCTATAGTATTGCCTGATTTTAAGACTGGTTTAACTATTGTTGCCTTCAGTTGCTTTGGGAAATATCCTCTGTAAAAGATTGATTTATGAGATTTAAAAGCGGTTTCTCTAATGAATCTATATTTTGTTTTATAACCTTTGCTGAAATATTGTCTATTCCCGTAGCTTTACTGTCACTTATGTCACCTAGAATTTTTTTCAAATCAGTGGAATTTACCGGGGCCATGAAGCGTGAACTCTTATTGCTAGTTATATTAAGTGTGGGGTTTCCGCTTTTCTTTATACATTTGGACATCTCGGTAGTCTTATTTATGAAATATTCATTAAATTTATTTGAAATTTGTATGTCACTTTTGTAAATTTCATTCTGATACCTTATTTCACTAATTTGCTCTTTTTGATTAATTCTCTGAGCTACCTCATTAACTATACCCCAAATCTTTTTAGGATTTCCTGAACTAGCATTTACTAAATGTCTGTAGTAATCTTTTTTTGCCCAGTTTATTAGCTCATTTAATTTGTTTCTGTCATTTTTCATATTTTTCTCTTAATTCTTCATTATTTTTATTTGCCAGATAATTGCGGTATAATTTATCTCTAGTATTTATGGATTCTACCAATGCAAGGGTAATCCACTCTTTTCTTTTGACTCGCTTTGAGTTTAACTGTTTAGTAGATTCATGGACGCAGTTTTGTATTGTTTCAATAAATATATTTAATTAAGTATCCAAATGTCCTTCTCCCAGTTTATTATCCCAGTTGATGTTGTTTAACTTCTGTTTTAGTTCCACAGAATCTAATTTATATCTTTGATAATTCCTAATGTTTGGTTTATTTTCCTGACAACTAACTTGATTAAATTTTAGACTAATTATTGTAGTATTGTGATCAGTTATTTTGCTTTCCGAGATGATAGAGAGAATATTTCCATTCGAAAGCCTGCTTTTAAGAAATGCGTGGTCAATGCATGATTTACTAGTTTCAGTTTCCCTAGTTGTACCATTGATTATAGATCTGAAATCATATTCATTAAGAAGGTTTAAATAATCATCTGAATCTTAAGTTCCGAATAAATTAATATTCATGTCACCAATTATTAATTCATTTTCTAGCTGACAATCTGTTTTTATATAGTTATTTAAATTCTCCAGAAATAATGTTTTGTTGTATTTTGGTGGTTTTTACACCCCTGTTATTGCTATTTTATTATCGCTTTTATTATCAACTACTCGAATAAATTTGAAATCTTTATATGCTATACACCTAACTTCATGCTGTAATCCATCTTTTATCATGATGACTACTCCATCATTCTGATTTATTGCACTTTCATTATGGTAAGCTTTATAGTAGCTATGTTTAGTAACATTTGCGTTACATAATTTCCACGTTTCCGATAAGACCACAACATAAAATATATTTTCATAAGCCTTCAGAGTAACATCTAAGCTATTTTTGTGTTTCGCTAGACTTCTAATATTAGTATGGAATTCTTTTATTCAATTGTTATCTTCATGTCTATCTAAGAAGTATTTACACTCACCTATACTCTTCCCCACCTCTTCCCCACCTCTGACCGAATTTGATATTTTACATAATCATCTGCATATGTTCTCATAGGAAAAGTATTAAGTGTTAGCGGTAAAGTTCTTGTCTTGGAAGGAGGGGAGTGGAATTCAGCTGTAGGCCTACTAACTACAGACACAGACTTTCCAGATATATTAAATATTAAAAGATGGTCCTAAAATGAAATGTTGCATAATGATTTAAGTAAGTTATATGAAGTAAATTAAAAATAAAAATTAAAAGGAGGAAAAAGAGAGAATAATATGAGTACGGTAGTTATCTTCATTGTACCTGGAACTTAGCAGGGGGGAGCTTTTTAAGCTCGGCTGCATTTCTCACACGATGTTTGATGTCACCTTATTTATTATTTTAGCTATTAAAAGTGAAGAATCTGTGGACATGTACGCATTTCAAATTTCAAACCCCTAACAGGGCGGTGACGCAGTGAATACAATCCATAGTGAAAAGAGAGAGAGAGAGAGAGAGTAACTAACTTTGACAGGATACATAGCAGCACCAATAGAGGTATTTAGAAACCGGAAGCACAGCCTTGACGCAACAGTAACGATCGTACTAAGTTTCACTTCCAAAAACGTAATCGAGGGAAACCTCCCTTTTTTTTTCTCTCACGGAACCATTTTTCACAAAGAAGCATAAGTGAGAAGCTAACGTAGCGTATATGTATTTAAAGTCAGCTATATGACAGCAGAATCTACCCCTTAGATAACTATTCTTTTAACGTTAATTCCCCCCACTCCTACACTTAGACATTATGCATATTAGTACAGTTGCTGTTTTTATTATTCTTGACATTGATCAACACACAAAAATATTATATTTTTACACACTCTAATCATACATAACAATTACAAAGATTCTCTTTTATTTCATCACTGCCTACTTGATATTCTGTTCTCGCACTGCCTTCTTGATTCTGTTCTAGCACTGCCTTCTTGATGCTCTGCTACATCACTCTCCTCCCAGTAACTAAGTTACGTTAACAGGGCTGAATAATTATAGAAACTATACAACAACAAAAATTAATCTAACTTAACCTAAGAAGTTATTAATTGAATTCTGTCCCGATATCTGGTAGGAAATGTTATCACCCTACCACTACATGTAGTCTTGACTCGTTCACTGTCCTGATTGGCATGGTACTGTTCGGAAACAGGGGACTTCGTGGGAGATAGATTAGGATTCCTCTCTGTATCTCGTTCTGTCTCTTCATCCACTAGTATATAAGCAGGTTGAGTCTATCAATGGACACATTCATATCTTTGCCCTTGATACTGATGGTGAAATACTTGTCCTGCATCTTCACTACTAGGAACGGTCGTTCATACGGTAGCTCGAGGTTTTTTAACTCTGTCTGTCCTCAAGAACACATGTGAAGTACTAGATAGGTCTTTATGTATAAATGTAGATCTGGATGTTACAATCCTTGGTTTAGCAGGCTTAAGTTGATTTATGTGATCCCGGAGTTGGGTTACAAAGGTATCTGGATTGCACTGTAACTGCATTGAGTGTTCGAAAAACACTCCAGGAAGTCTGATGGTGGTTCCATACATCATTTCCGCAAGTGATTATCTGGAGTCTTCACGAATGGCTGCTCGTAAACCAAGTAGGACTGTTGGTAGGCTCTGAGTCCATCTGGGGTTCTTGTGTGCTCTTATTGCTGCTTTGAGGGTACGATGTAGGCGTTCTATTTTTCCATTTGCCTGGGAGTGGTAAGGAGTAGTATGTTGCACTTTCGCTTCACAGATCATTGCTAAGTTTCTAAATAATTCAGATTCGAATTGTTTCCCTTGGTCCGTAACAATTATTTCTGGAACTCCAAATCTACTTATCCAAGTATTGTAGAAAGAACTTGCTACTGACTGGGCGGTGATATTGACCATTGGAATGACTTCCATCCAATTGCTGAATCGATCAATGCAAGTAAGGCAGTAATTGTTGCCCTCTGATGGTGGCAAAGGTCCAATTATATCCACATGAACGACTTTGAATCTATCATCTGGATGCTCGAAGTTTCCAACTGGAGACTTAGTGAGCCTTGTCACTTTATTTAGTTGACAACTAATGCAAGATTGAGCCCATTTACGCACATCATTTCTTATTCCTGGCCATATAAACTTGGCAACAATGTTTTTGACGGTTGCTTTCACGCCAGGATGTGCCATATCATGAATATGAAAGAACGAAAGGACGAATGTTACTAGTAGAGACATCACACCACAACATGTACTGGGAACCTAATTGACACTGTTTGAATTTCAGTGATGTATCGTCTTGTCATAACTGCTTCAGTTCTTCATCATTTTCTTGATGTTTTGCTATGACTTCATAATCAATCACTGAAATTTCATTAAGTCTTGACAGAGTATCGGCTACCACATTATCTCTGCCACTGACATGACGTATGTCAGTCGTGAACTGCGAGATGTACTGCAGGTGCCGTAGTTGCCGAGGGGATGCCTTCTCATTCTTTTGTTGGAATGCGTAGGTGATTGGTTTATGGTCCGTAAAAACTGTAAATTCTCTACCTTCAATGAGGTGCCTGAATTGTTTCACTGCCAGGTATATTGCAAGCAATTCTTTATCATTTGCACTGTAATTCTTCTGCGCACTGCTGAGCTTTTTGGAGTAGAAAGCTATGGGTCTCCAACCAGCGTCTTCATACTGCTCTCTGGCGGCTTCGGTGGCGTAGTCGGTAGCATGCTGAACTTCTATGCCCAAGATAGCGGGTTCAAACCCGGCCGAAGCCGTCGGATTTTTTAAGAGCGTTAAAAATCCCTCAGTAAGCCTTCCTTCGGAGGGGAAGTAAAGCCGGCGGTCCCATGTCATAGATTTATGACATGTTAAAGATCCTTCCACTAATTGCACCTGTGTGAAGCTAAATTGGATTGGTTAAGAACGTAAACAACGCTCTTAGGTTTCTATGTTCGTTGCCAAGAGCCGACTGCGGCGGCGTCTAGTAGCTCAGTTCTGAACTTGGCCTAGTAGTCGTTGACGGTGGCGCTTGGCGGCAAAAGTAGGAACTATTTGAAAAATTTTTAGTTGCAGTACTTAAATTAATAAACAGATAACACACACTAATACAGTCATCACAATTAACACCGGTTATCAGACAGATTCTACACACACCCAAAGTACACGGGGCTACATGACCGCGTTGTCGCAGCCCCTAAACTTAAGAACCAACCAACCATCATACTGCTCTAAGGCTGCTCCAACAGCCTGATCAGAAGCATCTGTGAAAAGGGCTACAGGCAGATCTGTAACAGTGTAGCATTAATCAGGTCATCTTTACATTTCTCAAACTGCTTCTTGGCTTCGTCGGTCCAGCCAATTTTTCTGCTGTCCTTCTTCTTAGCTCTTTTCAAGTATTCGTGTAGAATAGCTTGACTTTCTGCTGCATTTGGCAGCTAGCGACGATAAAATTGATCAAACCGAGGAATGTGCGCAAGTCTCTCACGGTCTCAGGTAATTTATAATCCCTGATTGCGTGTACCCTCTCAGGAAGTGGTCTCGAACCACTTGGTGTGATCAGGTACCCAAGAAGTTCAAGTTCTTTTGCAGCAATTACAGATTTAGTCATATTGATACGGAGGCCGTACTTCGACAACCGTTCTAAAACTAGCTGTAGGTGATGCTTGTGTTCTGCGACTGATTTGGAGGCAAACAATATATTACCCAAGTAGGGGAAAACAAAATTTAACCCATTCAACACACCATGGATGAAACGCATGAATGTCGACGGTGCATTTCTAAGTCCAAAACTCATAACGTTAAATTCAAAAAGTCCAAATGGTGTGATAATGGCAGTTTTGTGCTTGTCTTCTTCTGCTATTGGAATCTGAAAATACGCTTTGAATAAATCAATTTTGGAAAAAAGTCGTGGTTCCGACCAAGATGTGATGAATGACTTCAAGTCTCGGAATAGGATACCTGTCTGGAACAGTTCGTTCGTTCAGTCTCCTATAGTCTCCACAAGGACGAAGTGATCCATCCTTCTTGTTTACCAAGCGAAGAGGACTAGCCCACTCTGACTGTGATGGCCTGATGATACCATGGTCCAGCATGAATTGGAATTCTTGTTTAGCTTGCTGTAACCGATGAGATGCTAATGGTCTTGCTCTAGAATAAACTGGAGGTCCTTGGGTATTGATGTAATGTTTGACATTATGTGAAATCGTTTCTGGTGTCAAGTTTGGCGATGTTATTTCAGGATAGGAGCTGAACAAGTCGGCAAATTGCATGGTATTTTTGTTCACGGCACTTATAATATCCTCTTCCGAAATGGACATAACCTCACCCTTGCTTTCAAGTTTGGTTACGCCATCTGTTAATTGTTTGTTACGAATATCGACACATAAATGAAATTCGTTTAGGAAATCTGCTCCTAATATTCCCTTATTAGCAGTAACAAATGGCCACTGAAATTGTCTGCGTAAACCTAAATCCAATGTTAGGGTTCTGATACCATATGTTGGAATTACAGTTCCATTAGCAGCATAAAGTTTAAACGAATCATCGATTCGATCACAGTTCCTTGGTGGGATTATTGATACGTCTGCCCCACTGCCAACGAGAAACCGCAGGCCTGTTTTATTATCTGTTAAGAATAACCGGTGTTTGCGGCTTCTATCATAATTCTCGGCAGATGAACTAGCCGATAATTCTACTGCCTGTTGGAGTTTTCCGACGATTTCCATGGGCAAGGCTGTTTACATTTCTCTGGAATGCACTGTTGACCAAATCGGAAATGGTAATAGCAGTACTTGCCCTTTGGGTCGTATCTTCTACTTCGACTGCGGTTGCGACTAAAACTTCGCTGGCGACGACTGCGATTCCGACTGCGGTGTTGTCCTATAGACAGGGTAGCGATTTGTTGTTCCAGGTGAGCAATCTTAGTAACAAGCTCACTAATACTAGTACCTTTTTGGTCTTGTGTATCAACCTTGAATACGTCATTGCGGGGGTTCATGTCCAACATCTTACCAGCCATCACTGCGACACGCTCCAGGCACTCTTCACTCACGACTAAGATACTTTTTATCAACTCTGGAAGCTTATCTAACCAAAGAGTTCTAATGACCTTATCAGTTACATCCTTTCCAGCTAACGACTGCATTTTTCTAAGAAGCTGACTAGGTTTGTAATCTCCTAACTCAGCACCAGTAAGCAATCTTTTGATTTTCAAATCTTCACTCTCTTAAAAATATCAAGGAGTCGTGATTTGGCAGCTGTATATTTAGCAGTTCCTGGTCCTATTATTATGTCCCAAATATTCTCGATATATTTTGGTTCGAGTTGGGCAATTATGTAATTAAATTTTGTCTCTTCGGATGTGATTCTCTTAATATTAAACTGGGCTTCTTCTTGGAAAAACCAAATCTCTGGCTTTTCTGACCAAAACGGAGGAATCTTTACGCTAACCTTGTTAGCCTAGCATCCTAAGATTGGGATATCGTTATTTTCCGGGGTTAACATTTCAATTCCAATTTACAACACAGTCTACTCACGTAACAATGTAGGCTACTGTTGTTTAATTGACGACTTCTTTATGTTTATTATCACGTCAGGGTCACCAATGTTGCTGTTTTTATTATTCTTGACATTGATCAACACACAAAAATATTATATTTTTACACACTCTAATCATACATAACAATTACAAAGATTCTCTTTTATTTCATCACTGCCTACTTGATATTCTGTTCTCGCACTGCCTTCTTGATGCTCTGCTACAGTACAACATTATTATCATTATTTGTATCAGATGGAGTACCATGGGTTGGATCAGGAATGTTAGGTCAACATAATGCATATACACACTAATTAAACTTAAGAATATGAAGAGAGGTATTAATGATTGAGCAGCATCATCTTAACGAGAGATGGACGGGTAGAAATAGTAGCTACCACAGCGGAGCAGAATATAGGAGAGATATTTGCGACACCCTGGACATGGAATGGATGGGCCAACTTACCTTTTTTTCAGAGGTCTGCATCGCTAACTGCACAATCACCGCCAGATGACATGCCCCAACAGAAGAACACCTAAAAGGGTGGAAGAAGGTGGAGAAGGGGAAACGCACAGGCTCGTCCACATACACAGTCCGATCACCCATAGAACTCTCACCGACGAAATGATGCCACAACAGTTGCTCAATATTTAAAAGAATATTTACTCAGCAACAAAGGGGCAAGAAAAATATAATTTAACAAAATCAAAAAAAGGAAACTCTATTGCCACAACAACCTCTCTCTGGTGATGCACATGGCTTAAGGCCAACATAATTAAATTACATAAGTAGGCAAGAGACGGCTTAACATGCTTGCTTGGAAAGCAAAAACGAAAAGATTTAATTTAAAATTAAAATAATAAAGCCCAAAAGATAGAAAACCAGAATACAGGAATTACCAAATGAGAAAGGGCTTGAAAATTTACTAAGGTACGCAATACCGACCCGACATGCAGACATAAAGGCCACGAGGATAAACGAAAAGTTAAACAAAATTTAATAAAAAAATTAATTCACCAAAACTAAAACTTTCATGACGAAAGAAAACTCAGGAACACTCACAAAAACCACAAAGGAAAAACAACGAGGTTAACAAAATTTATTAAGTCTCACGCCACAACACGTTTGAGTGTCCCGCTCGACGCCAAGAGAACAACTCTCACTGACCACAATGCACTCGGGGAAAACAAAAAAGAAACATGGCCACCAAAAGATGCTTACATGTCCAGCCGAATCACGGCAAATAATTACATCTTAAAATAGAACGTCACCAGAGAGAACGGAAAGGGAGGAAAGAATTACGCCTTAACACTATTGACACGAGGCAATTTAGGCTGCAACGGATCGATAAATCAAATTAATAATAGAGCAATCCCTAAGATTACCAAATACAAAAAAAATATTTTACCAGGTACGATAACTAGGTACGTGTCTCCGGAAGGCACAAATGAAACAGAAATATTAGGCCTGGAACACGAAATAAAATACAGAATAAAAATATTAATATATGGCCAATAACGGAGCTCCCATAACAATATATATATATATATATTAAATAATAACGTACCTTAAAATCCTTCCTCAAGGAAACAAAAAAAAACTAACACATTTTAAATAATGTAAAAGATATGAACTGCCCCAACATGGCTGCGTTAGCACACATATCCCGCTTCGATCACCCACGAGGCTTTTCTTCTTGTAGTCAGTAAAATAAACAGATCACACGTCATCTTCAAGGCAAGTTATGAAATTATAGCCTAGGAGCATAGGCATTCCTTTTTTTTTGATATATCCATATTTCGTAGAGGCTAGGGGCCAAGCCCCCAGCAGCGGAGAGACACTCTTTCACCACCAAATAGCTTGTTCCTTTCTTGACGACAGACTGTGAAGATGCCAAGATGGCGGAGACTCCAAAGTCAAAAGCCGCAGTGCATTAATGTTAATTGTAATTGTCCAATCACAGATTGACACATCAAATAACAATGTGCAGATTATATAATTATTTTGGCGGCATGATGTATATATAGTCTTTTGTTTAATGACGTATTAAACAACATCCTTCAAATATGTTTCGATTAGACGAGATCAGAAGACACCACTCACACACTCTAGCGGTCGAAGATACAACCCCGGCTAGAGGCCGATGGATACTGCCACCTCAAGTTCATACGCGAAACCACACCATCAAGGCGGGCGCTTTAAAGGAAGAGAATACATACATATAGGGGAGATGCATTTTAAAAACGTTGGGACGGTCTTTGCACGTAACAATATTAATAGTTAAATAAGAAAATAGCGACAGTATGAACTACAATTGCTAGTTAGCACGAAATGAAACTTACACTGCAAGGTTAAAATAAGCGGAGGCCAGGCACAGAAAATTAGTAGGAAAGCTTGATCCAACTATGGGAACAAAAGTGGCGCGATTATTATTATTATGATTATTATTATCTGCGGCCATTACATAAAATCAATCAGGCCACCAATGGGCGTTAAAAGCATAAATCGGGCATAGCAATTCCCATGCGAAAGACAAGAGCAATTATATCACAGTCAGAGTTTACAATAATTGAGCAGCAGATCAGGCGGTAGAGCGCGTAGCGATAGAGGCCATCTTGGAATATTGACCTCACAAGGCGATACGTCACAACCTCCTTCACACCTTTGTCCCACTACATAGAAGGATGTGGAGGAGAGCTGCTCCCACGGGCGGGCACGATGCTTTATCGCCACGACTGGTGCCAAATATAGCACTTCGGAAATACAAAACCACTATCTCTATCCACCCACTAATATAATTAAGAAACCTTATAGCATGCCTATTCACGCGAAGTTTACTAATGAAGCCTCAACCCTTCAGCTCAATAACTGTCCAGCACATCCCGAGCCTCTAATAACTAATAATAAGTCTAAAGACCCAAAACTAACAAACAAACAAAATTAATCAAGCCCACATCCCAGGTAGGACCTCAGCACCTGATACCTAACCGACCATCCTAAGCCGCGACCTCTAATTAACAAATACTAACATACCAACAAATCAGATTAACAATGCTGACCTATCCATCCATATACCTCGTCTACTAACAACTGTAAGATGAAATGCCACTGTATAGATTAGGAATCCGATCAGCCAGGCGCAATGAAGCATCCTATGCTTTTTCTTCCTAGTAAGTACACTACGCTTAGATAATAAGGTCAAAGGGCAAGAAATTAAAGGTATCGCCAGCCAAGCTCAAGGAATTAGCCAACCAGCGGGCACAGCTGCGTTCACCTGCGATTTCGCAGACAGACCATGGACAACAATTGCGAATCTATGGAACTATTCAGCCGAAAGAATCAAAAATTGCTAGTCCAAAAAGACACGTTAAGGTCGAACTAATTTCGGACAGGATCTTAGCCAAATCAGTGGCCGAAGGGACATTTTGCCATAACACAGCCATGATATGAACCGCGCTGAGTGATGACGTCACTAGACTAGCCAGCGACGGCAGATGATCACGCAAATCGACACATTGACGCAGAGCTCGTAGTTTATAAGTTAGCTAATTTTAAGGTTAAGTAAATGTCAACTATACGCGGTGAAGCCTATTTTCCTGCAGCGAGCAGATGCCCCGTATAAGGGTTGATATAATAAAATGAAGAAATAAGTTACCCTAGCACCCTATCTGTCCATTTTCACCAACTATATACCTAGGTAATTGAATAAGGAACTAGTAATTAATTTAGTAAGAAAAGGGAGCGTAAGGGCGCAATGGCTTAGCTACTCGTATTTCACCCCACGACCGATGATCACGGTGACATCGAGGTGAAACTTTCACCAGGAAGCCCCGCGGCTAGAATCCCGGGGACATCGAGGTGAAACTTTCACCAGGAAGTCCCGCGGCTAGAATCCCGGGGACATCGAGGTGAAACTTTCACCAGGAAGCCCCGCGGCTAGAATCCCGGTGACATCGAGGTGATACTTTCACCAGGAAGCCCTGCGGCTAGAATCCCGGTGACACTGAGGTGGAACTTTCACCAGGAAGCCCCGCGGCTAGAATCCCGGTGACACCGAGGTGGAACTTTCAAATGACAACTCACGTAGTGGCAGGAAGGGCATTCGACCTTAAGTTGCCGACCAAGAACAGTAGTAAGTAAGTAGGTCAGGACGAAAGAAATCAACAGAAAATAAGAAAGCAAAGAAGCGCTGTAAGAAAAAGAAATCAAAAGAAATAAATGTAGGAATAAAGAAATAAACGAGGCAAGGAATAGGAACTTAAAGAAGTGAAAGATGAATAAGAAGGGGAAATAGGAAATAAATAAATGAAAGAACATGAGAGTAAATAAGTAACTAAATAACGCCAGAACCATAAATAATCCGCATCGGAGTGAAGAAAGACTAGGGAAAGGCATTGGTTAGAAGCGAGTAAATAAGATGAATAACGGAGAAAGTAAGGAGAAGGAGTGAGTAAGAAAAAGAGAAAGCAAAGAAATAAGTCAACAACAAGGTGAACCAAAAGCTAAAATAATCAATTAACAGGCTAAGACACGTAAATCTTTTATATATAGACTATACAAAGGATGTTCGTTTGTTCGTCTTTAATGCGTTCATAAACCATTCATCTGATTGCAATCAAATTTTGGTGAGTTGTTGTAAACACTTTCGGGATTGTTATAGGCATAGTTAATCCACTTTACAATAGACAGCGCGCGAGTAGTTTGAACAAATGAGTGTTTGCTATGCGTTCATATACAATTCATCCGATTGCGATCAAATTTTGATGAGTTGTTGTGCACACTTCCGGGAAAGTTATAGGCATAGTAAATCCAATTTACAATAGATGGCGCGCGAGAAGCTTCAACACGATGGCGTGCGATTCGTTTCAACAAAGACCTCATGCGATCATATACCATTCATCCCATTGCGATTAAACTTGGGTGAGATGCTGTCTACAGTCCAGGGAAGGTTTCTGGCTTAGTAAATCCATTTTACAATAGGTAGCGGACGAGCAGTTTCAACAAATGAGCGACGACGCGTAAAACGTTTCAACAAAGTCCCGTATGAGTTCATATACCATTCGTCCGATAGCGATGAAACTTGGGTGAGATGCTGTGTACACTCCAGGGAAGGTTTCTGGCTTAGTAAATCCATTTTACAATATGTAGCGGACGAGCAGTGTCAACTAATGAGCGACGACGCGTAAAACGTTTCAACAAAGTCCCGTATGCGTTCATATACCATTCGTCCGATAGCGATGAAATTGGGTGAGATGTTGTGTAAACTTCATGGAAGGTTTCTGACTTATTAAATCCATTTTACAATAGGTGGCAAACGAGTAGATTCAACAAATGAGTGACGACGTGCGAAGCGTTTCAACAAAGTCCCGTATGCGTTCATATACCATTCGTCCAATAGCGATGAAAATTGGGTGAGATGTTGTGTATACATCAGGGAAGGTTTCTGTCTTAGATCATCCACTTTTCAATAGGTAGCGCACGAGTAGATTCAACTAATGAGCGACAACGCGCGAAGCGTTTCAACGAAGTCCCATATGCGTTCATATACCATTCGTGCGAATGCGATGAAACTTGGGTGAGTTTTTGTGTACACTCCAGGGAAGGTTTCTGACTTTGTACATGCATTTTACAATAGGTAGCGCACGATTTTATTCAACAAATAAGCGACGGCACGTGAATCGTTTCAAACAAGTACCGTATGCGTTCATATACCATTCATCCCATTGCGATGAGTCTTCGATGAATCGTTGAGTACACTCCAGGATAGGTTTCAGGCTTAGTAAATCTATTTTACAATGGGTAGCGTACGAGTAGATTGAACAAATGAGTGACAGCACGCGTATCGTTTAAACAAAATCCCGTATGCGTTCATATGCCATTCATCCGATTGCGATGAAACTTTGGTGAATTGTTGTGCGCGCTCCTACGAATGCTTCTAAATTAGTTAATCCATTTTACGATAGTTTAGAGGCAGTTAACGAAAATTGAAAAAAGATTGTTTCCAAAGGCATTTGAAGAAACGAAATTACAACGCCAACACTTTCTTTGATTGGCATTGCAACGCATGCCGGGTACAGCTAGTACGTAAATAAATAAAATAGTTAATTAGTCGACAAGGCTTACCTCTACGCCGTACGGACAGACGAATTGGCAAACAAACAAACAGCGCTACATGACTGACATACCAAATACAAATGATAACAATATACTAACCTGAAATATTTCTCCTTCCATACAGCACCAGTGTTGCCCTTTACCAAACAGGGAACAATAACCTTTTGCATTTGTATTTTGGATCACATCAAGCGAACGAGATTCAAAATAAAATGTACTAATATAAGCTTTTACTTCCAGGTAGCACTTAAACTGTTCCTCTTATCCTGACAACAGCAAATCCAAAAGGAACACATTAAAATAATTACTTAATCATTGTACTTTCCTTTTCAGGTAATAGCTGCAGCCTTATTACCGGAATTCTGTAATAGAACTATTCACTGTGACTGCCCCAGGTCACCCGCCTTTCCTTCTCTCCTTTTGACACAACCCACCAGTGGCGGCGCGTGGATAAAACATCTGGGGGTTCACTACTTTGAAAAATAACGTGGCCAAATTTAATGTTACATGATGTTTACATAGACGTAAAATAGTGACATTGCATGACTTGAAAGGTGAATTTCCTTTGAAGACACACGATTGCTGCTCGAAGAAGTTACCAAAACTATGAGAAATGAATGACAGGGAATATAAGGTGTAATTACCTTAAGCTGATCCAGTTTCTTCTGATGTTGAAGACGTTGCTGGCGTTGGTATAACAGCTGTCGTCTGTGTGTACAGGAAATCCATCCTCCTTTCCTTCCTGGCGGCGAATAAGTCAATTACCTTCTCATTAAAATCGACTAATTTATGAGTCATCTCCTTCTCGATGGACAACATAGCGAGAGCAGACAGTCTATCTTCATGCATTGAACTCCTCAGGAATGCTTTAATCCGCTTTAAAGTGGAAAAACATCTTTATGCTTCAGAAGTAGTCATGGGGACAGAAATAATTAATTTCAAAAGTTTCATCACTTCTCCGAAAGGTTCCTTGAGATTGTTCTCTATAAAAAAAACAAGGAAGTCAGTTGTATCTTTCATTTCTTTAAAATCACTTCTTGAATAAATCACCTGCAGTTCGGTTTCCAGTTTATTTTTATCAAGAAAAGGATAGGATTCTATAACATACGTAAGATTTTCCTCTAGAAAATTATTTTGGAAGGATGGGAAGAATTGGTGGTCAAAGAAGTTGGAGGCCAGTAAGTGGTTGGAGAAGTTGAATCTCTCTTTGCTGTGATTTTTAATCACGTCACACACTTCCTTCGCCACAATGTTCCTCGAGTAATAACTATTTTCGCATCTTCTTTTCCCTCTGTTGTCTTCTAAATTTTCCTCCACAACGATGCTGTCAACATTGTCCCATACTTTCAAAATTGCAGTTTCGAAGGAGCTTACTACACTTCGCACTCATACAGGGTTAGCAGAACGCTTTTGTAATTGGTTGTATAGAATGTCCACGTAAAGCCTAACACTGTAAAAGAACTCTAACCAAAAAGTAAACGTTGGCTGTTGTATTTTCAGACGCAGTCCATGTGCTTGGTTCATAGTAGCTGTTTGTCTGCTCGTGTCTTGGATTTTCTGCAAGCATTCCAGAATTGCATCCTTATGCTCATGCAATATAAGAACGCATCTTGATTTAAAGTTCCATCTCGTAGCTGAGCCCTACGGAACTCTTCTGCCCACAACCTCATCAAGAATGCCCACTGTCTGAGGCAAATGAGAAAAAGAATGCTGGAATCTCTCCAATGGTGGCAAAGAACAATCGCACTTCTTTGTTTTGTCTAGCAGCCTGAGCCAGAATTAAATTCAATTGATGTGCGTAACAATGCACAAAGTAAGCAATTGGGTAGTCTTGTCTTACTGTTGTTTGTACTCTGGAGTTTCGGCCACTCATAACATTGACACCATCGTAACTTTGGGAGACTACTTTTTCTTTGTGCTCTCCAACTAAGTGAGTGAGGACCCCTTTTATACAATCGGCTAATGAGCAGGCGTCGTTTCCTGCTGGGTTTAAGAATGTCCAGAACCTTTCAACAGGCTTCCCATTAGCTAATACATATCGAAGTACAATGGCTGACACTTTGAAGACACATCAGATGTTTCATCTGCTATCAGGGAGACGAAGTCTGCAGTAGCTCCTTCAGCTAAAATATTCTCGCGATACACGTGCAACATACATTCCAGAATGTCATTTTGAATGTCCTTCGACGTACCCTTGAAGACTGTAGCACTGTTGAAATAACCCCTAACGACGGTATCCAATGCCGAAGTAAAATTAATGAGTCCTCTGAATACGCCTGGATGGTTTGAATCGAGTGTTCCGTTATGACCTCTCAAAGCAAGTTCAAATTCACCACAGAATTTCACGCAGTCAATGATCTTCGAGAGCACGTACCTATTTTTCTGACACTATCATTATGCCTCTCAATAATCCTTCTGAAAGCGCTACTTAGCTGCTGCCTAATATATGTTTTCCCCAGAACTGAAAGATCTAAACATGCACTCTTATGTGTAATAGATGCTTCGTGCTTATTGATCTTTTGTGTTAAATGGCTGAGATCTGATAACCCTGTTTTTTTTTTCAATTCGTGTCCTTACCCTTAGCAAAAAGCAAGCACGGGAAACAGAAAAGCCTATTAATGGTATCACAACCACATAGCTAAGTATTCCTTTCGTAAATCTGTAGCGTAAATGTTCTACAAAAATCCTTACCTCTACTAGTTTGCTTCTGAATAATGTTCAGGGAGGGAAGAGGCCTGCCAAGCTGCTTTATATTGCACTTTTCTTCTATACTATGTGTTGGAAAGGTATTCTCTAGAAGAAACCGAACGGTATTCATTTTCACACTGATGAATACACGACACACGCCTCAAGATGAGGCCACCGTGATAACGAACGTCAGATACGATAGAGCACTTCGATAAACACAGACATGAGAAGATTTTCGCTAAGGTACTGTTCTGGAGGTGGTTGAACTGACGGGTCAGAAATAAACACTGCTTCAAGAACGTGTTAGGCAGACTGTTATTTATGTTCTTATCTTGACGTATTTTGCCTTTATGAGCACTTCTAAAAAATTAAAAGTTTACATTAATTGCATAAACATAGGCTACGTACGCATATTGATGTTATACAAATCGTAGTTATAAAAATATTCTGGTTCATTGCGGTTAATTATATCTAAAACGCAAAATCGTGAAATTAAAATCCCTTCAAAACGTACTATAACAGACAAATTTTAAACCGCACGCTTAGAGGCAATACATCGCCCAGGGCTGCATCGGCTAACTTCGGGGTGGTTCGAGGTAGATCGTGTCTAGCGCTGGCTTGAGCTGGTCCTTTCACCAGCGATAGTTTAGCTTTGTTCTCGGCTTACCCCCCTTTCCTCACACGACTCCGCGCCCATCGCTCCCTCCTTACGTCCCACCGCCGCGCGCCAGCGATCCAGAAATTGAACCTTTCGCGCGCCAGCGATCCAGAAATTGAAACTTTCCCTGGTTCCGGAGAGCAACCGAGTGTTGATGTCAAAATTATCCCTCCGAGCGCAAATTTACATATGTAATTAAAGAAATACGCACTTAATTAACCATTTTACTAAGAGTTACATATTTCTAGAGGGTTCACTGAACCACTGAACATATAGAACGCGCCGCCACTGTAACCCACTCATTATTACACTACACCACAATACCTCGATTCATTCCTTTACTTACACTAGCACGACCAGGATAAATCCGCACAGCAATGGCTGATATCTGTGGGATACTAGTTGTTACTGACCACCCAATAACGCTCACATGTGGTGAGAGCCGTCACAAGCTTGTAAGTGGCGACTTGCACTGCCAAGGTAAGCTCACTCGCCCACAGAGGGTGACTTACAAACTTTAAAATACAGCGGCCACATAGATACAAGTTACTTTAGAACGGCCGTCTAAAACTTAAGTCTAGTTACTAAAAAGGTAGTATATTGGCTTTCACGGCCGGTGAATTAAAACTCAGCAATTCTTCTAGGTTTGTGCCATGTCTTGTGTGGGGTTTCGCCTAGGACACCAAGCTAGGCTCATCGGCGGGCTCTTGGTGTCCCCGCCCGGACCCCCACAGGAGTGACCGGCCGTGAAAGCCAATATACTACCTTTTTGGAAGCCTTCATAGGGAGGTTAAGGCTGCTTGAACTTTTAGTTCTCGTAGTCAAGTGGTGCAGTTGCACCTTATATAAAGGGAGGTGGCGCGCAGTTCGTCACTCCTGTGGGGGTCCGGGCGGGGACACCAAGAGCCCTCCGATGAGCCTAGCTTGGTGTCCTAGGCGAAACCCCACACAAGACACGGCACAAACCTAGAAGAATTGCTGAGTTCTAGTTACTAAGTTAATTCATAAGTTTGGACCCTAAGTTCGCTCTGTAAACAACAACGAGGTTTAGCGCGCATAGGGGTAAACAATTATACAACAACAGAGCTCTACGACACAATGGTACACTTGTTTTTATTTTATTGTTACATTGTATGTGCATTTGTTTTTTATTTTATTTTTATTATTATTGTTATACGGTACTCCTGGTGTCAATTTTTTTTCTCGTGTTACTTGTCCATATTTATTCCACTGTATTCGTTACATGCACACTCTATTTTCTTTTCTCTCTTCCTAACACACGATGATCAAATGCTCTATTTACACCTATCAATAAAAACGATGCATATTCTTCCAAACTTCTAACCCTCACAGAGCATTTTTTCTCTTTTTCTTCTTTAACACTGTAGTAGATTGTATTTCTCTTTTCCAACTTGTTTTTATTTTCTCTTTGCAACACTTATAGCAACACATGTTCCATTGCCATTAAGTACTGTACTGCTTATGTATCTATCTATCTATATATATATCTTTGTGATGTATTACGTCTTCGATATCGCTATGTAAAAATTGTGATCTAAACAATATATAACATTGTTCTAACCTTCAACCCTACCTACCCAAAGTACACGGCTACGAAAACTACACATAAATCGACACTTGTCAGACTGCTACACTTCCCACATACTCCTACATGCCCAGGAGAAGAAAAGAAGAAGAAGAAGCCACCCTTACGTCCAAGTCCAATCTGTGAGGACACAGATTTAGCCGGGAAGGAGGACTGATATACCCTGAGGCTCCGCACAGGGTACAGTTAATACATCTAATAACATTCACAGCAGCTACAACCACTACCCTCTATCGGCCATCTATCTAACACACTTCAGCCCCTATCTCTACCCTGAGCCACCTAGGAAAGCAACATGTACCAACTATTTCATCATTATTACCAAATACAAGCTGCTAGCTACTAAAGTAGAGCAGGTATTTTCTAACTCTTAGTCAGCAGAATCATCCAGTATAAAATAACTCACACCTCAAGGGCTCGTTGTCTTGTCTGCCGACGACACCGCGCTAGTGCCAGCGAATACAAGTAAGTGTACGAACGGGTAATCCCACTGTTATTTCCTATCCATACACCACACCCGTAAAACTTGTAATCGCCTTCATCTTGTATTGTAACTTGTAGGCTACTGCACTACATTTAATTAGAGAAGTCTACTCACTTCTCCAAAGTGATTTTATTAAACTTCCACATTCCATCACAACTAGCCTCTTGTCTATATTTATTGTTCGCTTACCATTTGCCCAAGCGACTCAGATCCTGTTGAGTCATCGCTGTTAACAACCTGCTCGCCCACATCGCATTGTGGACAGCACGTCTCCAGGCATAGAGCAAGGTCGCAGCTATTGTCCGTCTAGCGACCGTGCGCGTACTCATAATTGTTTAGCACCCGCTTTTACTTAGAAAGTAGCCCGGTTTTAATCCTCGACTAGGAGTACCTCCAACCCCCGTAGTTACCAGAAATGCCAAGCGTCTAGAGGCTCTCAAATTGTAACACTTGATCAAACCATCAGGTATTTTCACATCACCGTAGGTGACTCATACACGCACTCGCCCCTTACACCCCGCACAACAATATTTAGTATTTCGACTTTGTAAATATTTTTGAATTTAGATTTGATTTTTATTCTTCGACGAGCGAGATTTTATTGAGGTGGATTTTACCGTAAATGCTAGTTTAGATATTTCGTTAATATTTTGATGGGAGATGTGCTTAACCGACCGTATTTTTGTAGGAAGTAGGAATTAGATAGTGTCCTTATAAGTGTGCAAGACTTGATTTTATATTGGTTCTTATTTGAACATTAAGCCTATGTGAAATAGACATTGTATAACAGGACAATATTACGATTGTGAATTTTTAAACGAAATAATTGAGATTTCTTGAGTATCAGACGATAACAGCTGATCACTTAATATTACGCAGAAGTCAATTTGAAATGCAACAGAAACTCAATAAAGGTTTTGTTAAATACTAAAACGAACTGTAAGGACTATACTTGTTCAAATGGTACATTTAAAGCATTTTGCAGATTGCATTAGAATGTGGAGAGAGAATTTAAGCATTGTTGATTCCAACAATTATGAACGACAAGCAGGGAGCTATTGTTATTAACTCGTAATGATGAATGTTGGGGATTTTTAATTCGTTGAAGTACTGCAAGTATGTGAAACATGTCTTACGTAGGAGAGAGATATTCTGCAGATGTTTAATTGTTGGAAGTGCGCATTGTTGTAACAATGGAGCATGAAAGAAAGTATTTTATATTGGAAATTGGACTCCAATCGATCATGTTGACAATGGGAATATTTGTAACAGAGATCATAAGTGGAAAGTTGTTGTTTTTGAATTTTCGTGCCAGCTTAAAGGTGAAGCTATATTTTGGGAACTGAATCCTGTGGAGATGTGACGATCTATTCCACATGTGTCTGAATTATAGTATATGAGGAAGCTGTATAAGATAAAGATGCGTTAATCTGATGTTCAAAGGCGACTATAGAAGGTCATGTGTCTGTATTACAGTATTTGAGGAAGCTGTATAAGATAAAGATGCGATAATCTGATGTTTATAGGCGACTATAGAAGGTCATGTATCGACATAAAACGCACGAATTAGGAAATTGCATTGAAGCAATATTTCATTGCTATTATTATTTTTATTATTTTCTTTAACGAGAGCTAGATTATTAAAGCATGAGCTAGACTTTGTAGAACGGCCATGACTAACACTAATACGACGAACACAAGCAAGGTAATTTGAGTAAGCGGTTCTCGTTTTTCATAAATTCCAGTTTTTTTTTTCAAATAGTTCAAGGACGAGTTCTGGCAGTGAAACTCGCAGACAGACAGACAATGCTACGAGTTAGATATTGAAAAAATGTTGTAGATAAATTGTAAATAGTTCAAAGAGATTGGAAACGATAACAACTGATCGTTTAAATACTGTTATAGAGATAGAATGGAGTCTCGTGATGTATAGAGTAATTGTATTTAGTTTTGATGAACCGAACTTATGGTATTATTTTAATTTATGGGTTTTATTTCATTTATAAACTCCGAATATATTTTGGAAATGCAGATGGCATTCTGAATAGTGGATTCTTCATATTTATTTTATGTTAATAGTAAAGTTAAAGGTTTAATTTATCCAATTATTTAATTTTGTCGTTGTTTGAGGATGGAAGTGTCCGTATTTAAATTAATATTTGTAATGTTTTATATTAATGAACCGTAGGACACGAGAGCTTCGTCTGTCCACCGTTTTATAGAAACCAAGCGGTACTTATGCCTAATAATTATGGTGAGGTCATGCTATGGAATTATGGTCAGGCGCCCAATGTATCCCATTTGCCCCGAGAAGCGCAGGTTTCTCACTCTACCATTGATGGATAAAGTCCTAATCCGTAGCGTAACGTCTTTGTCTTATGTGTCCCGTCTCATCCCATGTACCAGGCATTTCCTTCGGAGGTTTACCTAGCTGGGGCCACGAAGAAGCTGCGATCCGCCCATCTGGGTACTGGTAGGTGGTTTGAAAGGGGAACAATATTAATATATAAATCGTTGAGGAATTCGATACCAAATGAAGGAAATAAAGAAGTGCAGGAAATATTTCTTCCGAAATATGAGAATATACTGGTACTGAATATATTGAAAGATTTATCAGTTTGCCACTGACCTCGCTAGTAAATCTTCCAAGTGACGCATTTGTCGTCATATTATCAATCTATGCTTGACATTTCACCTTTCCGCTATGACAAATAGCCTAATTAGAAATAATATTAATCATAATGATAATAATAATTATAAACTTGAGTAATCTGATGCGTAGCACAAACAAATCAGCCAAAACCTGACACAAACGCTTTGGTTAGTGCCAACAAGCAAACTGCTGAATTAACTCTGTTAGAGGGAATTTAGTTTTCGTTGGTTGGTATAAAGCCTCGCCTTTACAGGGCTCTGCAGAATCCCTATTAGCTGTCTTCCGCCTCTTTAGACTATGGAGCCTGGTATCCAGACACAGAAGATCATGTTTGAATGCTACCCCCTGGAAGTTGCACGACTATTATTCTGTGGTTTCCAGTTGTCTGTACATTTCTAGTCCAAAACGTATTTGCTAACAACAATCTACCGGTACAGAGGCGCTTCAAAATAGAAAGATATCATCCTACACTGATCTAAAATCTGCTTTTCATATGTCAATCATAAAACCGTGTTTCTTGCTAGAAAAAGTCAGAGAATATGCTAATGTGTGCGTCCTGAATTCCTTTGTGAGTATAAAAACAAGTAGTTCCGCGAAGAACTAAATAGCCTATTTTCATATAACCTACTAATATCAATTGAAAAAATGAAAATCCACAGCCTGCTTCCAGTCTCCGACCGGGTCAGGAATGGAATGAATGAAGCCCCCATCTAGCAGCGAGGATATGAACTGTGCCGGCTGCCGAGGCCTGACGCACTCCTCTGGGGCAATGATTAAATGCATGACAGATGAAATGAAATGATAGTGGAGAGTGTTGCTGGAATGAAATTTTGACAGGGAAAACCGGAGTACCCGGAGAAAAACCTGTCTGCCTCCGTTTTGTCCAGCACAGATCTCACATGGAGTGACCGAGATTTGAACCACGGACCCAGCGGTGAGAGGCCGGCGTGCTGCCGCCTAAGCCACGGAGGCTTCACTAATATCAATTGCCTCTATCAATATACAAATTGTCAGTTTTATTGCTGTAATAGATTCGTAGATATTGTGAACCGTCTAAATATATTGGATGGTCACCATATTGGATTTTTATCTTACAGGCCTTAGATTTATGTACTACTAGCTGAAGTACCCGTGCTTCGCTACGCGTCATAATTAAATTAAAATGTGAAGGTGACAGTGTTAAAACAGGGTATAGGCGAGGTGCTGCGCAGAGGGAGATTAAGGATGGAACATTTTGTCCAACTACACCGCTCGGCGTTGACCGTGTTTTATAGCACAAATTTAGGTTTTACTCGCTAACCGTTGGAGATACTTTTCGGATAGAAAATGTAATTTTAAACCTCGTATATCCCATCAAAAGTTTGCTATTTCTTAACGTTCTCTTTTTATTTGAAATGGAAATATGAAAGTTTTAAACCAAAAGGTGTAGAGACGTCACTAAAATGGTCACCATCTTTAAATAGGGCAAAGCATTGAAATCAAAAGAAACCTATATGTTAACCAGCTAAATCAGCTACTTCCATGTAAAAATTCATGTAAATCGGACCAGTGGTACTTGCGTGATTGAGTAATACACAGGCACACACCATCTCATTTCTTGCCTCGCTTCGCTCGCATCATAGTCGTGTCATATTGTTATTCAATGAAATGCAGGTTTAACCCCGTTACCACCACTTTAGAACCTGAATATCCAAAAATCCCTCCTTAGTAGACTTTTTCGACACACAACAAACATATCCCCAAAATATCATTCTTCTAACTTTAATAGTTTGGGTTAGTCGATAACATCCAAAAATCCTTCCTTAGTGGACGTTTTTCTTCCAGAATTTCACCCCTCCCCATAGGCCCCTTAAATTGGATTTATGAAAAAACGGTCGAACACCTATTTTATTTATTTATTTATTTATTTATTTTTAATCTGATGATTTTCCTCCGAGTTTCAAACTCCTCGCCTATGTCGTTTAAGAGATACACGCTCCGTTAAGAATCTTTCAACCCCCCACTTTTCATCCCTTTCACCTCATAATATACACTACATCGAAAAACTATTAGACATGTGTCAGGTTATTTTTAATGATTAGTACATATACCAAGTATCACATCCCCAAATGAAACCACTCGCGAGATATTGTTATTCAATGAAATGCACGTTTACCCCTTTAACACATATTTAGAACCTGAATATTCAAAACTCCTTCCTTAGTGGACGTTTTCGACATACAACGAACATATCCCCAAAATTTCATGTTTCTAACTTCAATAAGTTTGGCTGGGCGATGATGAGTGAGTCAGTCAGGACATTTTCTTTCATTTATTTTTGATAATTTCACCCCTCCCCATGAACCCCTTATATTGGATTTATGAAACAAACGTGCGAACATCTACTTACTTATTTAAAACTGTTTTCCCCCTGAGTTTGATGAGTGAGTGAGTCAATCAGTTAGGACACTTTCTTTCCTGTTTTTTTCCCCAGAATTTCACCCCTCTCCAAGGGCCCCTTAAATTGGATTGATGAAAAAACGGTCGAACACCTATTTACTTGTATTTTAAGCTGCTTTACCCGCCGAATTTCAAACTTCTCGCCTATGTCGTTTAAGAGATACACGCTCCGTTAAGAATCCCTCAACCCCCAATTTTCACCCCTTTCACCTCATAATATACCCCACATCGATAAACCCTTAGACATATGTCTGATTATTTTTAATGATTAGTTTATATACCGAATATTACATCCCCAAAGAAACAAATCATGAGATATCGTTATTCAATGAAATGCACGTTTACCCCCTTAACATCTCTTTAAGACCCAAATAAACAAAAATCATTCCTTAGTTGACGTTTTCGACATACAGCGAACATATTCCCAAAATTTCATGTTTCCAACTTTAATAGTTTTCGCTGGGCGTGATGAGTGAGTGAGTCAGACAGGACATTTTCTTTCAATTATTTTTACCACAATTTCACCCCTCCCCATGGGCCCCTTAAATTGGATTGATGATAAAACGCTTGAACACCTATTAACTTATTTTTAAGCTGTCATTTTTTCCTGAGTTTGAAGAGTGAGTGAGTTAGTCAGTCAGTTAGGACATTTTCACTCCTTTCTTCCCCCAGAATTTCACCCCATCCCATGGGCCCATTAAATTAATTTATGAAAAAACGGTCGAACACCGATTTACTTATTTTTTTAGCTGATTTTTTCCCGCTGAGTTTTAAATTTCTCGCCTATGTCGTTTAATAGATAGGCCAACACGCTCCGTTAGGAATCCTTCAACCCCCACTTTTAAACCCTTTCACCTCATAATAATACACCATATCGAAAAACCCTTAGACTCATGTCTGCTTATTTTTAGCCTATTTTCAATTTTGAAAAATTAGGCTTATGAGATCACCTTTTGTCCGTGTGTGTGTGCGTGTGTGTGTATGTGTGTGTGATTCGTGTGTGTTTCCCCCCTAATAAAATCTAAACGGCAGGAGCGATTTCAATGAAACTCGGTAAGTTCATAGCACTATTCCCTGCGACCCCGACCGTGCCCTTCAAATTTTGTTACGACTCACCAATCCAACATGGCAGCTGTGCGAAATATTTCACCAGCATTCAATATCTCCGAAACTATTACCGATATTACCCTGACATTTTGTATGGTGATAAAGGGAATAACTATAAGTTCACTTATGTGACCTTTGAAAATCTGGTAACAACAAGACGAACATGGCGGCCAAGCGAAGTTGCGACTTTTAAATAGACGTTTCTCGCGATTTAACCAACCAAACGCAATGAAACTTGGTACAGTATATGTTTATATACATTGTAATGCACCGACATCTAACTTCGTTCAATTGTTTACATAACCACAAGATGGCGGATGTGCGAAATATTTCACCGGCATTCCATATCTGTGAAACTATTAGCGGTATCCCCCTGAAATCTTTTACGGAGATAAAGGGCACTACGGAAGTCCATCTGTAAGACTTTCAGAAACCGGTTAACTACAAAACGAACATGGCAGCCAAGCGAAGTTCAAAATTTTAAATAGACCTTTCTCGCGATTTAATGTTCCAAAAGCACTGAAATCTGGTGCAGGAAATATTTATACACATTGTAATGAACTGGTATCTAATTTAGTTCAATTGTTTACATAACCTCAAGATGGCGGATGTGCGAATTTTAAAATTAAGTTTTTATTTCTTGTGATGTAGTCATGCGATCGAATTGAAAGTTTGAATATTGAACCTACGCAATAATTTTCCTTTAATGGTACATGACTCTATGGCCTATACATTTAACAATTCAACATGGCGACCATCCAAAATATTTAGTCGGCTCTGAATATCTACGAATCTATTATAGCAATCAAACTGAATTTCTTAATGTTCATAGGGGCTATGAACTTAAGTTCACCTATAGGACTTTAAATAACTTGGTGTTCACAAATCCAACATGGAGGCGACGCGAAATATGAAAATTTACATGGACGATTCTCGCAATTTAACCATCCGAGTGTAGTGAAACTTGGAACAGTAAATCCTTATACGAATGGTAATCCACTGGCATCTAATTTATTTCAATTGTTTCCATAACCTCAAGATGGCATTGTGGTGTTTGAAGCCATATTTTCAGTGTTGCCTTAGTAAACAAGAGTTTTGTGCTTTTCAGTCGGTCAACACGAATGTACCCAAAAGAGATGGGTTATACCCTAATCCTGAAATAAATTACATGAGATTAATAAAACACTAGGATGACCAATTTCGATCGTCAAGCGATCATCATCAGATCCATTACACTTAGGCTACAAAATCTATGTTTGAAATACAGGTGAAAATATTTACAATATATACAATTATTTAGTTGCAGTATTGGAACTGCAACTGTCAGTGTATGCTAAATGCAGTATATATGTTAGGTGAAATGCTAAATGGTGATAGCTATCCGGAGATTGTAATTTAGAGAGATTATATGGTTGAAAACTATGGTTAAACTATAAAATTTTAGGCTAACTACTTATCTGATTGTCTTCCGTACTACAGCTACTCGCAGTTTTCGCAGGCGAGTAGACACACGTTATAATGAACATCGGAATGCGATAAGATACGGAACACATTCAGCCGTGTGCGAACATATGTGTGACGCAGGGCACAGCTTTACCAACATAGAGTCGGACCTTAAAATAATCCATCACGAATCGAAAGGCAGAGCTCTTGACATAAAGGAAGCAATCGAGATACTCCTAGCCAAACGAAACAATCCCAACAATCTAAATGAACACACGTTCATGGAGAGCTCACCACTCTTCACGCTACTAAGAAACACACCCTGTCGGAAACAAAACACAATTTAGCGACACAGCCAAGCTAGATAAAAAAAGGGGGAAATTAGGGTTTTTTAAATAGGTAACTGTTATCTGGATCAGGTGTACGATGTACTTTTCTTCTACAATAAACCAAGGCCCATATTCGCGGCAGTATTAAAGGTGCCGGGACGTCCTGATAAGACCGTCAACGCTTAGTTCGAATGGGTTATGCTCCTCGCGTGGCGAGGGCTAATCCACGGTCTTTAATAGTTGTAGACCCACCTCATTCAATAACATACATCTTATCTAGGTTGGCAACACCTCACATAAACACATCGCTATCACCCCCCACAGCACGTAGGGGCAGGGGGGAGAAGGCAGGGAAAAACCAGTCGTTAAGATAACCACCGCAGTCGACCGCACAGTGAGTTCCAGTGAGCACGAAAACTGCGAGTAGCTGTAGTACGGAAGACAATCAGATAAGTAGTTAGCCTAAAATTTTATAGTTTAACCATAGTTTACAACCATATAATCTCTCTAAATTACAATCTCCGGATAGCTATCACCATTTAGCATTTCAACTAACATATATACTGCATTTAGCATACACTGACAGTTGCAGTACCAATACTGCAACTAAATAATTGTACATATTGTAAATATTTTCACCTGTATTTCAAACATAGATTTTGTAGCCTAAGTGTAATGGATCTGATGATGATCGCTTGACGATCGAAACTGGTCATCCTAGTGTTTTATTAATCTCATGTAATTTATTTCAGGATTAAGGTATAACCCATCTCTTTTGGGTACATTCGTGTTGACCGACTGAAAAGCACTAAACTCTTGCTCAAGATGGCAGCTGTGCGAAATTTTAAAATCTCCTTGTTACTTCTTGTGTCCTAATTATGCGATTGTAGTTTGAATACTACACGTACACAATAATCTGCATGTAACAGTACATAACTCTAGGACCTACATATATAAAATCCAACTTGGCAACCATCCGAAATTTTTAGTCGGTTCTCAATATCTACGAATCTATTACAGCAATCAAACTGAAATTGTGTATGTTGCTAGAGGCAATTAACATAAGTAGGATATATGAAAATAGGCTGTATAGTTCTTCACGGAACTACTTGTTAATGATTAGTTTATATGCCGAGTATCACATCCACAAATGAAATCACTCGTGAGATATTGTTATTCAATGAAATGCAGGTATAACCCCCTTTAGAAACTGAATATCCAAAAATCCTCCCTTAGTGTACGGTTTTGACATACAACGAACATATCCCCAAAATACCATGTTTCCAACTTCAATGTTTTTGGCTGGGCGATGATGAGTGAGTGAATGAGTCTGGACATTTTCTTTCATTTTTTTCTTCAGAATTTCACCCCTCCCGATGAACCCCTTCAATTTGATCGATCAAAAAACCTGTCGAACAGCTATTTACTTACTTTAAAGCATTTTTTCCCCCTGAGTTTGATGAGTGAGTCAGTCAGTCAATCAGTTAGGACATTTTCTTTCCTATTTCCCCCCCAGAATTTCACCCCTCCCCATGGGCCCCTTAAATTGGATTTATGAAGAAACGGTCAAACACATATTTACTTTTTTTATGTTGACTTTTTTTCGCTGAGTTTCAAACTCCTCGTCTATGTCGTTTAAGATAGACACGCTCCGTTAGGAATCTTTCAATCCCCACTCTTCACCCCTTTCACCTCATAATATACACCTCATCGAAAAACCCTCAGACCCGTGTCTTCTTATCTTTAATGATGAGTTTATATGCATAGTATCACATCCCCCAATGAAACCAATCGAGAGATATTGCAATTCAATGAAATGCAGGTCTACCCCCTTAACACCCCTTTAGAACCTGAATATGCAAAAATCCTCTCTTAATGGGCATTTGCGTCCCTTGAGGAAGCTGCATACCAAATGTCATTCCAATCCGTTCGGTGGTTTCTGAGATTTTGTGATGAATGAATGAGTGAGTGGTATTTGACAAATATATAGTAGAAGATGGTGTCAAGTCTTTTTTATGCTAAATTCGGTTGACAGTGCTGTGTGAGTAGTTGAGTAACAAACGGGATTTCAAGTAAAGATCCTCATTTTCTATACCGGTAGTGCAGAGCGCAAATGGCATCCAGTCGGCCGTGTCTCGACTTGAGCTATGTTGCCATGGAAACTTTCTGCCTTGCCATTCCTTCATGAGTATATTTTATGATTTGATTAGCCTGTGCTTGAGTGCAAGAGGGCCGAAATCAGAAGAATGAGAAAGTATCGAAAATGCATGTAGCCAGCGGTTCCTTCTGGGTCCTAAACTATGTGTATGCAAAATTTGGTTGAGATTGGTGGAACGGTGTGGATTTGTATGCGGAACAGATCCACATACATACATACATACAGACTTTCACTTTTATATATAAGATTACATGAAGATTATTGTGTAGATATTTTATTTAAACTTCAATAGCATCATTAGGACACAAGAAATAAAAGAGGGATTTTAAAATTTCGCTCAGCCACCATCTTGTGGTTATGAAAGTAATTTAAATGAATTAGATGCCAGTCGATTAAAATTTGTATAAGCATATACCGTATCGAGTTTCACTGCGCTCGGATGGTTAAAACGCAAGAAACGTCATTTGGATATTAAAATTTCGCGTTGGATTTGTTGAATTTGTGCTCGCCAGGTTATTGAACGTTCCATAGGTGAACTTATGCTTATAGCCTCTATACACTTACAAAATTTCAGTTTGAATGCTTTAGTAGATTAATAAATATGGAGAACTGTCTAAATATTTCAGGTGGGCGCCATGTTGGACCTAGATATATGTAGGCCATAGAGTTATGTACTATTAGATGATGATTATTGTGTACTTTCATTATGAAAATGTTGATTTCGATCGCATGATTAGAACACAAGAAATAAAAACTTAATTTTCGAAATTAGCAGAGCCGCCATCTTCAGGTTATTGAACTACATTAGATACCAGTGTATTACAATGTGTATTAACATTTGCTGTACCATGTTTCATTGCGTTTGGAGGGTTAAATTGCGAGAAAAGTCTATTTAAAACTTTCAATTTCGCTTGGCCGCCATGTTCGTTTTTTAGTTAACCGGTTTTTGAAAGTCCCATAGATGAACTTTCAGTAGTGCCCTTTATCTCCGTACAAAATTTCATGGTGACACCGGTAATAGTTTCAGAGATATAGAATGCCGGAGAAATATTTCGCACAGCCGCCATCTTGAGATTATGTAAACAACTGAATGAAGTTAGATGTCGGTGCATTGCAATGTGTAAAAACATATACTGTACCAAGTTTCATTGCGTTTGGTTGGATAAATCGCGAGAAACGTCAATTTAAAAGTCGCAACTTCGCTTGGCCACCATGTTGGTTTTGTAGATACCAGGATTTCAAAAGTCACATAGGTGAACTTCTAGTATAGTTCCCTTTATTACCGTACAAAATTCCATGGTGATATCTGTAATAGTTTCGAAGATATTGAATGCTCGTCAAATATTTCGCACAGCCGCCATGTTGGATTGGTGAGACGTAACAAAATTTGAAGGACACGGTCGGGGTTGCTCGGAATAGTGCTATGAACTTACCGAGTTTCATTGAAATTGCTCCAGCCGTTTAGAAATTATTAGGGGAGGACACACAAAACTCCATCACACACAGACAGACACACGGACAAAAGGTGATCTCATAAGCCTATTTTATTTTCAAAAATGAAAATAGGCTAATACAGACAGCTTTGAAGCCATTCTTTAGTGTTGCCACATTAACAATTAATATTGTGTCTAAGAATCATTCCAATTACTGTAAAATGTGAAAAGAAACTGAAATAAATTACAAAGGATTAAGATTTATATATATTATTGAGGACTATTGAAGAAGAAAACTAAGAGATGACATGTTTTTGCTCGTCAAGGGAGCATCATCAGATCCAAATATACAAGACAAATAGCTCTACAAAACACCATCAAACCTGCAGTGACTGCCCTCTCTAAAGAAAACCAGTTAGGAAACGGAGAGAGTGTGGTAACAAGTACTGAAACATATTAAGGCATTAAACTGAAAAAAGAACTATTCATTTTATTTTCGCAAATCTTAGATGACTATACCATCAACAAATATAGAATTGTTCCCACAAACTAATCTATCTTCGTAGATTATAGATTCTCGCCGCTATGGATTAGCCTTTATGGTGCCGATATCTGATAAAAATGCCACTGGCCGATCTATGTATTTTTTGTTTGTTTTATTTCCATACACACAGCGATTTAACTATTGTAACAAAGACAACGTGGAAACCATTCCTTCTCAGATTATCTGAGTGATGTGTGTGAGAGTGAATATTCTACTGATGGCGACGACTTTGATTTTACGGAAGAAAATCCACCTTATGCCGGAGGACTGTCAACGTATATCATTGTAGAAATTGATTGTACTCAATACCTATTTGATAGAATTACTCTATGCTCGGGATATTTATAAACAATTAAATAAATATTAACATTTTCATCACTAAAGATACTATTTAGATTGTGTAGGCTGTCAAATTTATATTAAGAATTCCTATTATTTTCCTTCTCACAGGATTATTTTTACAGATTTCACTAACACCCAAATGAAGGAAATTGTAATTATTTAGCTTCTATTTCGTGAATAATTTGTTTACCTGCTAGAGAGAAAAATACCAACACACTATCTTGAAAAATATAGGTGGGAGATAATTTTGTAACACTTGTAATTTCACTAAACTAGGTTTGGTAATTTTAGCATATTCACTTATTATTTTCTGGGCATCAAAAGGGATAAGAAGTATCTCATCAAATCTTAACCCTTTTGATGTCAAGCAACTAATTAATGCCACTTCTCAATACATTTCGCAACGCACATGGTACATGAAGAAGGTGAGGGTTAACATGTGCGCCTTGAAAACTCCTTTGATGGCAAAATTGGCTTCACTTATGCTACATTCGAATAGTACCTGTCGCTATGGGTTCTCACTTTTGTCTTCAAAACTTTTCTGATAACAAATTTGGCTTTTGAAGCTATTCAATAACACAAGTGCTTCCAAGTACCTTCCCTTCCAATATCCCCTATAACTAAATTTGCCTTCGCATATGTTACACAGGTATGGGTAAAGGTGTATCTTCAAATGTCCCAACAATTTTGCCTTGGCTTTTGCTACTTGGTCTCCTCCCCAGTGTGGGTAAACATGTGTCTCTTCAAATGACCTTTCCTGCTAAATTTGACTCCGCATGTGCCACACGAGAATGGCTTGTCTCCAGTATGGGTAATCAAGTGGACCTTCAAATTACCCTTATGAGTAAATTTGGCTCCGCATGTGTTACATGAGAATGGCTTGTCACCAGTATGGGTTAACATGTGGCTCTTTAAATGAGCACTGAGGCCTAATTTGGCTCCGCATGAGCTACACGAGAATGGCTTCTCACACGAGAATCGCTTCTCGCCATTATGGGTTAACATGTGTTTCTTCAATACATTTTTGTCGGCAAACTTTACTGCGCACGTGCTACACGACAATGGCTTCTCGCCAGCATGGGTTATCATGTGTATCTTCAATACATTTTTGTACGCAAATTTTATTCCACATGTGCAACACAAGAATGGCTTTTCCCCTGTGTGGGTTAACATGTGTCTCTTCAAATTACCTTTCCGGCTAAATTTGACTCCGCATGAGCTACACGAGAATGGCTTCTCTCCAGTATGGGAAATCAAGTGTACCTTCAAGTTACACATATGAGTAAATTTGGCTGCGCACGTGCCACAGGAGTAAGGCATCTCCCCAGTATGAGTTAACATGTGTGTTTTCAAAGTACCATTCTGACTAAATTTGGCCTCACACATGCCACAGGAGTATGGTTTCTCCCCAGTATGTGTTAACATGTGTGTCTTCAATCTGCTACTCTTACTAAATTTGGCTTCGCACGTGCCACAGGAGTATGGCATCTTCCCAGTATGGGTTAACATGTGTGTCTTCAAATGAGCACTGAAGGCAAATTTGGCTTCGCATGTGCTACAAGGGTACTGCTTTTCACCAGTATGGGTTAACAGACTGGTCGTCAAATTGTGTTGATCTGTATTATTTCTTTCAGATACAGTGCTGGTATTCTGTCCTGTAGTATTACATAATGGGTATATCTTCCTTACAGCAAGATCCGAAGTTTCAGAGCATCCCAGCCTGAAATCATTGGTAATAATACAATGTAGGGCGCTCATAATTATGTTGAATTATCTGAGAATGGTGAATTATACTTTCAAAATACCGAGATCTAACTTAGGAAATGATAACTGAACGAACATCCATTAATATCACTATCAGGAATACTGTCCTTATCTAATACGTGGAACTGATCTCAGTTTTAATATTCAATGCTATGTTTTTCATACAGTCTGAATATTTTCAAATACTTATATACTATGCAAACAAAAAGGTGCGTCACATCGGAGTATTTGGAGCCATAGGTTTCCTTGACAAATATGAAATCCGTATCTACTTCAAAATTACTGATTATATATAGAAATGGCAAATTATTTCCAGACACGTTCTGTTTGCCAAAAGTCAACTTTGTGCTTGATAAGTTATATAATTGACATTATTGAATGGTTACGGAAATTGTGTGCTAATTCATAATAGCAGTGAAAGAGTTCAACTTATTTTACACCACATTGAGCCGCTTTAACAACATGGATGAACGAGGATACGACTATGTAATAGAATCCATCTGACTTAAGAAGTGCGTGCTCGTACAGGCGACAGCATAGTCCATCTATATTCCCTACAGAATAGCCATGCGCTGGCATTTGGATTAAGGCGGGAATTTTGGATATGCAAATCATGTTATTTCGAAACCAAACGGGCTATCATGCTTCACTTTGGAAAAAATCGCGGATGAATGGTTTCATAGAGCTACATAAATTGTGTGGAGGTGAGTGATTAGCTTTAGTTCCAAGAAAATATCAGATACTATTTATAACGGTGGCTTGTTATAATATACAGAAAGTGGTAACTCGTTAACATTAACCACTCCATATAGCGAATATTTATCCAACTCTTGGCTCACCATAATGCGGCCCCCGTATGACCAAGTACTGAAACTGGGAACATAAAATTAGCAATTTCCCCCCCAACGAATCAATATCTCGAGCTTCTATTTAGACGCCAAGAAATTCACACTTTGTACACTGTTATTCTAAATTAATAATCGATGTTACATTCTATGTTTCAAAATATCTAACATAAGTATCTCAGAGGTTTGTCAAACTTGGCACAATATCCTAAAAGTAATGAAATACAGTAAGAGATTTCACTTCTTGCACAGATCGATGCATTTGCTTAAATAAATCCGTAAACGCGCGTGCAAAAGTGGCTGAGCTTTCGCACGGGCGGCGTATTTGTTGAGTGACGTCACTCATTCTTGAGATTACCATTCTATCTCCGCAGAACCTACACACCCTACATACGAAGGAATTCGATCAAAATAAACTATTATTGGGTATCCCCTAGAGTTCTTGTCCTCGACCCGTCCTTCCATAACAACTGTAAGGTTTCAATTCCAGTTGCCATAGTATGTGCCATACCAAGCTATCTCTTTTATTCATAACCACTCGTCAGACTCATTTACCCTCCTCCACTCGTCCTAATACCGTTCATAAGTACTATATTTAACCTTTTAAATCATCACTATTTTCCTACAACACCACTATCAAATATTTCTATTTTTATATATTCTGCAGCAAAAACAATCCATGTTTCGCATCCATATAGCGCCAAGATCCAGGCAATGGCATCAAAAATGGATTTTAATATCTAGATCGATATTTCATTTAAATAGATGTCAACCCAACAATTATATATTATTTGAATAGTCCATTCTGCGCCCAAGTTGGAGTCAACAACATCTCTTAGTGTTTCAACAGCCAATCGATTTCAATATTTTTATTTTAAATCTACCTGCTGCATTCCGTTTATTCTGTTTCCAATACAATGATTTTATTATAAAATTTCCCTCAAAACCTCGTACACGCCGTTTAGAAACATGATCAAATCCTATGGTGATGTGGCTAAGATAACGTTGTCGTTAGTAAGTCACCGAGTCGAAATGACGTCATCTTCGTCCTCAATTCCCCTTCAAATTTCTTTGGCATTTCCTTCGTTACTTGCCGTATGTATAGATTGAAAAGTACGAATGATAAAATGCATTCTTACCTAATATCATTCTATATACCAGTTTCTCTCTCATGTCTATCGAATCTAATAAATACCACCTGGTTGTAGACACACTCAGAATCCTGAATTGTATTCCGAAACTTTTCAAACTGTCAAACAATATCTCCAATCAACATTATACACAGCTTTATTTATACTAAATATGCCAAGAACGTTTTCCTCTCGATCTTTATTCTACCAAGAACTGTCTAAAACTTAATACATCTACCCTTGTTCCTCTAAATCTTGTTCACTGAACTTGTCTTTACCTAACTCGGCTGTCATCCAATCCATCTGTTTCATCATCGTCATCAGCTTCTAAAGGCTAAAAGCCTTGTCGTTGCAGCCAATTCTTACCGTCTTCAGCAGTCCATTTCACATTGGCATACGAGTCACCTTCCATAGCCTTGACAATGTTCTTGAGATACGATTGTCTTGGTCATCCCCTTTGTTTTTTCACCAAAGTTTTTCCTTAAAAAATTACCTGGAGGAGAGTACCATGTCCAAGTATGTGTCCCATGGATTTTGCATACCTTTACTTGATGGTGTTCAAAAGGCATCGATTCTCCTGAATTTGGTTCAGAACAAGCTTATTTGTCTTTCTTTCCATCCAGCTTGTTCGGGTCATTCGTCTCCAAAACCACATTTCAGCTGCCTCAAGTTTTGATTCTTGTCCTTTCCCAAGTGTCCATGTTTCACAACCATAGGTCAACACACTCCAAACAAAGGTCTTGAGAATTGACTATCTTATATTCAAGTTGAGGGCGCCATTGAACAGCAAATACATCTTATTCTGAAAGGCTTTCTTCGCCAACGCTATTCTTTTCTTAATTTCTTAGATGCATTTATTGTCATAATTAATCACACTTCCCAAATAGTCCGTTACTTTTTTAATGGCACAATCATTTAACATTATATTAGCTAAAATTGGTTGTTTCTTTTTATCAACTACCATTAATTATGTCTTCCGAGAATTAAATCTTAGCCCGAATTTTCCTAAGGATTTCTGAAAAACTTTTAACATGTTATTCATTTCACATGCAGAGTTTGCTAAAATTGCAATATCATCTGCAAAGCGAATGCTATGTACCTGTAATCCATTACATCTTAATTCTTTTGTTTTCTCTTTTAATGTATTTACTGCACCTTCTATATAGATATTAAAAAGAAATGGTGATAGAGTACAACCCTGCCTTACACCTCTTTTTATTTTTGCTTCTCTTTTATTGCCGTCAACTGTTATTTCGGTAGTTTGATTTCTATATAAGTTCAGAATAAGGCACCTGTCTTTCCAGTCAATCCCGACTTTGACAAATATAAAAAATAAGGTTTTCCAATTGGCATTATTAAATGCCTTTTCTATATCAATGAATACTAGATGATGAACTTCCAGCCTTCTTTCTAAAATCTGACGTAATGCTAGGATAGCCTCCCTAGTCCCTTTCCTTGTTCTAAATCCATACTGATCACTATCCAGATGTTGTTCAATTTTCTTGCTTAGTCTATCTTTGATGATGATTAATACAATCTTTGATGCATGTGAAAGAATGGCTGAAGTTCTATAATTAGAACATTCACAAGCATTTCCATTCTTGGGTAGTGTGATTGTTCAAATTTTAATAAAATCAGGAGGTACAATTCCGTCCTCATAGCATTTAGAAATGATTTGAAAGAGGTATTCTTTAATGCTTACATCACAACATTTTAAGATCTCTGCAGGAATGTTATCTACACCAGTTGCTTTGTTTCCATTCAGTTTAGTGAGTGCTGCATAAAACTCTGCTTTAGTTATAGTTGGACCTTTATCATCTTCTTCAATTAGTTCTTCATTTTCTATATAAATACTATTGTCAGTAATATCTGGTCCATCATACAAATCTTCAAGGTATTCCTTCCATCGCCCACATACCTTTTCATTTTCAAACAATAGCTTCCCTTTGGAATCCTTACCTACGTTTCTTGTGATGCGTAGTTGATAGCTCAAAGATTTCCCATAAAAATAAGCTTTGTCATGTTTCCCATTCTTCAGGTCATCCTCAATACCCACGCATACCCGCGTCATCCAATTTTCTTCCTCCTTGCGACATTTCCTTTTTATTTGATTCTTTAGAGACTAATACGCTTGAGTGTCTATATTTCTTAATTTGTTCCTTTATTCAATAAACTCTAGGATTTCCTGGGTCATCCATTTCTTTTTCGGTTCCAATTTCCCTTTGCCTAGTACCTTCGTTGCAACTGATTCTAAGCCATTTCTTATATCATCCCATCCTAAAGTCTCATCCTTAACCAATGATCTAACATCTTTTTGTCCTAATGATTCATTCCTCTTGAACCTTATATCACATTTAGCTGCAACTAGGATGTGATCACTACCAATTTCCGCCCCAGGGTAACTATGGCTGGCTTTCACTCGGTTACTATCTGTTTGTTTAACTATGATGTAGTAAATTTGCAACCTTCTTCTATCCTCAGGTGCTATCCAGGTGTAACGTCTTCTCTTGGGAACTTCGAAACACGTATAAGTTATTACCATCTCATGTTGCTCACAGAATTCGAGTAATGTTTCTCCTCTCACATTGACATCACCCACGCCAAACTTTCTAGCATACTTAACATTATTTTGAGAGCCAACGGAAGCATTAAAATGACCCATTAAAATAATGTTTGAATTCTCCTTTACTATGTCAAATAATTCTTCTATTTGATCATACATTTCTTCAATTTCTTCATCATCAGCATTTGTTTATGCTTCTAATAAAATCTTGAAAGCGTTAGTCATCACACTCATTGTCGAAGAACCTTCCATTCTGTCAGTTCCTGCTTTCTTCAGTATAGAGACAATGGCATACTGTTCGATAACCCTTCACATACCTGTCGAAGATCCAAAGTATAAATAAGCTAAATAAACCGACCAGATCTTCAGCCCTTATGCATCGTAGCAACTCAGTTCGTACATAACCGATGTCTGGTGGTCCCTAACTACGTAGCGGCCAACCAATTCTAATTCAAATATTAAATCTTCTCTTTTATCCTCTCCTCTTTCACTTCATTATTCTTGATATTCTTAGCCCTATGCAAACGCTCTAAGTGTTCATTCTATCATTCTACCTTCTATATATATTAAAGGTTTTCACCTCAGTCTCTAACATTAGAGCACTTAAGCCATCTTTACCCGAAATAATTCTTAATCTTTCGATAAGCTGCATACACGATTCCTACATAAAACAATTATGTAAATTAGGATATTTCTGTAGCTTCATTTAAGGAGCATGTACATCTTGGTCATTTAGCCCCGAGTATTTTGGTTGCATTTTTAATGTTTGAATATTTCTGATAACCTGTGTGTTCTGATGTCTGTATTAAATTGTGTATTTGGAATCAAGTCTAGGATTGGGAAGGAGGCGGGTGTGGCCGGACGTTAAACATATGGAATAAAAGTAGGAAATCCAAAATGAACAGTTGGAGGATGCCTGGTGAGGAAAACGCGCCCACCTCTTCTCAATTTGGCCTCATGAGGTTGAATGTACCCAGTCCCAGTCCTCATACCAGAATTAAAATCCTTGGCTGGGCCAACAACCAAATCCAAACCTCCGGGTCGACAGCCAACTATGCTATCCACAACACCATGAGATAGTCATTCTCATATTCATTCGAACCATTTTCCTTAGCTTTATTGTACTTCATCATTACCTCAATTTTCAGACGTTATTTTCTGCTTTCTCTATTTCATGTCATTCACTCTTGTTCATCCATCTTTCATTCATATTGTAGTATATTCTGAGCGAACCAAAATCTGTACCTTCTACTCATTCATATTGTAGTATATTCTGAGCGAACCAAAATCTGTACATTCTACTCATTCATATTGTAGTATATTCTGAGCGAACCAAAATCTGTACCTTCTACTCATTCATATTGTTGTATATTCTGAGCGAACCAAAATCTGCACCTTCTACTCGTCCTGTATCTTCTTTCCTCTCTAACAATGTTCTCATCTACAGATTTCTCTGTCAAAGATTCGAGTTCCTTGCATTGGAGTTCTCATCTACTTCATAACAACCAGATTGTAGGTAGAATTTGTGTTGCCCCCTGAGTTCGTTTTGTAATCCCAATTCAGATTTCGGAATCTTTTCTTGATCACAATAAAATCAGTTTATAAACGTCCTATACCACCTGGTCTCATTCCAGTGTTTATAGTTCTGTTCTGTTTGTTAGAAACGTGTTAGCTATGCCTTACTAGTTATCGGTGCAGAATTCTACCAGCCTGCTCAATCGTTCATATATTTCATGCATTCTAAATTTCGCCGCTATCTTTTCTTCTCTTCCGCTTCTCAACACGGCATTTCAATCTCGCTTTTCAACATATACAATCTGCAACATTACACCTTCTGTATTTTTAGTAGAATTTTATACCTTCTTTATTATCTGTTTGATTGGTATCCTGCTAGACTTATACTGCTCTAATGCACGTAGTTTCCGTTCTAATGTATACTACAATAAGCCTATAATGCCCACAATGTTCTACCCACTGGCCAAGTTCCCCAGTCAATATGAAACTTATTCTCCATAACCGTTATTTGATTTACAGCTAAATATCTTCTAGTCTCCTGGCCAGACGTCCCATTCTTCCTGCCTGCATACGTCACTAATCCAATACAAATCCAACTTTAACCTATCTATTTCCAATTTCATGTTCCTAAACCTTCCTCTGGATAATCACACTTCTAATATCCATGTTTCAACCAGTAGAATGACAGGCAAACCATTTGTCACCTTTGTGATGTTAACCCCCTCTCGAGTAGCCCTCGGCTGGAGATCAGAAACCGTTAGTTGTAGTACGGACACCAACTCGTACCTACCCATGGTTAAGACTGCTGCAATGTCAGCCGAAACGTCGGGAAATAAAAACCGATATGCGACGCGGCTCAATCCTGTAAGCTAAGATGATAAACTAGACACCGGCCGCGAAAGTCTACGATCCAAATATATACGCTTCTACGGGGAGGAAACTCACTCCTACAGCAGGAAATTGGACATTCTACGCCAGAAACGGTCGCGCTTGCTGAGCTCACTTGCCTTTTTGAAACGCTGCAGAGACTATGACATTTCACCTAAATTTATCAAGGTAAAACAACATATTTCTTCGCCTGCAGCGAGGAGAATCTTACTCCGAACTGAAAGTGCCCTATTACGTGAACGAGTCCGGAACTGCCGTCGTGAACTAGATATGGTGACGCGAGAACTATATGACATACAGTTCAAGCTAATGCTGCCTTTGTTTGTTTCAAATCAGTTTATGGCAAATTCGTTGATGGTGAAGGGGCGATGAAAGAATACATAGCATTTTCCCGTTGCTTTGAGGGTATTCTAAAATCAATACCTCTACCCGAGAGGCTTCACGATGAGCCTGTGTCATCAGAGCCCGTGCAATCGGAATCAGATTTGGACGGAGGATAAGGATCTAGGCGGTTTAGGGGATGAACTGAGACCGATAGTTGATTTTGATGATGAAACAGACGGCGACATCATAAAGGTACCGGAGATAGATCTCCATGAAGATGTGTGTAACAGTGAGGAAGAGGAGGAAGTGGAAAACGAAGCACAAGCGAATCAGAAAGATGAAAATAGCAAGGAAAGAGATGAATCGCGTAATGTTGGCAGCCTTATTGAGATTTTCAGAGCGTTTTACTTAGCTCAACTTAAAAGTGTCTTCCCAAATTTGTATTTTATCTTGAAGATTGCTGTCACTCTCCCAGTAGCGAGCGTTTCGAATGAAGTCTCCTTTTCCAAGCTTAAACGCGTAAAAACAGACTTGCGCACCACCATGGGTGGTGATCGGCTGGAGGCTTTACTTATCATTGCAAGTGAGTGGGATAATGATTTTGAAAAGGGCATTGACATATTCGCAGCTGATTGTGTAGCTTGACTTTTGTCTCAACTTGATTTCGAAGCTCATTTATGAATGTGTTGTATTGATTGTATTTCTAGTATTGTAGCTTGATTTTTTGTGTTCGAAGCTTATTCAGTAAGGTTATTATTGCAGCTTGATCTTGATTATTGCCTGGAATAAAACAGCTCGACTTCAAAACTCAAGGATTAATTATTATGTCGAAATCCTACTAAATGTTTACTTCACAAAAGTGTTACGGTATGTTCTCATGTCGATCGCACAACTGTCTACAAGAAACGTATAATGCGCAAGTCACGATTAATTTTGCGCAGGAGTTTCTCCCTTTTCTTTTTGCGTTGAAAATTAACAAACTTGTTTGATGGCGTTTTACATTATAAAAAACTAAAAAACAAGGTTTTTCTGAAGTTGATTTTAACAATTACACTAAAAAATGTGTTTTTTAATAGATTCATAAAAACTATGGTGCGGGGGAGGGGTCTAAACAGGGGTGGGTCCTTCATGATGGGGGTGGGTCCCAGTGCGACAGGTGACCTCTATGTTACACACCTTAAAACATTGAACCCACCACCACCTGTCCAAATGATGCAAAGTGAGACACTGGGGCTCATAGTTGCGCCTTGTTGTGCCAGAATCCAATTGTCATGTTTCCTATCCGATTTTTCTCTTGAGCGTCCGGTCTAGTCAGCAAGCCTGTAATTCCAAACAAGTCGCCACCTAGATCGCCTTTTAGCAGTTAGCCTCTGCTTCTACACCACTGAATATAACCATAGCCTCCTTGGCCAACCGTTTATTCTCTTACCGTCTTCAGCAAAACTCATTAACCTCTAGGTTATCTCTCCTCCCCCATTCTCTACACATCACCCCACCATCTGAGTAGGCTCATACGAACAGCTTCATCTAGAATGTTAATTTCCAACTTAGCCTTTATCTCATAATAAGGAGTACCTTCCTTCCATTGCTCCCATCTATTTGTCCCATTCATGCTACACTCATATCAGTTAACTCTAGCTTAAGTACCAGCTGTCACTTCCATACAGCAGGGGCGGTCTGAATGCTGAGCGAAGTGGGGAGAGTTTCATTGCTACACTAACAGAATGCCGAGCGATGTGGGGAGAGTTTCATTGCTACACTAAGAGAATGCTGAGCGATGTAGCGAGAGTTTCATTGCTACAATTACAGAATGCTGAGCGATGTAGCGAGAGTTTCATTGCTACACTTACAGTAAGCTGAGCGAAGTAGCGAGGGTTTCATTGCTACACTTACAGAATGCTGAGCGATGTAGGCAGAGTTTCATTGCTACACTAACGAAATGCTGAGCGATGTAGGGAGAGTTTCATTGGTACATTAACAAAATGCTGAGCGATGTATGGAGAGTTTCATCGCTACACTAACAGAATGCTGAGAGATGTAGGGAGAGTTTCATTGCTACACTAACAGAATGCTGAATGATGTGGGGAGAGTTTCATTGCTACACTAACAGAATGCTGAGCGATGTGGGGAGAGTTCCATTGCTACACTTACAGAATGCTGAGCGATGTGGGGAGAGTTTCATTGCTACACTAACAGAATGCTGAGCAATGTGGGGAGAGTTTCATCGCTTCACTGACAGAATACTGTGCGATGTGGGGAGAGTTTCATTGCTACACTAACAGAATGCTGAGCGATGTGGGGAGAGCATCAATGCTACACTTACAGAATGCTGAGCGATGTGGGGAGAGTTTCATTGCTACACTAACAGAATGCTGAGCGATGTGGGGAGAGTTTCATCGCTACACTGACAGAATGCTATGCGATGTGGGGAGAGAATCATTGCTACACTTACAGAATGCTGAGCGAGGTAGGCAGAGTTTCATTGCTACACAAACGAAATGCTGAGCGATGTAGGGAGAGTTTCATTGGTACACTAACAAAATGCTGAGCGATGTATGGAGAGTTTCATCGCTACACTAACAGAAAGCTGAGCGATGTGGGGAGAGTTTCATTGCTACACTAACAGAATGCTGAGCGATGTAGGGAGAGTTTCATTGCTACACTAACAGAATGCTGAGCGATGTGGGGAGAGTTCCATTGCTACACTTACAGAATGCTGAGCGATGTGGGGAGAGTTTCATTGCTACACTAACAGAATGCTGAGCGATGTGGGGAGAGCATCATTGCTACACTTACAGAATGCTGAGCGATGTGGGGAGAGTTTCATCGCTACACTGACAGAATGCTATGCGATGTGGGGAGAGTTTCATTGCTACACTAACAGAATGCTGAGCGAGGTAGGCAGAGTTTCATTGCTACACTAACGAAATGCTGAGCGATGTAAGGAGAGTTTCATTGCTACACTAACAGAATGCTGAGCGATGTGGGGAGAGTTTCATCGCTACACTGACAGAATGCTATGCGATGTGGGGAGAGTTTCATTGCTACACTAACAGAATGCTGAGCGAGGTAGGCAGAGTTTCATTGCTACACTAACGAAATGCTGAGCGATGTAAGGAGAGTTTCATTGCTACAATAACAAAATGCTGAGCGATGTATGGAGAGTTTCATCGCTACACTAACAGAAAGCTGAGCGATGTGGGGAGAGTTTCATTGCTACACTAACCGAATGCTGAGCGACGTAGGGAGAGTTTCATTGCTACACTAACAGAATGCTGAGCGATGTGGGGAGAGTTCCATTGCTACACTTACAGAATGCTGAGCGATGTGGGGAGAGTTTCATTGCTACACTAACAGAATGCTGAGCGATGTGGGGAGAGTTCCATTGCTACACTTACAGAATGCTGAGCGATGTGGGGAGAGTTTCATTGCTACACTAACAGAATGCTGAGCGATGTGGGGAGAGTTTCATCGCTACACTGACAGAATGCTGTGCGATGTGGGGAGAGTTTCATTGCTACACTAACAGAATGCTGAGCGATGTGGGGAGAGCATCATTGCTACACTAACAGAATGCTGAGCGATGTGGGGAGAGTTTCATTGCTACACTAACAGAATGCTGAGCGATGTGGGGAGAGCATCATTGCTACACTTACAGAATGCTGAGCGATGTGGGGAGAGTTTCATTGCTACACTAACAGAATGCTGAGCGATGTGGGGAGAGTTTCATTGCTATACTGACAGAATGCTATGCGATGTGGGGAGAGCATCATTGCTACACATACAGAATGCTGAGCGATGTGGGGAGAGTTTCATTGCTACACTAACAGAACGCTGAGCGATGTGGGGAGAGTTTCATCGCTACACTGACAGAATGCTGTGCAATGTGGGGAGAGTTTCATCGCTACACTTACAGAATGCTGAGCGATGTTGGGAGAGTTTCATTGCTACACTTACAGAATGCTGAGCGATGTGGGGAGAGTTTCATCGCTACACTTACAGAATGCTGAGCAATGCAGGGAGAGTTTCATTGCTACACCAACAGAATGCTGAGCGATGTGGGGAGAGTATCATTGCTACACTTACAGAATAATGTGCGATGTGGGGAGAGTTTCATTGCTACACTAACAGAATGCTGAGCGATGTAGGGAGAGTTTCATTGCTACACTAACAGAATGCTGAGCGATGTGGGGAGAGTTTCATTGCGACACTTACAGAATGGTAAGCGATGTGGGGAGAGTTTCATTGCTACACTAACAGAATGCTGAGCGATGTGGGGAGAGCAACATTGCTACACTTACAGAATGCTGAGCGATGTGGGGAGAGTTTCATTGCTACACTAACAGAATGCTGAGCAATGTGGGGAGAGTTTCATCGCTACACTGACAGAATGCTGTGCGATGTGGGGAGAGTTTCATTGCTAAATCAACAGAATGCTGAGCGATGTGGGGAGAGTTTCATCGCTACACTAACTGAATGCTGAGCGATGTGGGGAGAGTTTCATCGCTACACTGACAGAATGCTGTGCGATGTGGGGAGAGTTTCATCGCTACACTTACAGAATGCTGAGCGATGTGGGGAGAGTTTCATTGCTACACTTACAGAATGCTGAGCGATGTGGGGAGAGTTTCATCGCTACACTTACAGAATGCTGAGCAATGTAGGGAGAGTTTCATTGCTACACCAACAGAATGCTGAGCGATGTGGGGAGAGTATCATTGCTACACTTACAGAATACTGAACGATGTGGGGAGAGTTACATTGCTACACTTACAGAATGCTGATCGATGTGGGGAGAGTTTCATTGCTACACTTACAGAATGCTGAGCGATGTGGGGAGAGTTTCATTGCTACACTTACAGAATGCTGAGCATCGCAACTGAGAACTCCCTGCATTGGCTTTTGTACATCTCGACCCTATTTACTTCACCATACAGTACTACCAACCTGAGAGAATGCACAGCCCAAGTACTTAAAATGTTCGTTAGCGCTGATCGAGATTCCAATGAACGTTTCAATTTTCTACAGTACATAAATTAGCCAAAATACCTTATCAAATGTTGAAAAACAAACCATGAATTGATGTAGTAATAATGATTACTCCTCAGCTGACCATACCCCACCCACAATCCCGTTTTTATATGATAACATATATGGGTAAAAAAGAGTCCAGCTGTGTCCGCCATTATGCGTGTGATTTATCGTTAAAGACAATATTGCCAACCCCGCGCATTTGGTACTATATCATGTCCAGTATCATAAAACAACACAGCACCATCAAGTTAATTTGAAAGTGCGCCAAGTTTCAGTCTTAAAGTTAGACATGGATTGTGCGTGTTGCAAATTAAGAATCAAGAAAATCATAATGCTTCAATAATTTTCTTCCAAACCAATGTTTTTGCCTAGACCAATACTTGTTAGGTAGCGCGACCCGCAGCCAACATAAGCAACCCTGATTTTGTCACGCACAATGGGGGTAGAAACTCATCAATAATATTCACCCAAACCTATGGTTTTTGCCTAGACCAAAATTATAAACCAAAAGAATGGTTTTTACCTAGACCAATTATTGTTAGGGGAAATCCAATCCAAAGTTTTGTCTAATCCAATGAGTTTTGACAATGGTTTTAGCCTGCAAGATGCGTTAGCGATATATTCATCCCTGTTTTTTTTGTCACGCACCAATAATCTTTAATAAGTGTGGTGTATTTTGTATCCCACATGTTGGCAACAATGTGTGCTCCGCGGTGGGAGCACCTTGTTGACAGTTGAATGGGATTCAAGCACGGTTGGAACATGGTTACTTATGTTAAAAGAGCAATAAATAAAAACACATACTTACATAATTTAGCATGTATTTCAGGTGCAGTGGTGACCATGGTTACAAATTTGAATAGGTAATGTCCCCCAGAAGATGAAACAGAGTATGTAAAAGCCACGTTCTGCTCTAATTCAGAATTAATAAATGTTCCACTGCTCCTATTTTGTTCACTCCACCTAGCATTCTACTTTCTTACATTTCTTCCCATTTGATGAAATGCTGATCTTCATAGCATACACCCCACATTTCTGTTCAAGTTCAAACATATTGCCTTGCAAACTTTCGACAGAGGCCGTCATTACCACCGGGTCATCCGAATAGGCCAGATTACTCACCTTGAAATTCACCCAGCCAGTTCAACAAATGGCCCATAAGCCTCGCCACATTCCTATTAATACCTTCCCTCAGGTGCTCTATCGTACGCCTTCTCTAGACACACAAACACAACTGTCTCTTCCTCTCATTTCTCAGTAACTTGACGCATACTGAAATGTTGAGCATCCATCTTACTCTCGGCCAATTGTTCTCCTTTCTACAATGCCTGAGTACACTTTGCCCACTATAATTACTGTAACCTTCCTTATAAATTGGTGTCATTACTGCTTTTCTCTAGTGTGAGGGTACATTCCCTAAACCCCACGCGAATTCGATTATCCTAAGCAACCATTTCAGCCCTGCATTCCAATTTACAATTTCTGGCTGAAATTCAACTAACCCTGCCGCTTTGAAGCATTCGTGTTTATTTACCACCCTCTCCACTTCTTCAACCTTGATCCTGTTCTCCTCCTGCCGAACCTCAAAGTCTGTCTCATTGCCAGATAAGTCTCCATTAAGGGGAGGAACAAAGCACCAGGCATAGATGATATACCGATTGAGTTGCTACGCTGCATAGGAGATGAAGGTCTGATCAGGTTATTTCACTTGGTGTGTAGGATTTATGAGACAGGTGAGGTACCCCCTGATTTCAAGAAGAATGTAATCATCCCTATACCAAAGAAAGTGGGAGCTGACAGTTGTGAAGATTACCGTACAATCAGCTTGATTACTCATGCTTCAAAGATCCTGTCTAGAATAATTTACAAGAGGATTGAGAGCCAGATAGAAACGGAGTTGGGTGAAGACCAGTTTGGTTTCAGGAGAAATGTAGGAACAAGGGAAGCTGTACTAAGTCTTACGCTGATTTTGGAAGGTAGAATAAGGAAAGATAAGGGAACGTTCATGGCTTTTGTAGACTTAGAAAAAGCTTTTGATAACGTTGATTGGACTAAATTGTTTGACATTTTGAAATCGATTGGAATAAAGTACAGGGATAGGAGGGTGATATACAATCTATACAGAAACCAGACAGCAGTCATTCGAGTTGAAGGACATGAGAGAGAAGCTGGTATTCAGAAAGGTGTAAGGCAAGGCTGCAACTTATCACCCATACTTTTCAATCTTTACATTGAACAAGCAATGAAGGAAATTAGAGAAAAATTTAAAGTGGGAGTGAAGATTCAAGGAGAAATAATTTCAACTCTGAGATTTGCTGATGACATCGTCATCTTGGCTGACAAGCCTGAGGATTTGAATGAGTTTTTGAATGGTATGGACTCTGTCTTACGGAAAGATTTCATGATGAAAATTAATAAATGTAAAACAAAAATACTGGAATGCAGCCGAAATAAATCAGAAACCTCTATGGAGATCAAATTGGCAGGTGAAAAGCTGAAGGAAGTAGGAGACTTCTGTTACTTAGGAAGCAGAATAACCAGTGATGGACGAAGCAAAGAGGATATAAAAAGTAGGTTGGCTCAGGCAAGAAAAGCATTTCTACAAAAAAGGAATCTGCTGACATCGAATATAGATTTAGGTATTAGGAAGTCATTTTTGAAAGCCTTTGTCTGGAGCGTGGCGCTCTATGGAAGTGAAACTTGGACTATTGGTGCAGCAGAAAAGAGGAGAATTGAAGCATTTGAAATGTGGTGTTACAGGAGAATGATGAAGATCAGATGGGTAGATAGGGTTACAAACAAAGAGGTATTAAGACGAGTGGGAGAGGAGAGATGTTTCTGGCGACTGCTAATGAAGAGAAGAGATAGGTTGGTAGGACACATACTAAGACACCCAGGAATAGCAAGCTTAGTTATGGAAGGATGGGTCGAGGACAAGAACTGTAGGGGTAGACCAAGGTTAGAATATGTTAAACAGATTGCCTCGGATGTAGGGTGTGGTAGCTATGTAGAGATGAAACGATTAGCTCAGGACAGGGAGGCATGGAGAGCTGCATCAAACCAGTCAAAAGACTGAAGACTCAAACAACAACAAGGGGAGGTATGACTGAATTTTTAACTTTCAAAGTTTTCATCATAACATTACCAGATTTTAATCAATTACAAAGAGAGTTGCTGGCATCCATTGTGTTAATAAATATTTATATAGCTTGATTAGTATTTGAGTTATTGAACATTTCTGGCGTAGATGGAAGCATGCTAAGCGTCTATGCCCAAGATCGCGAGTTCAAACACGTCGGAATTTTTAAGAGCGTTAAAATCCCTCAGTATGCCTTCCTTCGGAGGGAAAGTAAACCCGGCGGTCCCATGTGATAGATTTATGGCATGTTACAGAATCTTCCACAAATTATAGGTTAAACACTTGACTAACGCTCTTAGGTTCCAACGTTCGTCACCAGGAGCCGACGGCGCTGGAATCTGGTAACCTAGATCTGACCTAGTGGTCGTTGACGGTGGCGTTTGGCGGCAAAAGTATTAAATACTTGAAAAAATTGAATGTCTGCAGTCCTTACTTGAATTGAAAACATATAACACTCACAAATACAACCATCACAACTAACACCATTTGTCAGACAGATTCTACAGACACCCTAAGTAAGCGGAGCTACATGACCACGTTGTCGCAGCCCCTAAACTAAGAAACCAACTTCTTTCAAATACTTCCAGACAGAGAGATTTCCGAACTATAATTCGTGGGCAAGTGAAGAGTTAAGATAATATCAATAATGTACCTACTTCGACGAGACAAGCAGTAAAATGCCAGATATATCTGACGTTGCAAACAATACTTATTTGTATCCTAAATATTCAATTATGCTTACACAAAAAAAAAATAACATGTTTCCTCATATGTTGTACACTTACTCATTAGAATGGTTTCCACTTGCTGCACTTTCCCCATCCTGGGTTTCTTCTTTCATGTCCTAGGAATATGAATTGATTAATTATTTTATTTATTTGGCATCACTAATACTTAAACTATGTAATTGTAAATCACGGCAGAGTTGAAGTGAAGTGGTTATGTCTTCTCTAGTTCTAAAACTTATAACACACAATGTCCTCAAGATAACAAGTAAATCTCAGTGCGACACAAAATGCTGACTCACTGCCCTAATGGAAATAATCGCTTTAAGGATTGAGGACAAATGAATGTATTTTTACTTTTTTAACTGGAAGTTTTTAGGAGGCGTTAGGATCTAACACATCCACCCATCATTATGTAAAAAGCGACTATATCCTCAATATTTGTACCATCCCATCTTTCGAGAATGAAGGTCAGACATCTTACATTTACAATATTATACAACACAATTCTCACAAAACCCTGCAATTAAAGCAAAATTACAAAAGAATTCAGTGTAAGTCCATACATTATATGCCTCTAGAGGGAATTTATTGTGGAGTATGTTGCTGCTACAGAATGCTAGTAATATCAAACATTATAAGTCTACTGGTGAACGGTAGCACATAGTTTGCAAGGTAGGTACAAGCCGGGGAAGAAATTGGAGTAACTTATTAATAGCGAAGTCTATTTCAAATGTATTTATATATTTAGTCACACGTAATTTAGAATGCTTTCAATAAGGGATTCCAGGCATCGTTGGTATTAATTGACATACAGAAATTTATAAAAGCAAGTTTGAAACTTATATATTGAATCCATCCTTTATAGTTCCTGCCTTAGAACAGAAAAAAGGCTGAGCTAATTTCAACCATCACAGAGCTTAAATGTGCCAGGCCATGTGATCACTGTCAGAAGATGACTGGGCAAGACACCTACCAACAAAAATCCTTGAAATGGTTGCTCATGGTTCCCCATTTTCATCTCCAGGTCAACGTTAGGAAGGGAACACTTAACAGACCATGGTCACTTCCTTCCGACTCCTAATCATATTTCAATAATACCAATGCCCATTAACAACTCTTATAAGCTGGATAAAGGGCGAACGGCTGTAAAAACCACTGCCACATATAAGTTCAAAATGCATTTCATCTCCTCCCTAACACCACAGAAATAGGGATATTAAGAGATAGAGGAGAAACAACTATAAGAAATGTGATAAGAAGCAGGTTTTCGTCAGAACGTACCATAAGTTAAAATAAGTGGACATAAGAATTAACAATTACTTTCTTCGTATTATTCTTACTTTTATTTCATATCTTCAATTATGTAATAAGTATACACTAAAGACCAAGTGCATGTTATAGCAATGCTCAGGATTGGGATGGAGGTAATCAGCCTGTAAGGCAACTGCTTAGCCCCCATGAGTGGATCTCTGAGGGGAATACAGAAATCCTAATGCAATTGGTTTATTCTGGCCTTAAGTCCACAGTGGGAACCGTATGCAAACATATGTTAGCTTCACATAATATAATTAAGGTGCATCCCCCATTAGCTCAGTGATCAGAACAACATTGTACATTGTCGGTGGTCCCAGGTTCAAGTCCCAGGTGGATTACATATCTCAGTTCTTCATCCTTACATCAAAACGGCTCGTACTCTCTGTACTATACAAAAGCTAACAGATAAGCACTTCAGTTTGCCTCAATACAGTAGTGAAAATAGAACTCCTAATCCCAAAATGCTATTAGGTGATAAGGAGATGTCATGCCTTGTAAGGACGCATGAAGGTGCTTAACTCTTCCAGATCTGAAGATGTTATTTCTCATTCGATACGAGGAACGATGTTCGGAATAGGACAGTCTGCAATCTTAATATCCCTAACATGGTCCATATGACTTGTTTAACAAATATGTTTCCCTTCGCATAGGTAGAATTATGTGTTACACATGACTTGTAAACTTGCACTGAAGAAATCAAGGCATAAATAACATACTGAAATTAATTCAACTTCGCATTCATAGAGTTTTCTTATGTCAATGGATACATGGCAAAGACAGAAAAGTTTTGTAAAGTTCAAATCAGAATTCATTTCAGTTCCTACACATATGCCAAGTGTTGGCCTAGCAGATTATCACAAGCACTGAGTGTGTGTGTGGAGACTTAGTGGTGTTGGTGCAGTAACTCACTGTTAATATATAACGTTAATATCTGTCATAATAATCAAGCAAAGTTGATGAATGTTGTGTAAAGAAATATTGCATAGTGTGTTGTGCGTTTTACTGTATTGAGTTCCTAAAGCAATATTGATCACACGAATACTCACGGTAGGGAGAAATTTAATGAACTTATAATACTTGACATCTTATCAGGATTGTTAGGCACTGTGTTAAAAGTATGGAATATGAATACAAACATCTTTATACAAACACAGGGCCTCGGTTTAATAAGTTTCCTTCTTCTTCAACAGTCCGTAACAATATAAATATCACAATCACATGTAATCTATTTCAGGTTATTCTTCAAGAGATATGCACATATCCAGACCTCCTGGATAATTAATTCCCCAAACTCTTTCATAATGGAAGGTAATAACTAGCTGTGACTGTTTAGTAACGTCTGTAGTTTCATAATGGAAGGTAACAACTAGCTGTGACTGATTATTAACGTCTGTAGTTTCATAATGGAAGGTAACAACTAGCTGTGACTGTTTAGTAACGTCTGTAGTTTCACAATGGAAGGTAACAACTAGCTGTGACTGTTTAGTAACGTCTGTAGTTTCACAATGGAAGGTAACAACTAGCTGTGACGGTTTAGTAACGTCTGTAGTTTCACAATGGAAGGTAATAACTAGCTGTGACTGTTTAGTAATGTCTGTAGTTTCATAATGGAAGGTACAACTAGCTGTGACGGTTTAGTAACGTCTGTAGCTTCATAATGGAAGGTAACAACTAGCAGTGACTGTTTAGTAACGTCTGTAGATTTATCTATGCTGATGATGGGTGTTGCTTTTAAGAACGGAACAGCGAGGTCATCTCCCATGATGGCCACAAACCAAGCTTTCTTGTCATTGCTGTGGTTTTTGCATCATATTTACAGATTCCCAAGATGTTTTATGCATGCCTTAATTTTACATCCACAAACCTTAACGTAAATGTTGTAAACAGACCAATTGAAGTGTCTGTTATACACACTATTGTTGGGTTATGGCTAAAACAGGTGTTTGCCCATATTATTGGTTTATTGCCACTTGACCTACTAATGAGAATGATGTCTTGACCAACAGTCCACCAAATTCATTTTATCAGAGACCTACTAACACAATAGCAAACACACAATTGATATTTCACTCAAAACTACAACAAGTTCACACATTACATGCTTCTAGAGAGTAACGTTCTTCACACTTGCTCAGAAATCCCGAATGGATATTAGAATAAAGTAAATAGATATCAGAAGAGCTAGAATAGTCAACAAAACCTCGAAGATAGTCCACTCCATCAAGATCAAACTTTTGATGAAAGGTGGCTCTATCAAAATGCACAATATGGCTTTAGACACCTTCTTTCATACATATTATATTACATGCATCATGTATCTCAGCTCATGCGCAGTACGAAGAGGCCCTAAAAGCAATGCAGCACATCATTGACCCCAGGATATAGGCAACAAACAACGCAAAGAAGGTGAAATTGAAGTTTCCGCCTTTGCATCAGATTACCAGCAGTGTATGAAGATAAAAAAGCAATCTAGCGATAACATGGTCAGTACCACAACACAATCTGTGGCCATTTCACTCACATCAGTTGCAAATACAAAACAAAATTCATGGAATACTTGATTTTAATAGCAGGAAAGCTTCTAGTTTTACGTTTTACCATTAATCTAGCGACCATGAGCCACGCTACCACCATTTTTAAGAGGAATCACAACCACAAGTCGTGATACTTCACTCCGAAGGAACTAACAAGTAACCTAGTCATTTGTGATAGACTGTTCCCTTGTTCCATTTGTGAAGTTATTGGTATTGTTCTGTGTAATTGGTTCACTGCATGACATACCATGCCCAGTTAAAGGACAGAAAATGGCCTGGATCATCTGAGATAGGCTGTCTTCCTAAGAATTTCAATATTATTTCATTATTTACTAGCAGCCTCAATATTGCATTTATATGTTGGTACTCCATTTTCGTATAGAAGTTATGCAGAAATTACTAAATGTATCACTGTATTCAGGCGAGGTAGTCTGAAGTTTTAGAAACTATTTATGTGTCGCGGAATTTGAAGCGAGATTCGAGTATATAGAGAATCTCTTAAATATTATGATCTACAAAATTTCAATACAAAATTGGGGAAGCAAATCATGCATAGAATTTGATGATTTGCAACAACCAAACACCAGATATTGAAAATCCAAAGAAAGCCCCAGAAATTACTACAATTATATTCAGGTTTGGTATTAATTCCTAAATCTTTGATCAGTGCAAATGATCCCCTCACAAACCTTTGAATATATCAGCCACACTTGCTGGAGGAACATCAGATATCATTAAGCATATAACATGACTTAACAACCAAACAAGCTACTCTCAAGATAATTAGGCACTTACAACTCTCGATGAAGATGGTGTTTCCTTCTTGACTAATGGGACTATCTCTGCAGTCACTTTTTCATGGATAGTAACTTCCTTGTAGTCTCCAGTAACTTCCATATGTGCTCCCTACAGAGTAACACCAATTTTTAATGTACCTCACGAGGCATAAGAAATATATTTTGTACACACGTAAGCACGATAGACATTCATCTAGTTTTATATGTCTCGGATTAGTTCTCAACTCAATGAATAATTTTAAGAAATTTGATAAGGTTAGAATAGCAACCCTGAAGCAGAAATGTCACTGTGTTAAGTGCTCATTAGCTGACTTGAAGGCTCATTAGCTGACTTTCACATCATTTATATTTTTCTGACTTATACTTTCAAGGTTTTGAATGTTTCACAAGACAACAGACCACCATACCTATTACTTACGTTGTATATGCAGCTATCAGAACACAGAATCCAATACTTTCATGTAGCTACAGTGTTATAAATTCACCAATAAACTGATACATTTGTCTGCCATTTTAAGAAAATTCAAATAGGTGTTTGATTCAAGATGAAAATAAACATGAGCTTGAATATGTAAAAACTACTTGCATTTCTGAACCTTTCTCAAGAACGATTTCCAAAAATCAGTAACTGTCAACATTAAATGATGATATGATAACCTACAGTCGCATATCATGTGATCGAGTGGTCAGGAAGTTAAAGACAATTCAAAACCTCAATACCCAGTGTCCGAGTTTCACTAGCACTCACTTACTAATATGCCAAGGATTATTCGAAGTTCCTACCTAATTAAGCTGCACGACTTAACCTTACAGGTGATGCAAGTTTTGCCATATCTATTCAAGGTTGTTTCAAAAAGGACAATAAATAAGCACTTTAAAAATGAAGCCTGCCCTACAAGAACGTTGTATATCATATTTATTAACTTTTCATAATGAAAAGAAAACTTCTTGTGCCTAATCTAATACCGAGATATGTTAAATTCAGGTCTATACAGTCTTTCTTCCAACACTAAAGGAATAGATTTCTCTTAAATGGCAGTATATAGGACTCACCATGATTTTAGTGCAGTTTCCCTGCAAAAAAGTTGTATATCACAACAGACCTAGAACGTTGTATATCACAAACCATTTTCTATGGCTAAAAAATAAAAATAAAAATCCTCAGATACACAGTTATATGGAATGGACTATTGTATTGCTTAAAGGCATACACAAAACAAGAAAATAAAATGGGCATATTGAGAACAGTATAAAAATTTTGGATGGTCGCCATGTTCGATTTTTATGTGGAGGCCATAGAGTTATGTTCTATTAGATAACGATCATTGCGTAGGTTCATTAGTCAAATGTTGACTTCGATGGCATGATTAGGACATAAGAAAAGAAAACTTAATTTTAAAATTTCCCGCCCCGCCATCTTGAGGTTATGTAAACAATTGAACTAAATTAGATATCAGTGCATTACAATGTGTATAAAAATATGCTCTGCCATGTTTCACTGCGCACGGGTAGTTGAATCGCGAGAAAAGTCGATTTAAATGTTTCAGCTTCGCTTGGCAGCCATGTTCGTTCTGTACTTAACAGGTTTTTAAAAGTCACATAGCTGAACTTATAGTTGTGCCCTTCATCATCGTAAGAAATTTCAGGGTGATATCAGTAATAATTGCGGAGATATAGAATGCCTGTGAAATATTTCGCACAGCCACCATGTTGGATTGGTGAGACGTAATAAATGGCAAAGGGCACGGTCGTGGTCGGACGAAATAGTACTTTGACCTTACAGAGATTTATTGATATCGCTCCAACCGTTTAGAATTTTTGGGACACACACACATACACACACACACACACACATACACACACATGGACAAAAGGTGATCACATAAACCTATTTGTTTTTCATAATTGAAAATAGGCTGAAAGAATTCTGTGATTATCAAAGGATTACATACAAATTGTACCAACATTAAAATCATAACACGTTCCTGGAAGTGCTATGCCGCCACCCAGCTGATTGATACACAACGTTCTTCTCTTGTACGACTTAGGTGATGATTTTGTTGAACTGCACGCCCTGAAGTTGCTGTATAAGCTTTTCCACTATGAATTAAGTACAAGTTTTTCGGGCAGTTTCCGGTGAAACGTCGGGAGATATTCTGTTTGGACCACGGCCTACAAGCCCGAAAAACTTGTACTTAATTATGAACACCGGCCGTGAAAGCCAAAGCTGTTATATTTTCCACTATTCTTCAGTCGCTTTCACACATTGTTCTTCCATTGAAATTGATTTATCTTCCTCTTCCTGCTCTTATTCAGTGCTAAAGGAGAGCTTGGCGACACATTCAAATTGCCAATATCCCCCATCTTCGTTGATATACAACTTTCTTGCAGGGAAGCCACCTTTTGGACCCAAAATTTTCTGTCCTTTTTTTTTTTTTTTTTTTTCAAATTGACTAATTTTAGATTTGCAAAGTGTCGGTGTGATGATATCCAACCTTCATAACCGAAAATCTCAACATGCTCAATTTCTGATATACAACGTTCTTGTAGGGGGCAGGCTTCAATTATTATAGACATGTGACGAAATAATAAATAACCAGCCCAAGGGAGCGATCTCACTCAATGTGCAATATTAATAACATAGACTGCCCCATTCCTTATGATGTGTTAATTATTATAAACTATTTATTACCTAAAGTCAATATTTAGAACACTGTGACCTTCTTGAGCGTGGGATAGGATAAGGAACTGTGTAGTTCCGTAACAAAAGTCACAAAAAAACAGATGTTACAATAATCTAGTCAATAAAGCATATAAAAATGACTTGAAAAACAGCATAGAATTGAAGAGATGTGAATATTGAATAAGTTAGCTTGATGTGTATTTGCCAGATATTGTAGAGAGAAACTTTGGAAATATGTGTGACGAAGTTTTTATGAAATGTTGAGAACTAAATAACGGTGAAAAAATCTGTGATTTATCCAAAGTAGGAAATAATGTACACAATCACCTGGCAATCAAGTTCTTCTTTAACAAATGCACTCTGAGTTATGAATCTTGCATCTTCAAAAGCATCATCAGGTTCTTCAATTTTCATCCCCACCGGCCTATCAGACGGTGGCTGCTCATTCAAATCCTGAGAAGTAACAAACAAGCATGATTATATGTAAAAGTTGAAGAATAAGAGCTAATGATGATAATAGTAATAATAATAATAGTAAGATACTGTTGCAAAACATTTGCTGATGAACAATCACCTCACCAAGCAGGTAGTTACGTCATAAACATGCGGAAGAGGCCCTAGAAATAATACATCCCACAGATTACTTCCATGACCTTTTATCCTCCTGAAGAACAATTGTTGATAATAATAATAATCATTACTATGAATTTGGAGTATAAAAATAATTATTTACTCTGATCATCATTTATCTTTAATTAAAGTTTCAACCTGACAGACCCAAAGGCAGATCCTTAAAAATATCCTCGAATTGATCTGGAATGTCTTAAAACCAAATTCAAACAATCTCCTTGCAAATATCACGAACCAAAATCCTGTCATTTAGATGGCATTAGAAGATACACTATTGGGAGTTTCCCGGATTATTGGGGTTCTTCCTCGAAAAAGTTAAGACAGATGGTTGAACAAGACCAGGGATAAGGCCATAGACCTTCTAATTCAACCCTTTTAATGGTGCAGTTCCAATGAAATAGAAACAAAATTGGCGTGAATTCTTCAAAGACCGGAAAGAAGCCTCGAGAATAATCAGATCTGAAAAACACACATTACATATAAAACAGTACAAGGAACTGTTACAGAACATTTGCTGACGAACCATCACACTACCAAGCACCTAGTATATAACTTACAACATCCGGATGAGGCCCTGAAATAAAAAGGAAAACTGCAACCTTGTCACAGATTACTTCCATGACCTTTGAACCTACGATCCCCCTGAAGAAGAAATCTGACTTGAGAAACGGATTCCTAATGCAGATTCAAAACTCCCTTCTTTAGAAGAAATCAAGCAAGTAACCGTAAACTAAACTTAAAAATAACAAAGCTCAAAAGAAAACTGAAATATTGAAATTAAGAGGTGAAAGTCTAACTAAAAAATGTCAAGTAACTCTTGTAGATATATGGAGAAAATTCCCTAAGACAGGAATTGCAATCTAGTTCACCCACTAATTTAAAAAAGGGACGGAACATACAATAATACCTATGGTGAAATATCCTCAATATCACTCGCGTACAAAATTCTTTCTAAAGCATAATTCACGAGACTTGAAATCCAAACGCATCAACTAATTGGCGAATAACAGGCATGATTCATAAATGACAGGTCCTGTACAGAATACATTCACAATCTCAAAATCATCTTGCAAATTCATAAAGCCAGGCAAACAATGCTCACTTTGGAGACTTCAGGAAAGCGGACGATTCAGTAGACCTACACACACTATTCAATATTCTAGAAGATTTCAAAGTTGACAGGAAAACAAGAGTAATAATCCGACAGACACTGACAGCCGTAACTTCAATAGTTAAATTTAAGTGAACTTTCTGATCGTAATCATATTAGCAAAGACTTTGAGGCAAGGAGATGGGCTATCTCCAAAAATGTTCAATAGTGTCTTTGAATAACAGCGCAGGACGGGGGGGGGGGGGGGGGGAGAGGGAACAAAAGAAATAACTATTGGTCGACGACTCAAAAATAAAATTCATCTGTAGTGTTTGGCATTCGCAGATGATCCAGCTATTCATTCCAACTATAGACAAGAGGTAGCTCAGGTCCTTGAAAACTTCACTAAATTACAGCTAAGACCGGACTCCAAATGCATAGACGAATCCGTTCGTCAACCAGACAGGATACCTCTGAAGTCTAAATTCGGCAAAAATCATCAAGTAAATAAATTCAAACCCCACGGTATAGCAGTGTTCATTGAACCGTGCACCACGGCCTTGATGACAGCTGCAGCAATTCAGTTTGAATCCAGCTGACAGTACCCATCCTAAGTGATTTTTCCCTGCGTTATCAACACTCCCTCCAGGCAAATGACGGGATAGTACTTTACTTCACGATTGAATCGTGACGCAAACAAAGAGAGAATTTCAATATTCCAGAAGGCCTATACCTATAGATGTAATTAAAAAGTCAACAACTAAGACATTATTCCTCAGTAATCAAACCTGAAGCACCCTATGCCTCAGAAACATTGATCATTGAAGGTACCATAGATCTCTTAGTAAGGACATAGAGAAACATGAAACTACAATATTTAGGTAAATCCTTTGTCCAGTATGACCAGTAGGAATCAGGGAGAAACGACAGCCTTGGGAAATTTATCAGCATTCTGAAAAGATCACTGACACTTTCAGGAAAAGGCATTTTAAGTTCTACGGAAACATTCTCAGAATGAACCATCGCAGGATCACCAAAAGATTCTCAGCCTTGCTCTATCAATGGAAGTCAAGAACCAGTGGCTTAGTGAAATAGAAAAAGAACTTCATGAAATTGGAATCGCAGAAGAAATTATATAAGATCGACCCCAGTTTAAAACAGTAATTAACAACCACCATTTTGCTGAGAAAATGAATGCAAGGACCAATATATCATGGACTGAAGAACGGAGGTGTTAATATTATTATTAGGAAAATTAAAAGCAAATATTACAGATTCAGATTACTATTTGGTAGGGGGCCGATAACCTAGATGTTAGGCCCCTCAAAACAAGAATTATAACCATCACTATTTGGTAGTATTAAGTACATGACATAATTCCTATTAATTACGGTACCGGTACACAAAGATTTGTCATGCCCATCAGTAATGGTACACAATATATGGAACTAAAAAAGACACGGATATTCAGTCTGAAAGACTTTATATCATTTTAAATGCTAGCAGCCGAGTACCAAGAAGGCAGTGCGAGAACAGAGTTTCAAGATTGTTTTTTGTTTCTTCACTGCCTACTTGATTGTTTTCGCACTGCCTTTTTGGCACACGGCTGCTACATCGTACTATGACGTCACACACCTCAGTGCAGTCTAGGTACATTTCGTCCCGTAACGTAACGCCAGACCTCGCATAACGACGAAGTCGACAAGATCATTTAAAATGATAATACAACTTACAATCTCAGGGTATTCTTCTGGTTCACATTTGATAGATGGTTGGCCCTCCATAATGTTGAGGAATCTAAAACACAGGATAACTAAGTAATATACATATTTAACTATCAGGATACACTGTAACAAGTACAGGATATATTTGACATTTACACTCAAAAAAGTCTAATGGTAGGCCTATATATTCCAATACCCGTCCAGGATTTTTTCTTGTGTTTTGCTCTATATTCTTTAAATGTATGCAACAGTACATAAAATGGAATTTCTATCTACGTCAGGGCTTTGAGGATGATGAATTGGTATCCCTGTAAATGTCTACCCCTCCGGAACATTTCAGAAGTGTTTCCTTCTTAGTAACCAATAAAGAGGTGGTGGTGTTAGTTAGTTAGTCATTGTGGTTTTAAGGGGCGGAACTACGAGGTCATCTGCCCCTCTTAACACAGATTAAAGAATACAAATTTTGAATTGAATTTAAAATTTTGAGGTGGACATCTAAATTTAAAAAGACCAAAAATTAATAAAACAAAAACAAAAAGAAATAAGGTGGTGTTGATTGCTGCTTCAAGAGGCCTAACTATTTGGTACTGATATGGAATGAATAGCCTTATTTTGGTAAGAACCTTCCACATGAAATGTTTGCTTCATAACGGCCAGGAGGTGTTTGTGTGTTTATCAGTGCTAGATTGTCTAAATAGGACTGGGGATTCAGAGAGACGGTGCAATTGCTGAAGCGCAGTAGGCCTACTATGTCTACATTACTCAGCATAATGTACAGACTTTCAACCCCCAGCCGCTTTGATATGAATCGCCAAAGCAAAGGGAACAAATTGCACTATACTGAGCATAGATATTATATAACTTATGACCGTACACAACACGAGCCGAGGATTGAACCAACAACTTTCACGCAGCATGAGTACAGAATTAATGAGTGAGACATCTGCGCGGATTAACAACTTTGATCTGCAGCGCACGTTATATCTTACACGCTAGGTTCACGATCAACTTAAATTTCAAATAAAGATTTGTAATTAAGTATTCTGCGTTTGTGGATACGCCTTACATCAAATGTTGATATAATAGGCCTAAATAGTAAGTTATATGACGAATACACGTTAGGCCCAATTATTAATTTACCTGAGTGCGATATTGCCGAACAGTGTTCCTTATTGACAGAACTACAGTTTTACAATATTACGGTACATGTAATTTTCTTAGAATTATTTAGAGTTTAACTTCAGACTAAGATATCGAGAGAAAAGCTCACTTTCCGTTGTCTAATTAGGACCAGGCCTAACCAGTCGCACTTGATTCCCACACAGTCTGCATTCCCGTATTAAGGTACCGAGACTTCAAAGATATTAGCTGAACTCCCTGCCTCTCGTGTTACAATGCGACCACTTCATAACAAAACTCACATAATTGTCTCGTAGGAGTCGTAGGACTAGCGTTACCAACTGGAAATTCTCCAATGCAGGACATTGCTCAGAAAAGAGCGGGACATTCGAGAAAAATGTCTGACAAGTTCAATCGATAGAAAAATTATACATAATATGTACGGTATATTACACATAACTTTTTACAAAAGGAAATACCTTACTTAATGATCAGTCCCTGCTGCAGGTCTTTTCTTTGAAGCTGTATTCTTCAGCAGAACCTACTTTTGAAAGAAGACGCGAATTATTTTCTTGAAGCACATATTTATAGAATTGTTCACACTACGTATATTTGAAATTGATCGTCACAAGTAACATTCTACCAACATTGAGCATATACGGTACGGCAGGGCTAGATATGTGACGGTACGCACCGGTACGCCGTACCGAAACCTCAGGTCGGGGGAAAAGTCGAATACATAAAATAATTTTTAGAACTGTGGAACGTCAGTTGTAAGTCAAGGTCAACCTGGTACGTGGAATCTTGGCTGCTTCGAGAACGGCACTCCGCTCTGGATACTAACAGCACATACAACGAAAACTTTTCTAAACTTTGGACAATGTTATGAACTGTGAGGTAAAACATGTATAAGTACAGTACCTTTGATACTAAATAATTATTTCAGAAAACTGTAAAACCGACAGTAGTGGCTATGCTGGCTAAAGCGCAGCATTAGGTCATGGACCCAACCTCTCTGCTGACTCGGTAGACGCGTGGGTTCGAGCCCCACCGTCGGCCGTCCTTGAAATGGTTTTCCGTGATTTCCCATTTTCAACACCAGGCAAATGCTGGGACGGTACCTTCTGACAGGCCACGGCCGCTTCCTTCCCCATCCTTGCCCAGTTTCATTCACCATCATTCATTTCATCTCTCATTAACTCCTCTCATGAGGTTGGCGTCAGGAAGGGCATCCGGCCGTAAAAACCATCGCCACAAAGACTTCCATCGCATCTCATCCCCGACCCCGTTGGAAAACGGGAATAATAAGGGGTAGACATACACACATTTCAGAAAACTGTAAAGACAAAATTATAAAGCAAGAAGTAATAGATTGTTGGTGAACACGTGTGTATTATCAAATGTATTATATTTAATTTTTTTAATTAAGTAAAAAATTAAATTGAAATAATGTACATTGTTTGAATGGTAGCCTAGTTGGCCTAAATTAAAATTTAATAAAGGCCAATCGCTATGGTAAGAAAAATATTGCTACAGCAGTCTCAATTTAATTTAAAATTTGTCCACTCACAAATTTTTTAAGATGTTCAGAAAAGCGTAAAAATATCGGTTTTAGAACTCTATATTTCAATATTCCATAAAGCCCCCTCCCACTACCACCCGGTAGCCCGCAGTACCGGAACCTCTTTTTTTACAAATCAAGCACTGCGGTACGGTATGAATCAACACACATTGCTGCCTGGTCTGGCAAACTGGCAAATTATACTTAAGTTCAGAAACAAAACTCAATGTTCTGATAGTGGTACTTAAAAGAAAACTGACCATTGTTGGTCTAGTGTTGTGTCTTAATCCAAAGTTGAAATTTTAGAATAAGCCCTTAGGCTACGTTGCAGAACTGGTCGAATAATTTTTAACCTACAGTATTTCTACACCTTTTGACTGTAAATATTGAATAAATGGTACAATATTGTCAAAACTGAGTGGTCCTTATTGTTTTGAAGTCTTAACCAATTGAAACACTTGAATTCCTCCATAGGTTGCATCAATTTATCCAAGTACCGGTACTCATTGGACGTTTCATAGAAATATAAACACCTTGCATTCTATATCCAAACCATCTTCTCATAATATATTTAACATCTATCTGAGTTTAAGCGGAAAACCTAAATGAGCAATCAAGAAAAAATGCCTAACATTTCGATAAATTAGAAATGCTGGTCGGACATAACCACAATGAATGAAACGCAGGACATGTTAGTAACCCTCCGTAGGACGAATCCAATTAAAAGGAAGATTCTTATACAGACCCTGTAAAATGAGACAATCTGTCTCGGTAAAACTGTTCCAAGATGCATACCGTGCCTCACTTCTGTACCATCAGCTGGGCTGTAGGCCTGCTGGTCATAAGCACGTCTTCACGCTGCTTCTCTAAGTAGACTCGCACACTATGAATTAGATTAGATTCCGTGAACTGATCTTACCATGTGCTTCTTTGCGAATCAGCTCTAGCATCACACAGGCGTTCATAAACCACAGAATGCCCAGTTGAGATGAAAACTATAGAATTCCCATAAATGGTTGAAGGGAAGCGAGAGAAATATGCACTGTATTTATCGTTAGCCACAACTAACATGGGGGACAACCTGCATAATATTGTCATAGAGATGTTCATAGCTGTTAAAACTTCTTGTGGTATGCATGGGTCTCTATTACGGTACCTCTCAATCGTCCCCCCCAGGGGCTTACTACCAGTGGGACGTGGGTTGGCGACCACGGGACCCCAGCGGAGTCCGGCATTTCTTCCAATTACTTGTTCCGAGCTCCTCACTGACACCTTTTCTTTCGTTCTCCCTTGGCCTTCTCTTGTTCTCTTCCGATCCCGACGGCATCAGGGTATCCGAAGCCCAGGAAGTCTTTCACTTTTCCGCCTTAATCGGCCCTTCTCTCTTCTTTCCTAATACCCTCATTCTTCGAGGGGTCAGCTTTCTCTTTCTTTTCACGATATCTCCGGCCTTCTGCTGAAGGCCCTAATGGAGGCAGGGTGTATGTAGTTCTACCACTTCAGGTGCCAGTGAGCTCGGGATTTGGTGACCGCGAGGGATTCCTGAGCTGGGTCAAGTTTCCCCCCAACCTCACATACCCCCCTTTCTTTATCCATTGCCTTTTAGGAGGACCCTCTCCTCTCTGCCCTTCATGGCTCTCCTGCACTGACAGCGGTGGCTACGCTGGCTAAAGCGCAGCGTTAGGTCATGGGGGCAAGCTCTATGCTGCCTCGGTAGACGCGTGTGTCCGAGCCCCACCGTCGGCCATCCTTGAAATGGTTTTCCGTGGTTTCCCCCATTTTTAACACCAGGCAAATGCTCGGATGGTACCTTCTGACAGTCCACGGCCGCTTTCTTCCACTTCCTTGCCCAGTTTCATTCATCTTCATCCATTCCGCCTCTCATCCCGGCACGCAGGTCGCCAACGGGCCTCGACTAGAAAGACATGCACTCGGCCTCCCAGGAGACCACACGACAGAAGAGAAACAAAAAAAATACTCTCCTTCCTTCCAAGTCCCTCAATTCTCATTCTTCCAGGGTTGAAACCATTTCCTTTCCTCCTGTCTTTTATTTACAGTTTTGGTTCCCCTTTCCTCCTCTAGTTTGTAAGCCAGTAGTTAAGTTCGTTTTATTTGCAGGTTTCATTTTCACGATCACCCAAACCTTTAGGGGCCGATAACCTCAGGCGCGGGGGGGTCACAGAATCGAAATTGTTAAGAAAAATGGTAACACTAACAACGCTATCAAAAAATAACCGAACGTACAAAACCAGACCATTTCTTTTGCAAGCTACATGGATAGAAATTTGATGCGTTTAGCGCACCAAAAATATTCGTACAAATAAAATTGCAACGGCGGGTTTTGCGACTTTTACATCGAGCTTCGAGAAAAGTATCAAGGTACGTTACAGTTTCGGCAAGTCGAGTTGGTACCGACAAAGGGAGAAAGTCACAGCTTAAATTGCCAACCAGGCTTACAGTTTGGACGTCAGCATTTTCTTTTTGGTGCGAAAAAAAAGCCCCAAATTCCTATCCGTGCATTGCTGCACATTCATCGTGACATCACTATAGACATCGATTCGGTAATCACAAGGTTTGATAAACAAAATAGATGAGTTGATTTAGTTATATAAATAATCGTTTTAATATAACAGGTATGAAGTTGTAATTATGTACACTTGTAACCAGTGGCGGTTCTTGCTATGGCGCAATGAACCCCCATTAAATTTGACAATATATTTAGCATTTTGTCCCTATACGTAACAGAAATATTTGTCAGTAAACAGCGCGGAGTTCAAATGCAGTTAACGAGCGCGAGGAAGTGAAGCCGGCGCAAGATCTGGTTTGAACCCCCGGTCTTGTCCAATCGTTCCTGCAGAGAATAGGTGAGTAAGGTAGTGCGGAGGCATGGGACATGTAGCGGGGTTAGAAGGGAAGGGAACAGTGGATACAAGCCAAACCTGTATCCATCCTACATGCATGCGCACTAAGATTGCTGAATTCGTTCATTAGTCCAGCGACACAAGGTATACACTCCGCCATCTCTTGACGTGTTTGTAAAATAAATGCGGCCAATGTGAACATACAGCGGAAGTGCTCACCAGGGGCGCTTTTAAAAGGGTGCTTCATGGCTGCCACATTAGACTGTTTATATGCATCCGTAATTTATCCACGAATTTATCTATATAAAGTAAACTACCTAGCTATTTATTGTATTTGAAGGCTAATTACATAAACGATTCAGTTAGATTGAAATAATACCAATAAAATAGCGGAAGAAGGTGTCTTGTTAGTTGTTACGCTCCGGAGTTATCCAACTCACTACTGTAGTTCCACTATTTTCTCAGGTTTAAGTTAGTCACACTGTCAAGTGCTGGAACGTAAATCACTTTCAGTATTTCCTTGTGCCTATTAACTGCGTGAAATTAGTTGACTGTGTAATTCGATTATTTTTTCCGCACCCCCCAGGGGCTCACATCTATTGGGACGTGGGTTGGCAACCACGGGACCCCAGCTGAGTCCAGAATTGCTTCCACTTACTTGTGCCGGGCTCCTCACTGTCTTCTTTCCTGTCGATCTCTCTTGGTCAACTCTTGTTGTCTTCCAACCCCGACGGTATTAGTGTATCCGAGGCCTCAGGAGTCCTTTCCCCTCCCGCCTTCATTGGCCCTTCTCTCACCTTCCCTGATCCCTCATTATTCGTGGGATCAGCCTTCTTTTCATTATAGTTCCTTTTCTCTTTAGGATTCCTGACCTGTTTTTGTGAATTGGCTCCCGGTATCTCTAAATTACATTTTGTGAGTTTTTTTTAACTCAACCACATTTTGTAAGTTTTTAGCCTATTTTCAATTTTGAAAAAATAGGCTTATGGGATCACCTTTTGTCCGTGTGTGTGTGCGCGTGTGTGTCCCCCCCCCCCTAAAAATCTAAATTGTTGGAGAGATTTCAATGAAACTCGGTAAGTTCATAACTCTATTCCGGGCGACCCCGGCCGTGCCCTTCAAATTTTGTTACGTCTCACCAATCCAACATGGCGGCTGTGCGAAATATTTCACCAGCATTCAATATCTCCGAAATTATTACCGATATCAGCCTGGAATTTTGTATGGTGATAAAGGGAACAACTAGAAATTCACCCTCAGACACGTGTCTTCTTATTTTTAACGATGGGTATATATGCCGAGTATCACATCTCCCAATGAAACAAATCGGGAGATATTGTTATTCAATGAAATGCAGATCTACCCCCGTAACACCCCTTTAGAACCTGAATATCCAACAAGAAGTTCCATGAAGAACTATACAGCCTACTTTTCATGCCAACGATTATTCTACAGTATATGAACTTATCTAGAATAATGACGAAATTAAGTTGGTGATATCGAAATATCTAATTAGTTCAAAATATACCAGGTATAATGTAGTCTAATAGCGCACTACAGTTGGCAGCCCTGGTTACTGAATATATTCTTAGTTCCATCTCTTAAGGTACAGAATACAAAATTTGGTTGAAGTCCAATGGACGTTACATGCAGTTAGACATTGGATCTATCACCACGCGTAAAAGCATGTTGCCAACAATACCATGCGTGTGCTGATCAGAACTAATCTGAAATATTATGATGTCTTGTTGTGACAATTTTGGATGAAATCCATTTGTTAGTATAGAAGTTACATGTATTTTAAAATTGGACATATCAGCAGGCATAGAATCATGTTGGCTGCACTGCCTTGTATTAATTACTCCAAATTAATCTAGAATGTCAGGTGCTATACGTGTGCAACGTATAGAGCTGTTGGCTTGCGTACTTTCTGATATATTGATATTAGGGTAAAAAAATATGGACATCATTTATTAACAGTTGGCAGTCTTGATTACTCTTAACAATACTTATAGTCATATCTGTTATGGTACACATAGCACATACGAAATTTGTTTGAAATCCAACTGATAGTATAGAAGTTACATGTATTTAAAAATTGGTACTATAAGCAGGCTTATAATCATGTTGGTAGAACTGACGTATATAAGTTACTCCAAATTATTCTAAAATGTCAGAATATTCGTGTGCATAGTTTAAAGCTGTTGGCTTGCATACTTTCTCGTATATTGGTATTTGGATAAAAAATATATAGAGAGCAATTTTTAACAGTTAGCAGCCCTGGTGGCTCTTAAGAATACGCTCAGTCATATCTGCTTATGTACAGATATTACATACAAAATTTGGTTGAAATCCAATTGATAGTGTAGAAGTTATATGCATTTAAACATTGGACCTATCAAATGGCTTAAAATTATTTTTGCAACACTGTCATGGTTGGCCTCCTGGAAATTAAACTGAAATAGTATTATCTACAAGTGTGCAAATTTTGGAATAGCTCCCATGCATACCTTGTAAGATATCCATCATGGAGCTCAAATTTCTAGTGCGTTTTTTCAGCAGTTGGTAGCACTGACATCATTTTCAAATATGGACGTGAGATATTCTGGTGCACATCTTTACTCTTACTAAATTTGGTTTTGATTGCTGCAGCCGTTTAGGAGTTGATAGGGGGGGACACACACACAGCCAGACAGACAGACAGAAGGAAGGACAGACAGACAGACAGACACACATTTTCCCGGAACGATCTCATAAGTCTACTTTTTTCTCATTTTTGCAAAATGTGAAAAGTAGGCTAAAAACCTTCCTTAGTGGGCGTTTTTGACCTACAACTAACGTACCCCAAAATTTCATGTTTCGAACTTTAATAGTTTTGGCTGGGCAATGATGAGTCAGTGAGCCAGTGAATCAGTCAGTCAGTCAGTCAGTCAGTCAGTCAGGACACTTGTTTTTAGGCTATTTTCAATTTGGAAAAAATAGGCTTATGGGATCACCTATTGTCCGTGTGTGTGTGCGTGTGTGTGTGATTCGTGAGTGTGTCCCCCCTAATAAAATCTAAATTGTTGGAGAGATTTCAATGAAACTCGGTAAGTTCATAGCTCTATTCCGGGCGACCCCGACCGTGCCCTTAAAATTTTGTTACGTCTCACCAATCTTACATGGCGGCTGTGCAAAATACTTCACCAGCATTCAATATCTCCGAAACTATTACCGATATCACCCTGGAATTTTGTATGGTTATAAAGGGAACTACTAGAAATTCACTTATGTAACCTTTGAAAACCTGGCAACTACAAAACCAACATGGCGGCCAAGCGAAGTTGCGACATTTAATTGGATGTTTCTCGCGATTTAACCAACCAAACGCAATGAAACTTGGCACAGTATATGGTTATATACATTGTAATGCGCCGACATCTAACTTCGTTCTATTGTTTACATAACCTCAAAATGGCGCCTGTGCGAAATATTTCACAGGCATTCAATATCTCCGAAACTATTTATGATATCAACCTGAAATTTTGTACGGTGATAAAGAGCACTACTACAAGTTTATCCATGTAACTTTCAAAAACCTGTTAACTACGAAACGAACATGGCGGCCAAGCGAAGTTGAAACATTCTAATACATTTTTCTCGTGATTTAATCATATGAGCGCATTAAAATGTGGTACAGTAAATGATTATACATATTGTCATTCACTGGCATCTAATTTAGTTCAATTGTTTACATAAACTAAAGATGGCGGCTGCGCGAAATTTTAAAATTAAGTTTTTATTCTTGTGTCGTAATCATGCGATCGAAGTGAAAGTTTGAATAATGAAGCTACGCAATAATTTTCCTTTAATGGTACATAACTCCATGGCCTATACATAAAACAATCCAAAATGGCGAGCATCCGAAATATTTTGACGGTTCTCAATATCTAAGAATTTTTTCCAGCAATCAAACTGTCTTTTCTTATGTTCATAGAGGCTATGAACATAAGTTCACCTGTATGACTTTCAGTAACCTGGTGAGCACAAATCCAACGTGGCGGCGATGCGAACAATAAATATTTAAATGGACGTTTCTCGCGATTTAACCATCTGAGTGCAGTGAATTTTTGCGCGTTAATGCTTATACAAATGTTAATCCACCGGTATCTAAATTATTTCAATTGTTTTCGTAACCACAATATGGCAGCTGTGCGAAATTTTAAAATCTCGTTTTTACTTCTTGTGTCCTAATAATGCGATTGAAGTCTGAAAACCACACGTACACAATAATCTTCATGTAATAGCACATAAATAAAAATCCAACCTGGCTACCATCTGCAATATTTAGTCGGTTCTCAGTATCTACGAATCTAACATAGCAATCAAACTGAAATTTTGTATGTTGATTGGGGCAATTAATATGAGTAGGATATATGAAAATAAGCTGTATAGTTCTTCACGGAACTACTTGTTTCTATCTACATTGCACTTTGTAACTATTTTCGACATAAACTCCATTTTGTAGGTATTTTCAATCTCAATTGCATTTTGTCAGTACAGTATTTTGAATCGCGCGCTTCCACATATTGTGAGTATTTTGAATCTACCGTACATTTTGTAAGCATTTTCAAATTCAATTGCATTTTTTAAGTATTTTCAATGTCAATTGCACTTTGTGAGTATGTTGAATCTGAACCGGCCTTTTTCAATCTCACTTGCATTGTGTATTTTCAATTTCAATTGCATTTTGTAAGTAATTTGAACCTAAACTACATTTTGTGCATATTTTTCAGTCTAAATTCCTTTTATGAGTATTTTCCTTCTAAATTACCTTTACCTTTTATAGGTATATCTATTCTTCATTTTGTGAGCCATTTCAATCTGATACTCGATTGCTGTAAGATTTGAAGTGTTGCATGTTCTTAACCAGGCTCATTAGCAGATGGGGCCTGCCATACAGGTGCGTGTTTGTGCGTGTGTTTGAGAGAGACACCGAGACAGAAAACATTGATCTTCACTAATAATGCTGATCCAGGGTTCAAGTTCTTGTTGACGCGAATGATTCGAACTCACTGTGTTTGAAATCGCTCATTGTAATGTTCATAACTATCTGTGCGAAGTTTGAGGTACCACATGTATGCTGTTTATCTTTGTAGTAGATTAAGGGTCCGCCATTTGAAGTGAGTGCTCTTTTCTATTGAACCCCCAGTCCAAAAAGTCACGAGCCGCCACTGGTTGTAACAGAACATAATAATTGCAATAAAGATATTTTCAGTATTGAATAGAATGAAAAAAAAAAACAGTTTTTCAGTTAAAATTCGTTAAGCTTTATTTGTCTGGTAATTGTGTTTTCGTTTTTGAGTTTGAAAAAAAAAATTGGTCTCCGTTTAGGGGGGGGGGGGGCAGTCATGACACCCGTGCCCACCCCCCATCCCTTGAATCCGCGCCTGGATAACCTAGATATTAGGCCCCTTAAAACAACAATTATCGTCATCATAATTATCTCAATCGTACACGATGCACTGGATAAACCGATTCACTAGTGTAAAGTAGGCTACATCATATGAGAAATCATTTCGGAGTTTGTAATGAAAAAGTAAAGAAGGCTAATTAATGAACTGCTATCGGTGAGTATTAAAACATATTTAATTTCAACTAAATTTGAAAATCTAATTTATGTTCGACGATGTCAAAATGTGAATATTATATGTCAGAAAACAAATTCTCATTATGGGACAGTTTCTCCCACCAATCAGAGCTCAAGAAACAGTTGTTTCACCAATTAGGTAAGGATAGCATCGCACCTGCGCTGAGTTACAAGGCCTTCTAACTTAAATTTCACTGCGTGGCCTAGTGTCATAGTGGGGTAATCGAGGAAGCCATGGCCAAATACAAGGTATTCTGTGACCCATGCGCTCTGTTCAGTACATAAAACTGGCGAAATCTCGACAGATATTTATGAATATTTATGTTCGAACATAAAATAGTTATAATAATTATCATCGAACAGTCGTATGCAACGGCTCTATTTGGGTGGGTATCCTTTTCCTTCTTCACCGAACAATGGTTGGCGACACTGTTTATCTACCGCCGTACAATATGATATGTTAGGCTGGGCAGGTATTATTGTCTTTGATATACAGTAGCCTACTGTACTTTCCGCCGATTGTCGAGGATACAGAGGTATCGATATATAACTGGAAATATCCTTACTGCGATAACAGACATGTTCCCCCATGTGAGGCGTAAGAAAATCTATCATACACTTTCGTACATTGAGGGAAGTTATGGTGTTTACATTGAACAGGGCGCCTTGTAACGCGAGGAGGCTACTGAACTAACAAATTGTACTTACTGAGTACAATCAGATTCTCTTCGCCTGACCCCGACATTATATGTTCGATTCGTGTATAGGCTTCTTGGGATTTCACTGCTGGACCCATTAATTTTCTCATTTTATCCATTCAGTCTCAATAATTACTGATATTAATTCACTGGACATTACTCACTTATAACAAGTCGTGTGTTAAAGCCCGTTATTGCCCAGTTAAACATATATTTCTCGATGTGCACCTTAATTGTTTTATTCGGATAGCATATGTAATACCGATACTACTTTCGATTTGGTGTTCTCGTACGGTGTTCTAGTTCTAGTTTCCTGAATAATATGGAGCAAAAACCATTCATCTAATGTGAGCCAGAATGGTTTTCTCCAACGGATTGTATGTCTACCCCTTATTATTCCCGTTTTCCAACGGGGTCGGGGATGAGATGCGATGGAAGTCTTTGTGGCGATGGTTTTTACGGCCGGATGTCCTTCCTGACGCCAACCTCAAGAGAGGAGTTAATGAGAGATGAAATGAATAAATGATGAATGAAATTGGGCAAGGATGTGGAAGGAAGTGGCCGTGGCCTGTCAAAAGGTACCGTCCCAGCCTTTGCCTGGTGTTGAAAATGGGAAACCACGGAAAACCATTTCAAGGACGGCCGACGGTGGGGCTCGAACCCACGCGTCTACCGAATCAGCAGAGAGCTTGGCCCCATGACCTAATGCTGCACTTTAGCCAGCGTAGCCACTACTGTCGGTCTTGCAAGATAATGATATTAAAATGAATTAATCAAAAAAGTTATGCATTATTCACCAAATGTCAAAATATGCTAAATAAACCATGTTTTCTTGACAAAGAGTATGGCTCAGAAAGATATACCGAGATTTCTTACAAATTCACATTCATTTGCATGAACTTCTGAATTATAATGACAAGGTTGGATTAATCGTTGTTGAGAAGACTGACACTGAAGCCAACACATCTTGTGGATTGTTTGAAGGAGACTTGAGTTGGAACGGATGAATTCGCTAAAGTTGTAAGTTGTATTTTAATTCTACATACAGTTTGTGTAACATTGCAATATTATTGATGAGCATTGACAAGCAAGGTTAACTTATTCATTGTGTGCTACACGTTACTTAGGATTGCTATTACGTCATGCTTACTGTCCTTCCCAGAATCCCAGGAGTCAAAAGGGCACTTACCGACACCTTCCTGGATGACACTGGTGATATATTTGGAGAAGAAAACTTGGCTATTAAAGAGGAACATCAAATAAAGGTAATTATAGAATCTGCATTGCCTCTCTCATGAATATTTTAGTATTGGTTGTATATTTTGACTACTATTTCTGTTCTATTTGAATATTTAACAGTAGGTAATGCTACCGGTATTGTTTTGATAATCCACGTCACTCTGTTGGCACCTGGGCTCTATTGCAGGTGAAGCCTTCACTATGTGCTGTGCTAATAGTAACTCATGTTATCGTATTGATAGTTCATGTTCACTCTGTTGGCACTCTGCGTCCTATTGTAGGTGAAGCCTTCAGTATGAGCTGTGCTAATAGTAGCTCATGTTATTGTATTGATAGTTCATGTTCACTGTGTTGGAACTCTGGGCCTTATTGTAGGTGAAGCCTTCAGTACGTGCTGTGCTAATAGTACCGGTAGCTCATGTTATTGTATTGATAGTTCATGTTCACTGTGTTGGCACTCTGGGCCTTATTGTAGGTGAAGCCTGCACTAAGTGCTGTGTTAATAGTAGCACATGTTATTGTATTGATTGTTCATGTTCACTCTGTTGGCACTCTGGGTCCTATTGTAGGTGAAGCCTTCAGTACGTGCTGTGCTAATAGTAACTCATGTTATTGTATTGACAGTTCATGTTCACTCTGTTGGCACTCTGGGTCCTATTGTAGGTGAAGCCTTCACTATGTGCTGTGCTAATAGTAGCTCATGTTATTGTATTGATAGTTCATGTTCACTGTGTTGGCACCCTGGGCCTTATTGTAGGCTAAGTCTACACTAAATCTCGTGTTGAAACTGAATGTTTAGAGGCATTTGAGATATGAATGTTGCAGGCATGTTTGGGCTGCCTTTTTAGATTCTATTCTAATCATTATTGGTTACTGGCTTGCTCCAAATCTGTTGTGTGATTGATAAGCAGTGGCGTAGCCAATATCGAACAATGGGGGGAATTATAGTTACTCATGCCAAATTCTACAAGAATTTTGTCCCGTGGCGTAGTCGTGCTCGTCAAACGTTCACCACGGTCGGGAGGGCAGCAGCAGTAATTTCGAATGTTGTACTGTAGGTGCAAATCCCGTTGCAGAAAGCGGCTATCCTCGGTGTTTTTTTCCGCGGTTTTCCTACGCGCGAAATTGCCGAGATAGTACTGGATAGTGCCTTACTTCAAGTCCCGTATCGTCTGATACATTTACACACACTACTACGGTCGTCGGAGCGATATCAGACAACTTCAACACACACCCAACTACACGAGGCTGATGATCAAGAATTCTCAGGCCCCTCAAATCAATTAACCCTAAAAACAACTCTACAAGTATTTGTATTTCTCAACGAGATATTATTACACGAGAACAGTTTCATGTACTTTGGTCCAGAGGGTTTCAAGCAATGTGCTCAAACGGCAAAAAGAAGAAAAATCAGATTTGAAAAATATGAAGTAAATATATGACTGAATTGTCTTACCTCAATAGTAAATCTAGAAAATTCCAGCTCCACTGAGATGAACAAAATACATTTGAATCTATTTGTGCTACCAACATGAAGACTGGATATCTCTCTAAAGAGGGGGATGTGCTCACTAATTTTGCTCTCATCGTTATCTAGTAGGAGACATTTACAGAAGTCTCAGCAAAAGTGGGTATGTCCATTATCAGAATGATGTATGGCACATATTTACTTTTGTCAACAGAATACTGTAATTAGTAGTGAACGCGTACAATCCTGTTTTATATGTTTTTTTTTCTCCCGTCTAGGTCCATATTAACTTCTAAAGGCTGTATGCAGCTGGTAATTGTCAACACTTGCATAACACATATAAAAAATAATTTCACTCAATCGTAACTGGGAGATAAGCGTAATTTGACGAATTGCTGGAAGCAAAGAAGCAACTCGGCTGACGGCTTTTTAATGCTCAAGACGTGAACAATGATCTCCAAATTAGTGTTAATGTACCCATATCATTTTCTAGGTCCTTATAGAAAGTTTTTTTTTTTAAATTAAAACTAAGTGCGGTGAATGTATATACAACTTGTGAATTGTGCGATCAACGCTTTGACCGTTACCTCGTGACCACCTGTAAAAAACTAGTAACATCCCTGGTAGACTTTAGTGCACAATAAACAATATATACAAATGTGGGTTACAAGGATACCAACAAATCTTATGTAACCGCTATAACTTATACACAACTTGTGCGCATTTCATTCTAATAAATAGGTATATTGATCTTGGTTTTGTTGCATCGTATTTGGAATAACATTAAGTTTTTTTTTTTTTACAGTATTCCTTGATTCCTGCAGCAGAAGTACACAGGTTATGTGTGAGATGTAATTATAGCTATGCAAAGAACATATTTTCGAGACACATAATTTCTCTGCAGGTTGAAAATGATCATACTGAAGATATTAAGCTTGCAGAATGTCTAACACCAGAGATCGCTCGAGGCGTCAAAGAAGAGACACCATCTGAAGATCTGGAAGAGGTAAGTCCCTTATCGGGTTACTACTTTTACAATACATGACCTGTCTCCTTAGCACCGAATGGTATTTAGGGATTCCAGAATTGAATTATTACAACTGTATCAATGACTAATGGAAGCTTTCGGCTGTAAGGTCTTGACTTCCACTGAAAGTACAAGCCATTTTGAAGGATGCTGGAGAATTTCAGTCTTACCATTGGGATACTTCAACCAGTGACCTCCGGCTGTTAACACGGATGCCCTGACCATGGAGCTAATGGGGCATGCATCTGAAATCTCATTGGCCAATCCCACGGTATATTATTAGACTCAAGGCCAGTTTTCCAAAATGTCATTCATACTTTTCATGATTTAATGCACTAAATATATTTTCAAGGCGCTGAGGTTATTTCAAATATTTAATCATTAGTCTGAATTACATTTTGTTTTAAGGAATTCATAGTGAAAGGTTGTTGTTGTTGTTGTTGTTTTTGTTTCTTATGGCTAGCCCCGATTCCAATCCATCAGCTTTCTTGCGTTCCAATAGAGTTGTGTGAGGTTTCCTGAAGTTCTAGCAGTCATATCAAGTTTGTTGCCATGTAGCAGGTGCCCCTTATCCATTTTACTTCCAGGTTTGTGTTCAAGTGTGCATTTTTCAGATCTCATGATGTTGATTCATTTCAGATGAGCTGCAAGGCAGTCATGGCCAGTGTTAAGTCTGAAGAAGGCTACAGATTCTCTTCTTGGTGTTAATTTATATTGATCACATTTAGCACCAATGTCCTTCCATGATTTGAATTATGCTGTTTTCTTTGTCATTTCTTCATAACTGTTTTTAATAGTATCCTTTTTGCTGACATAAAATCAGTCTGACTGACAGGTTGTTTTAGTGTGCTAATCTGTCTGCCCCTTCATTACCTGCTATTCCAACATGAGAAGGGACCCACTGAAATGAGGTCTGTTGGTGGAGTCTTTGATAGGTTTTATCATAGAAAAAATTTCTTTCAGTTCTTTATTTTGAGGCTTATAATTATGCGAGACGGCTTTCTATGAAAAGAGGAGCCTCGTTAATGCAAAATGCCACTTGTTTTGTTTTGATTACACTATTCAACTTATTGAATGAATTTAGAGCTGAGGAATTCAATGTCTTGTATACTGATCATCCGCTCTTGGACTCTGCAAAGATTCGTGGACCATGGATTGAAACCACGTGATTTAGAGGGCATCTTCCAAAGTCAATGAAACAAGAGAAAATGGACCCAGCTCAGGTATCCCTCGGAATACCCAATTCTGAAAATTTCCAGTAGCAATTCCTTATGGGAAAATTTATAAGTCTACAGGGGAGAAAACTTTACTAAGTAGAGTGATAAAATATGTCAGTCGTTGTTCAATAAAATGTTTTTGAATAAACAAATTCTGACTAATTTAAATCCTCTATTAATCGTAATTTGCACACGTCTGTATATGAAACCAGCCCGTGTTTGACATAATCATAGTAGTTGCCAACTGTGGTCTTTGAATTTTAACATGAAGAACTTGGAGGCTTTCAAAGGTCAATGCCAATTGAACTTGCTTTGTCCAAATATCTGTATTCTGGTCATAGACCCACAAAGAGGAAGTGGGATTCAGTACTTCATAATCTTTGAAGTGTTTTCATGTGGTTTTGCACTTTTACTCTAGGCAAATGCTGAAATGGTTGTAACATATGAAAGTAATTGGTAATTCCCATTTCTGAGCATTGCAAGAACTAGCACTTGGTCTTAAGCACAAGGGCAATAAACACTTGAAGATGTGAGATAAATTTAAGAGAACGTTCTAGGAACATGTGGAGAAACTAGTTATTAATTCTTAAATCCACTTGTACCTGTACTCGTAAGTATGTATAGTTTTAAAGTTGCCTGTATGCCTGTAATTCCACCCAGCCCATAAGAGATGTTACAAAGAATTTAAATGATCAAAATGTGATTAGAAGTAGGAAGGAAGTGAATATGGCCTCTTAGGGGTCCCATTTTCCTGGAGATGAAAATGGGAAACCATAGAAAACCACTTCAATGGTGGGGATCGCATCAACTCATATTCTGAGTCTGCAGATAGGCTGATTACATGGCCTGGCACATTTAAGCTGCATAATATTTGAATTGCTTTGCTATTAGACTGTTCTAACGCAGGGACTATCCTGGAAAGGTTGGTCAATGGTGGGTATTATACCCACTCATATTCTGAGTCTGCAGATAGGCTGACTAAATGGCCTCGCACATTTAAGCTGCATAATATATTATGAATTGCTTTGCTCTTAGACTGTTCTAAGACAGGGACTATACTCTTAAGGTTGGCCAATGGTGGGTATTATACCCATTCAAATTCTGAGTCTGCAGATAGGCTGACTACATGGTCTGGCACATTTAAGCTGCATAATATTTGAATTGTTTCGCTCTTAGACTGTTCTAAGTCAGGGACTATCCTGTAAAGGTTGGCCAATGGTGGGTATTATACCCACTCATATTCTGATAGATAGATAGATTTTAATTAATTCCATTTGATCAAATACATGCATTCAATACAATTTTGATATAGGACACGTCAGAATTTACATGCATAAAATAAAAGAACTAACAGGTATATATTACTAAGATTATAACTATTTATAACTTATTATAATAGCAAATCTTAATAGATACAATCTTATTGCACAACTATTTACACCTCACTCTATTATCATAATATGAAAACTTAATTCTATAAATACAACATACAGCTAGGTATTAAAATTAAATTAAAAAAGTAAAATATAGTTATAGATTCCATCACTCCTATACGCTAAAATATTCAACTACTGAGTAAAAACAATGGCACTGCAGATAAGCTTTCAACATTCTATTTGGGGCCAGTTTTATATACTGGGGTAGTTTATTGTGTAATTTAATTCCAGTGTGAAAAGTTCCTTTTTGATATATGCTTGTATGTGTGTGTGAAATATGAATGTTTTGATTTTGTCTTGTGTTATGCCTATGAACATCATTGTTTGTTTTAAGAAAAACATCTTTATTCATTAAATTCTTTAAAAAAAACGTAATACTTTCAAAGATATATATGCAGGGCAGTGGGAGAATGTTTAAATCTTTAAACAGAGGTCTACATGATTCTCTAGAGTTTACATTTGCCATAATTCTAATCGCCCTCTTTTGTAACCTAAACGTGCTTAGTACATCTGGCGACATACCCCAAAATATGATCCCATATCTTAAATATGAATGGAAATAAGCAAAATAAGTATTTCTTAATGTGTGCATGCTAGTGCAGGTTTTCAAAATACGTAACGCGAAGCACATCGAGTTCAGTTTAGTATTCAGATATTGTATATGTTTATTCCATTTCAAGTCTTGTTGTATCCATAGTCCTAAAAACTTTGTTTCTTATTTATTTTCTATTTGATGACCATTTAATGTTATATTGGGCATCGCAGGATTCCTATTCTGTATAGTGTGGAAATTTAGACATACTGTCTTTTTATAGTTTATTATGAGGCGATTATCTTGTGACCATTTGGTTAACTCTCCTGTAACGGAGTCAGCAGACTGCTGTATGACCTGTTTAGTTTCACCTTTTATTACGAGTGTTGTATCGTCCGCAAACAAAATTTCCTTATGTGAATGAACGTTCTGTGTTATATCATTGATATATAGAAGAAAGAGTAGTGGGCCCATAACCGATCCCTGGGGTACTCCAAATTCAATAATTCCCTTATTGGACAATGTTTCATTAAGTAATTTGGTTCCATCATCCTTGTGTCTCAAGCTTACTATTTGTTTACGCCTTGTTAAGTAAGACTCTATCCACATATTAGCTAGACCTCTAACACCATATTGATTTAGTTTGGTAAGGAGGATTTTATGGTCAACAACATCAAATGCTTTCGATAAATCCAAGAATAGGCCAGTTACATGTTCCTTATTGTCAATTAATTTCAGTATACTATTACTACATTCGTAAATTGCTGTCTGTGTAGATTTTTCCGTTCTTAATCCATGTTGTGAGTTTGATAATATTTTATTTTTTTCTATGAAACTTATCAGTCTCTTATACATAATTTTTTCCACAATTTTTGCAATACCAATTGGTAAGGTAATAGGACGATAGTTATCTAATTCATCTTTTGAACCGTTTTTGTGCACTGGAATTACTTTTGATAACTTCAAAATATCCGGGTAAGTTCCTGAGAGAATTGAACTGTTTATTAAGTGCGTAAATGGATTTATTATATTTTCTGCACATTTCTTTAAAATTGCATCAGGGATGCCATCAATGCCAGCACAGAATTTATTTTTTAGCTGTTTTATAACTATTCTTACCTCTTCACTTGTGACATGATTTATAAATAAAGAATCACTGCATATATTTATTTTATTATTAGAATTTAGTGTATTTACCTGTGATTTATTTATTAATTTTTGTGGAATTTCCAGAAAATAGTCATTAAAAGTGTTTGCTATTTCCTCTGGATTATTAATCACTTTATTATTTCTGGTCAGTGTAATGTTCCTTTGTATTTTAGCAGATTTTCCAGTTTCTTTCTTTATCACGGACCACATAGCCCTGTTTTTATTAGATGATTGGGAAATAAAATTATCATTATGCATTTTCTTTGCTAGTCTTATTACCTTATTTAATATGCTAGTGTATTTTTTGTAGTATAAATTGAATTCAGGTGTTGTGTGGTATTGTTTATATAATTTGTGTAGAAATTTCTTTCTTTGACATGAATTTATAATCCCTGTTGTTGTCCAATTGCTAGTTTTGTTATTTTGAACAGTTCTTCGTTTAAAGGGGAATGCTATTTCAAAATAGTGTTTTAGGGTACTGTTAAATGCATTAAATTTATCATTTACATTTTCTAGTTCATAAATTTCTGACCATGTTTCCTTATTTAATAAGTCATTGAAATATGTAACATTTGATTCAGTGAATGACCTGCACTTTGATTTTACTCCATTATCATTATTATTGATTACTTCGGATACTTCAAAACTCAGTATTTGTCCATGGTGGTCACTAAAACCCGGACAATAGACTTCTATTGAATGGTGATATTTATCTGTATTTATAAAAATTTGATCAGGAGTGGTTTTACTAAATTTTGTTATTCTTGTTGGTGTATTTACTGTAGGTTTCAGTCCATAGGAAATTAGTAACTGTGTTAATAATTCACAATTTCTATCAAGTTTTAAGAAATCCACATTTACATCCCCACAAATTATTATATCGAAATTTACTTTGCTCATGTTATTGAGTAACAATTCTAATTTATCTATAAATAGAGGAAACTTTCCTGACGGAGAACGGAAAATCCTGTTCCATAATTAGATAATCATAAGCTGTTATCTGTTCATGATCTAAATTATTTCTTAAGAAGATGCAAGTACCACCATGGCTAATATTAGATCTAGAGTATTTACTAGCTTGTATAAACCCTGGGAATTGAATTAATTCGAGTTGTTCCTCTTTCAGCCAATGTTCTGAAATACATGCTGAGATGTCTTTAAGTTCATTTTTAAGCATAAGATTTATGTAATCAATTTTATTATAAAGAGACTGGACATTCTGGTGGTAAATTTTAAATTTGTTACTTTTGCAAGCTTGTGTTGGTGATTTATTTACATTATTATTATCAGAATTGTTATTATTATTGTTGCTAGACAAATCCGAAATACCATTGTTACACTCCGTTAAATTTGACTTCAAAAGATGTGAATGCCAAACCTCACGTTTGGCTTCTTCTACCAGTTTCCCTGCTTCCACTCTAATGATATTACTGTTGAATTATTCTTACCATTTGAATTTACAATTTTGCAGATTTCATCACTAAGATACTCTTTTCCTAATCTATTTAAGTGTAGGCCATGCCGAGTATGGAACTTCCTGTCTAATTTACTTACATCTACAATTTGGACATTTGGAAAACCCTTACAAATTTTATGAATTTTTCCATTTGTAGGCTCTATTTCTACATTTACACATGACTTGGGAATTAAAATCGTATATCTGCGGAATGTTTACAATAATGACATTTGTTTTTTGCATGGATGGCAATGTACCCTTTAAATCTTTGATTACCTTTTTACTCTCATTTCTATAGACGTCGTTTGCTCCAGCGATGATCACTGCGTAGTCCTTTGCAGTAAGGGACGCACACTCTCCTATTATCCCGTTCGTGACTTCTGCAATTTGAGCTCCTGGCTTCACTGTCGAAGTGACCTCCATTTCTCGGCTTCTCTCCAATACGCTTGCTGCTACATCTCGCCCGTGGCTATCCGCAAATATCCGCATCTTCCTGGATTTTCTCTTTATCACTTTCTTCTTTTCTTCTTGAGGAAAGTCATCATTTTCTTCGACAAGCTCTCCAAATGAATTTGAGACGGGAATTTCAGTTACATGTACTCCATTTATAGGCCTAGGCTTATTCAATCTTACCTTACCAGCAATCACTGTCGACCAAGTTTCCTTGCTTTCCTCTCTGTTTCCTTTTAATTTATTCAACTCTTCCATTAACTTAGCAATATCGGTAATTCTGCACGCCGTGAGAATTTGCCTTTTCGTAACTTTACGCACTTTTACGAGTTATATTATTGAAAATATAGGTTTTATGATTTACATACCTTTTACGGAGTTCTTGGGAGTCGTTTCACAATCTCACCGCACCTCAATAATAATTATTTCACGAAAATAAAGAATTCTTATCGTGTTCGTTTCACTACGGACGCCATCTTGGACACGTCATGTGACACCATGTGTGACACCATGTGACTACGTTACCAACATGTCGCACACAAAATTCACTATTTCACACGTAAAGTTAGAAATTGTTTTGAAATTGTTGGAAATTTAAAGTTTGAAAATGAAAATGTTCCATAGTTTTAGTAACTTTCACACGTAAAGTTAGAAATTGTTTCTTGAGTTAGAAATTGTTAGAAATTGGTTTTGTATGTAAAACATTAATAAGATACAATTTATGTCCGCTACTACAGTTGTATTATCCTGAGTTGAAATCTGACATTTCGGCGCCAGTGGGCAAAAACAGTTGACGACTAGATCCCACGCAAGGCTTGTTGCCATGGAAACCATACAGCGCTGCCAATTTGAATGACGCTATTTGGCCACGTGCTTGTCACTTGACCAGTCCCTTGTTTGGTAGCCTCCCGAGTGCACAATGACCATGCTGCGTTATAATTGTATTGAATTAATTAGTTAATTACTTTCTCGTGTAGGATTTATACTTATTTATACTTTATACTTATATTTATAATTCATTAGTGTCCGTTATTTATTTATATAGTGTTAGTGTAAGTTTAAGCTTAGGTTCGTGTGAATTAGATAAAGGTTACCCGTAGCTTTCTTTTTGTTTGCGAGTGGTGACGCGATGGTTTGGACAACTTTTTCCATGGTACAGGTCTTGGCAGCATAGGTTGCGATTAGGATGAGGGTGTTGACAGCTGAAAACTGGGCGAAGGTGGTGTCGCATGTGGAAAGAGTAGTAAGCGAAGCGCGAGAACGTGAAGGTGTTATTGACACAGCTGTGGACGACTCATAATTTCCCTCGGCGATTCCTCACCCACCAGTGCGGGATCCAGTGATGGAGAGGACCGAGATGATGATGATGATGTGGATGGGATAGAGCCTTTTCCCAGTGATTAGCTTCTGTCTTGTAAAGGGTGAGTTAATAGCCTATACAATGAACGTATATTTTGTAATACATTTATATGTTTCTTGTGCCATGAAACTTATTCTACAGGAGATATAAATTGCTAAATAACACGGAAACACTCACGTTCTGTCGTTTCGCTTTGAACATTTTTGCTTTATGATTGTAGGCTACCGGTATTCGTACCGGTATTATTGCTATTCATTACAATATTTTAGGCCTCTCCTCAATTTGATGGGCTATTATTTTATTTTACAGTGTGCACCGAACAGTTTTAAGCATTGCTTTGTTTAAGATTTTTGAAAACCATCTGAGTAAAAATATAATATATGTAATAACGATGCTAATGATATTATGAGCATGAGGAAAAGAACGGGAGGGTGGAAGTACGCACATGGTGGCTAGTAGCATACGTGGCAACGCTGCCTTTAGTTCAACGGTTCTCCGCCGAACTGTCAGATTCCAACTCTGGAAAATACACCTGTAGGTTAGGAACTGCCTGGCCGAAAATTACTGCTAGTACCACAAGCAAGGGGGTCTGGGGCCTAAGCCCCAGGTTAGGTTTGGTTTTGTATGTAAAACATTAATAAGATACAATTTATGTCCGCTACTAGGTTAGGTACTGCCTGGCCGAAAATTACTGCTAGTACCACAAGCAAGGGGGTCTGGGGCCTAAGCCCCAGGTTAGGTTTGGTTTTGTATGTAAGACATTAATAAGACACAATTTATGTCCGCTACTAGGTTAGGTACTGCCTGGCCGAAAATTACTGCTAGTACCACAAGCAAGGGGGTCTGGGGCCTAAGCCCCAGGTTAGGTTTGGTTTTGTATGTAAAACATTAATAAGATACAATTTATGTCCGCTACTAGGTTAGGTACTACCTTGCCGAAAATTACTGCTAGTATCACAAGCAAGGGGGTCTGGGGCCTAAGCCCCAGGTTAGGTTTGGTTTTGTATGTAAAACATTAATAAGATACAATTTATGTCCGCTAGTAATTTGACATGACACGCAATCCATGGCTAAATTACGACTGACGATTTGGATTTGGCGCAATTATAAATTACATTATCGACGCTCTTTTGTTTCTTTCTATACACGGTGCGAGATAGTACCAAACGCGCGGGGTTGGCATTCCTGACATAGTGACAAGATGTCGACCAGATAATTCATTTTCAACTATATAAGTAGTGTCGCTATTTGGGATGGCTGGGTGGGTCTATGACAGCGGACGAGTCAACATCTATTAATTTATCATCTCCAGATACCATTACTACAGGTACTTTGGCTAATTTCATTACTAATTTTTTTTAACACAAATTCTCATGTTGTGCAGCGCGCTACCGCAATATCTTCCTTTAGCAGCTTTATAATTTCGTCTTTTGAGGACAGTTCGTTTCTCAGGTTATAACATTCGCATGACGGTAGCGGTAGGCCTACATTACGACAATCGGTTTCACTTTTCTCCTCATTCAATTTTACCTGAGATCTTGTGATGATTTTATTTGCATTTTTTACTTTTATTTTGCACGACGAGCATAAATCCGTTACGGTTACACAACCTGACGAGACACTAACACTGTTTACTGTCGTCATACTAGAGATCTAAGTTAGCCTAGATGTTTACACCAAATTACACTAAATTTAATTTAATTATTACTACCTAATAGAATTAATCTAATTACCTACCAATAAAGAAGAATGTGAAATACGTATATCTTCCAATCGTGTGAAGTCTCGTAAAAGCACCACTGCTCTACTTGGTTCAAACAGTGATTGAAGAAGTCACTGAATCTTTGGATACACGTTCCCACAACTTAGTTTAAGTTTATTAAATTATCAACAAGAATTTCTAAATACTATCAATATTCCGTATTACACTTGATCTAAGGAAAGTAACTTTATAGATTTTAAGCCTCTGTTATAATATTTTACCACTTTTATCAAATATTTACACTAGCTGCTATTTCACTACACTTTCACTGTGACGCCATCTTGGAACACACTGAGTCTGCAGATAGGCTGACTACATGGTCTGGCACATTTAAGCTGCATAATATTTGAATTGCTTTGCTCTTAGACTGTTCTAAGGCAGGGACTATGCTGTAAAGGTTGGCCAATGGTAGGGATCTCACCCACTCATATTCTGAGTCTGCAGATAGGCTGACTAAATGGCCTGGCACATTTAAGCTGCATAATATATTTTGAATTGCTTTGCTCTTAGACTGTTCTAAGGCAGGGACTCTTAAGGTTGGCCAATGGTGGGTATTATACCCATTCAAATTCTGAGTCTGCAGATAGGCTGACTACATGGTCTGGCACATTTAAGCTGCGTAATATTTGAATTGCTTCGCTCTTAGACTGTTCTAAGTCAGGGACTATCCTGTAAAGGTTGGGCAATGGTGGGTATTATACCCACTCATATTCTGTGTCTGCAGATAGGCTGACTACATGGTCTGGCACATTTAAGCTGCATAATATTTGAATTGCTTTGCTCTTAGACTGTTCTAAGGCAGGGACTCTCCTGTAAAGGTTCAATGTTGGATTTATCTGTTAATACTAAAGATGCAATGCAAGTGACATATTTCTACATTCATAAACACATTTGAAATAGACTTCTCTGTTTGCACTCCAATCTCCATCGGCCTGTATCTGCATTGTAAACTATTGGTTCCCATACACCAGTAGTCATATAATGAAAATGGTTAGTAGCATTATGTAGCAGCAGTATTGACGTGCTTCATTGGCTTACTCTAAATTCATTAGGTAAATTTAGTAGGTTGTGTAGTGTATACATTTGTGTTATACACTTATTCTCAAAATCAGTGGTGGTACAAATATTGAGGACCTACTCCATGATAAGTGGACATGTTCGATCCTGTGACCTATTTAATTCCATAGGACATATTTAATAATGTTTGTTTATTCTTCATCAATCCTGAAGACACTGGTCTCACTATTTTCTCTCGCACTGATCTTCTTTTGGTCCCTGAAGAAGTGATGGCTCGATGTTTCAGAATAAGGGAAGACATGACCATTGATCAGTGCAATATTCATCAGTAACATATATGATGGACAAAATGAAAGTATTTATCTTTACACCAATTGAGCTGTGCTGTTGTTTGTGTATGATGTATAAAGTGGTAGTGAAAAAAATAAGATATTCCTTCTCATCCCCAGGAAACACTGGATGCAGAAAGTGATGCAAGTGGAAACCATTTAAATGAGTAAGTGGACAACATTTAGAGAAATTGAACATAAACTGGTTGTTATGAAGACTTTGGAAGGGAATACAGAGGAATGGGCACGTTTGATAAGTAGAGCAGGTAAAAGGGAGAAGGCAGAATACAGAGGTGTGAAGGAATTAGGTAAACAAAACGTGCAAAGGTTGTGTAGCTGCTGGCTGTTCTCTTCCTGGCTGAGCCAAACATTTATTCTGGTGTCGTTCGCTCAGTCTCGTAGGGAAAAAGTGAGATGAGGTGGCTTCGATTACCGCCTGAGCCACCCTGGAAGTTGTCTTCCGTTGTTTCGCACTTCTACTCAAGGCAATTGCCGGGATGATTCCTAACCTAAAGCCACTACAGCCTCCTTCCCAGTCCTAGTCTTGATTACAAATCCACTCACTAACACCGCCATCACAATAACACAGATAAGCAGACAAAATACATGCTCACACGCCCAAGTTCACAGGGCCAAATTACCACGTTGTCGAGGACCCACAAATAGAACATCAACAGTAACATAAATGTGCAAATGGAAACTTGTTCGAAGGTAGGAAAGAAAGATGCAGCTTATCGAAGGATTAAGAATATTTTGGGGGAAAGTAATGCAGGTGCAGTAACATTGGGGACTCTGATGGAAAACCTCTGATACTTAGAGAATAAACGGTAGAGAGATGGAACGGATACATAGAGATTTTTGTAGGGCTAAGGAGTTTGAAGGTGGTGCAATGGAAGGGGAAATTCATGAACATAAGAAAGGAGATTTAATATTGAGATCAGAATTTATTTGGGCACTAAAATACAGTACATGTAGAAAGAAAAAGTCCTCTCGGCACGCCGGAAGGCGGAGGTAGATTTCACCGGACAAACATGGGGATAGGCGAAAATAGGCAGAATATGCAGGTTTTCGTAGAATGATCAGACCTCATTTATTGCGAGAAGAAATTTTATAATTGGAGCTTAATTAACTTTGTTTTTCGTCATTTTATGCTTATTTTAAACATTTTATTGTCTTATGGGGACGGTAACCTTCTTGTAATTTGGGGTCCATTTTTATACTTGTGGTCACACTGTCCTTATGCAAGATTTCGACACTGATGTGTGACTATGTAACGGTCTGTTACTTCTTCACGCAAAATTATATCTCCCGCAGAGATTTTGGTTGGTTGCTCAGTTTAGGGGCTGCGACAACGCGGTCATGTAACCCCGTGTACTTAGGGATGGCTGTATTAGTCTGTAATTCAGGTAAGGACTGCAGACGGTCAATTTCAAGCAGTAGTTCCTAATGTTGGTACCAGGTACTACCGTCAACGACACCTAGCTGTGAACTTGGCTACTAGATGCCACCCCAACCAGCAACTCGCAACGAACGTTGGAACTTCCCCTCCAAAGGAAAGCATACTGAGGGATTTTTAGTGCTCTTAGAAAATCCGACGACTTCGGCCGACTTTGAACTCGCGACCTTGGGCGTAGACATTCAGCATGCTACCAGTTACGTCACCGTAGCCGCTTCACACTTAGTCAGATGAAAATCTGAATCTGATCTCGTGCAAGTGCGTTATCTTGGCAACGTCTGATGGCTCATCCCTCATCAATTTAGTAGTGTTGCCATGGCAACCTCTGATAGCTCTTGGCATTTTCTTATAATTCCGAAATCATTTTTCTCATCCCTTGGCGTAATGGTGGGTCATATCAAAAATTCTTTCAGACAAAAGTTTTAGGTAATTATTAGGGGAATATTGTCCATTTTGTACGGTTTTGATATTGTGCCTATTAAGAGAGATATGATTAATGTTTCCCGAAAACCCCACTTTTTCCCACGCCTTTGGTCAATGGTTGGTGCTATAAAAAACTCTTCAAACATAAATTTTTGGGCTTTATTCGACACATAGTATGAACGTTGAACGGATTCGATATATCACATATTAAGAGAGTTATAGCAATATTTTACTTTTTCGAATAAAGCCCCCCATTTTCACCCCCCTCGACCGATTTAGCCCAGTAACGAACTCGACCAAAATTTTATAGGTATACATATTCGGTAAAAAAATCAAAGTGATTGGTGCAAAATTACGGCAGTTATCGTATCCACAAGAAACTGATATATATATATATATATATACATACATACATTATATATAAACTTTTGAACTGACGGTGGTTTTGGGGTCTGGGGGATGTGAAACGCGAAGATATGTCGAAATTTTCCGGAAGTCGAAACATGGGACCCATTGCAATAGTTAGCTTTCTAATGAAATCTACCTCTGGTTGGTTCCTCAGTTTAGGGGCTGCGACAACGCGGTCATCTAACCCCGTGTACTTTGGGTGAGTCTAGAATCTGTCTGATAAACGGTGTGAATTGTAATGGCTGTATTTGTCTTAATTCAGGTAAGGACTGCAGACGGTCAATTTCAAGCAGTAGTTCCTAATGTTGGTACCAGGTACTACCGTCAACGACACCTAGCTGTGAACTTGGCTACTAGATGCCACCCCAACCAGCAACTCGCAACGAACGTTGGAACTTCCCCTCCAAAGGAAAACATACTGAGGGATTTTAGCGCTCTTAGAAAATCCGACGACTTCGGCCGGCTTTGAAACCGCGACCTTGGGCATAGACATTCAGCATGCCACCAGTTACGTCACCGAAGCCACTTCCCACTTAGTCAGATGGAAATACTGAATCTGATCTCGTGCAAGTGCGTTGTCATGGCAACAATGATGGCTCATCCCTCATCAATTTAGTAGTGTTGCCATGGCAACCTCTGATAGCTCTTGGCATTTTCATATAATTCCGAAATCATTTTTCTCATCCCTTGGCGTAATGGTGGGTCATATCAAAAATTCTTTCAGACAAAAGTTTTAGGTAATTATTAGGGGAATATTGCCCATTTTGTACGGTTTTGATATTGTGCCTATTAAGAGAGATATGATTAATGTTTCCCGAAAAACCCACGTTTTACCACCCCTTTCGTCAATGGTTGGTGCTATAAAAAACTCTTCAAACATAAATTTTTGGGCTTTATCCGACACATAGTATGAACGTTGAACGGATTCGATATGTCACATATTAAGAGAGTTATAGCAATATTTCACTTTTTCGAAATAAAGCCCCCCATTTTCACCCCCTTCGACCGATTTAGCCCAATTACGAACTCGACCGAGATTTTATAGGTATACATATTCGGTAAAATATTCAAAGTGATTGGTGCAGAATTACGGCAGTTATCGTGTCCACAAGAAACTGATATACATATATCTTTATATATATAATTCTTCGACACGTGTGTATGTGACTGAACTCCTCCTAAACGACTGAACCGATTTTGATGAAATTTTGTATGTATGTTAGGGTGGGTCCATGTATGGTTTAGATTCACAATTTGATCAGGTAGGTGGAATTTTAGAATTTTAGAACCACAATTTACACACAATTTTAGAACCATAATCTACAGTCATAAACAGTCGTCATAGAAACCGCTAGCTTTAGTGAAAAGTGATGCTTTTGGACTGTTTGTCTCTGCACGTAGAGCCACCTGGTCGCAACCAGTGCAACTACCGCCATAACATACACTCCGTCCGTGGCAGAATGTTGTGTTTTACACCAAAGGTGGGAGTGATGTCGAATTCTACTTTTTGTCTCTGCACGTTAGAGCGTTCTGAAGTCCCGTATGCGTTCATATACCATTCATCCGATTGTTATGAATCTTGGGTGAGATGTTGAGTGCACTTCAGGGAAGGTGTTTGGCTTAGTAAATCAATTTTACAATAGATAGCGCACGACTAGATTCAACAAAGGAGCGCCAATGCGCGAAGGTTTCAAAAAGGTCCCGTATGCGTTCAAATACCATTCGTCCGATAGCGATGAAACTTGGGTGAGATGTTGTGTACACTCCAGGGAAGGCTTCTGGCTTAGTAAATTCATTTTACAATTGGTAGCGCACGAAAAGATTCAACAAATGAGCGACGACGCGCGAAACGTTTCAACAAAATCCCGTATAAGTTTATATACCATTCATCGATTGCGATGAAACTTTGATGAGCTGTTGTGTACACTTACGTGAAGGTTTCTAACTTAGTAAATCCATTTCACAGGAGGTTTAAGCACGAGTAGATTCAACAAATGAGCGACGACGCGTGAAGGTTTCAACAAGATCCCGTATGCGTTCAAATACCATTCGTCCGATAGCGATGAAACTTGAGTGAAAAGTTGTGTACACTCCAGGGAAGGCTTCTGGCTTAGTAAATCAATTTTACAATAGGTAGCGCACGACTAGATTCAACAAATGAGTGACGACGCGCGAAGCGTTTCAACAAAATCCATATACCATTCATCGATTGAGATTAAACTTTGATGAGTTGTTGTATACACTTACGTGAAGGTTTCTAACAAGGTATATCCATTTCACAGGCGGTTGCGCACGAGTAGATTCAACAAATGAGCGACGACGTGCGAAGCGTTTCAACAAGGTCCCGTATGCGTTCAAATACCATTCGTCCGATAGCGATGAAACTTGGCTGAGATGTTGTGTACACTCCAGGGGAGGCTTTTGGATTTGTAAATCCATTTTACAATAGGTAGAGCACGAGTAGATTCAACAAATGAGCAACGACGCACGAACGTTTAAACCAAGTCCCGTATGCGTTCATATACCATTCATCCGATTGCAATGAAACCTGGGTGAGATGTTGTGTAAACTCACGAGAGGGTTTCTAAGTTAGTAAATCCATTTCACAGAAGGTTGCGCACGAGTAGATTCAACAAATGAGCGACGGTGCGCGAAGCGTTTCAATATGGTCCCGTATGCGTTCAAATACCATTCGTCCGATGACGATGAAACTTGGGTGAGATGATAAGTACACCCTACGGAAGGTTTCTGGCTTAATAAATCCATGTTACAATAGGTAGCGCACGAGTAGATTCAACATATTAGTGACGGCACGCGAATCATTTCAACAAAGTACCGTATGCGTCCATATACCAGTTATCCGATTGCGATGAAACTTTGGTGAATTGTTGTGTACACTCCAGTAAAGGTTTCTGGCTTAGTAAATTTATTTTACAATAGGTAGCGCACGAGTAGATTCAACAAATGTGCGAAGGCGCGCGAATCGTTTCAACAAAGTCCTGTATGCATTCATATACCATTTATCCGATTGCGATGAAACTTTTGTGAATTGTTGTGTACACTCCAGGAAAGGTTTCTGGCTGAGTAAATCCAGTTTTTAATAAGTAACGCACGAGTAGATTCAATAAAGAGCGATGGCGCGCGAATCGTTTCCTCAATGTCCCGTATGCGGTCATATATCATTCATCCGATTGCGATGAAACCTTGGTGAATCATTGAGTACACTCAAGAGAAGGTTTCAGGCTTAGTAAATCTATTTTAAAATAGGTAGCGCATGAGTAGATTCAACAAATGAGTGACGGCACGCGAATCGTTTAAAGAAAATCCCGTATGCGTTCATATGTCATTCATCCGATTCCGATGAAACCTTGATTAGTTGTTGTGTACACGCCAGGGAAGGTGTTCAACTTGGTAAATCCATTTTACAATATTGGTAGCGCACGAGTAGAAGTAACAAATGAATGACGACGCGCAAAGCGTTCCAACAAAATCCCGTATGCGTTCATATAGACTACTATTCATCGATTGCGATGAAACTTTGATGAGTTGTTGTGTACACTTACGTGAAGCTTTCTAACGTAATAAATCCATTTCACAGTTGGTAGAGCACGAGTAGATTCAACAAATGAGTGACAGCGCATGAATCATTTAAACAAAATCCCGTATGCGTTATATGGCATTTATCCGATTGCGATGAAACTTTGGAGAGTTGTTGTGCACGCTCCTACGAATGTTTCTAGATTAGTTAATTCATTTCACGATAGTTTAGAGGCAGTTAACAGAAATTGAAAAAACATATTGTGTATACAAAAGAACTTCAAGAAACAAAGTTGCAACACTTTCTTTGATTGGCAGGACAACGTCTGCCGGGTCAGCTAGTATATATATATATATATATATACTAGCAGAAGTACCAATTCTTCGAACGGTCGTCGGTATTAATAACCAGACGTAATCAATTGAGCTACTGTTGCAATGGTTAGGGGCTTGTAACCTGTTTGTCGACAAAGATAAATGATTAGTTGAAATATGCTCTGAAACTAATTTATCTAACGTGTACTTCCTGACGTCAAAATAAAATTGAAAACCTCGTAGACGGAATGCAATTCACGTCACATTAAAACTGACCCTCACTGTTGTGTCAAGTGCGCATCCAGAGGAAGACCCGTTTAATAAATTATAAAGGCTTGTGGTGCATGAAAATTCAGGTTTTTTAGCCTCCAATGGCCAAAATTCCTAAAAGCAAAAAAATAAAATAAAAAATAAACTATTTCAATTCAGGAATTTTTGAAAATAATGTTGCTGTTTGAAGATATAATAGACCTTCTGTACGACACATCGCACGTTTAAGTCTTGTGAAAAAATCCAGGGTACCTCTTGACCCCCTTAAGCGCATTGATGAATTTTACAGTTTTTGTTGGTTTCGTGATAACCTTATAGCCATTTGCAAACTTTCACAGAAATTTAATAAATGGAGTGGCATTACTTCTTGCAGAAATAGATGGAAAGTTGGATGTACCTTTTTGAGACACTGTTGTCATGGTTACTGGCTTGCATTCCTACATTAGTTTATTGAATAAAATTAGTTTTCTGGGAATATCTCAGAAACTCTTGGTTTTAGAGCATTAAAATGTAGTTTCCGGGGACCCTTTACGACTGTTTAGGGCCCCCGAGGATTTTTTTCTGACACCAAGGGGCTGAAAATGAGCTTTGTCTCGTCGTTGTAGGCCGTAGTATCATCATCATCATCCTCATGCACAGTTTCCAGCCGTTGGCCGGGTCTGTTTGGAACACAGGCCACTCCAACGTCTTCTGTCTTCCCACCATCTCTCAGCTTCCACCCCTGTCCAGTCTTCTCCCCTCTTCTTCACGCTTTCTTCCATCCCTTTCAGCCACCTGTCTCTCGGTCTTCCTCTCGGTCTCTTTCCTTCCCACTTCGTCTCGTGTATCCTCCTGGGTATCCTCTTATCCTCCATTCGTTTTACATGTCCATGCCATCTAAGTCTAGATTTCTCTATACCATCCCGTAATGGTTCCTCCTTTATTAATTCTCTGGTCCTCTCATTTCTTATTCAGTCCATCTTTGTAGCTCCAATACTGCTTCTCAAGAACCTCATCTCACTGGCCTGTATTTTGCTCCTCTCCCTTCCTTTCATAGCCCAGGTCTCCGAGGCATACGTCAGGATAGGGGCATAGTACGTCCGATATATGATCTTTTTTCTGTTCTGAGGGACATCCTTGCTCCATAACATGCTTCTCACACTCCTCCGGAATGCTTCTGCCTGTCTCCCCCGCTCATTTTTTCTCTATAGTTACTTCCATTATCTTGTATCAGGCTTCCCAGATACTTGAAACTCTCCACTTTCTTCAGCTGTTCCCCACCAATTGTTATTCCCGTTGTGGTTCTTTCCTTCTTCCTTGTTGTGATCACCATCTCACTCTTATTTATGCTAAATTTCATCCCATATCCTTGTATTATTCCTTCCCACACGTCCAACTGTTCCTGTACCTCCTCCTCCTTGTTTCCCCAAATCATCAAGTCATCCGCTAACACCATTGCTTTCATCTTTCCTTCCCCAATTACTTGTGCCACTCGGGTCATTATGTCATCCATCACCACCATGAAAAGTACCGGTGCCAGTGCACTTCTTTGTTTCAGGCCGTTTCTCTGATCCACCCTGTCCGATCTCTCTCCTCCCACTTTCACACAGCTCACGCTTCCCTTGTACATCTCCCTTATCCTCCTTATAGTCCATTTTTCTACTCCTCTATCCTCCAGGGACTTCCATACTTTGTTTTTGCATACACTGTCATATGCTTTCTCAGTGTACAGGAAGGCCATCAGTAGATCTGTTCCATACTCACAGTGCTGTTCTTGTAACTGCCTTACAGCAAAAATCAAATCCACTGTGGACCTTCCTGCTCTGAAGCCATGTTGTTCTTCCCTCATCCCTCCTTCTATCCTTGTCCTAATTCTCCTTTCCAAAACTTTCTCAAACATCTTTGCACAATGACTCATCAGTTTTATTTTCCGATAATGTCTGCATTCTGTTCTACTACCTTTCTTGAAGATCGGGACAATTATTCCCTTTTCCAGTCCTCTGGGGTCTTCCTTTCCGCAGTGTAATAATAATAATATTAATTATAATAATAATATAACAATATAGGGATAGGGATATAATAGATCTTCCGTAGCACACCAGCACGTGTAAATCGCGTGAAAAAATTCTAGAGTACCCCATGACCCCCTTAAGCGCATTATATGTATTGATGAATTTTACAGCCTAGTTTGGTTCCGTTATAACCTTCTAGCCGTTTGCAAACTATCTCAGTAATGTAATAAATGGAATTGTATTGCGTCTTATATTACAGCAATATATGAACCAGTGAATTTCTGTTGCCATGGTTACCGGCTAGCTTCCTTTCATTATTGTATTAAATGAAATTAATTTTCTGCGAATATCTCAAAAACTATTGGTTTTAGGGCCTTAAAATGTGGTTTTCGGGGTTCCTTTAGGGCCCCCGAGTTTCGTTTCTCACATTGAGGGGCTGAAAATGAGCTTTGTCTCGCCCTTCTACGCCTATTTCAGCATGTATTTTAAGGGGGTAGGCCCCCTTTTATGAGAGGTACAGAGAAGAGTTACATCAATGATTGGTGCCTTGCCTCTGAAGGATATCTGTACCAAATTTTACGTTGATCCACTCAGCCGTTCTCGAGTTATAAGGACACAAAAATGTCCACAGACAAAAAACATACAGACAGACAGACAAAAATTTCATTTTCGCGCCCATCCGTCATAAAACAGTCTAAAACGCGGAAAAAACGCAAATTTACGTAGAAATTCAGAAAAACAGACAAACTTTCATTCTTATATATATAGAGATATACATATATATATATATATAAATATATACATATATATATAGGCCTACATACATAAATTATATATAAACTTTTGAACTCACGGTGGTTTTGGGGTCTGGGGGATATGAAATGCGAAGATATGTCGAAATTTTCCGCAAGTCGAAACATGGTACCCTTAGCAATAGTTAGCTTTCTGATGAAATCTACCTCTGGTTGGTTCCTCAGTTTAGGGGCTGCGATAACGCGGTCATCTAACCCCGTGTACTTTGGGTGAGTGTAGAATCTGTCTGATAAACGGTGTGAATTGTAATGGCTGTATTTGTCTTAATTCAGGTAAGGACTGCAGACGGTCAATTTCAAGCAGTAGTTCCTAATGTTGGTACCAGGTACTACCGTCAACGACACCTAGCTGTGAACTTGGCTACTAGATGCCACCCCAACCAGCAACTCGCAACGAACGTTGGAACTTCCCCTCCAAAGGAAAACATACTGAGGGATTTTAGCGCTCTTAGAAAATCCGACGACTTCGGCCGGCTTTGAAACCGCGACCTTGGGCATAGACATTCAGCATGCCACCAGTTACGTCACCGAAGCCACTTCCCACTTAGTCAGATGGAAATATTGAATCTGATCTCATGCAAGTGCGTTGTCATGGCAAGAATGATGGCTCATCCCTCATCAATTTAGTAGTGTTGCCATGGCAACCTCTGATAGCTCTTGGCATTTTCTTATAATTCCGAAATAATTTTTCTCATCCCTTGGCGTAATGGTGGGTCATATCAAATATTCTATCAGACAAAAGTTTTAGGTAATTATTAGGGGAATATTGCCCATTTTGTACGGTTTTGATAATGTGCCTATTAAGAGAGATATGATTAATGTTTCCCGAAAAACCCACGTTTTCCCACCCCTTTCGTCAATGGTTGGTGCTATAAAAAACTCTTCAAACATAAATTTTTGGGCTTTATCCGACACATAGTATGAACGTTGAACGGATTCGATATGTCACATATTAAGAGAGTTATAGCAATATTTCACTTTTTCGAAAAAAGCCCCCCATTTTCCGATTTAGCCCAATAACGAACTCGACCGAGATTTTATAGGTATACATATTCGGTAAAAAATTCAAAGTGATTGGTGCAAAATTACGGCAGTTATCGTGTCCACAAGAAACTGATATACATATACATATATATATATATAGGCTACATATATATATACATACATAAATTATATATATACTTTTGAACTGACGGTGGTTTTGGGGTCTGGGGGATGTGAAACGCGAAGATATGTCGAAATTTTCCGGAAGTCGAAACATGGTACCCATTACAATAGTTAGCTTTCTAATGAAATCTACCTCTGGTTGGTTCCTCAGTTTAGGGGCTGCGACAACGCGGTCATCTAACCCCGTGTACTTTGGGTGAGTGTAGAATCTGTCTGATAAACGGTGTGAATTGTAATGGCTGTGTTTGTCTTAATTCAGGTAAGGACTGCAGACGGTCAATTTCAAGCAGTAGTTCCTAATGTTGGTACCAGGTACTACCGTCAACGACACCTAGCTGTGAACTTGGCTACTAGATGCCACCCCAACCAGCAACTCGCAACGAACGTTGGAACTTCCCCTCCAAAGGAAAACATACTGAGGGATTTTAGCGCTCTTAGAAAATCCGACGACTTCGGCCGGCTTTGAAACCGCGACCTTGGGCATAGACATTCAGCATGCCACCAGTTACGTCACCGAAGCCACTTCCCACTTAGTCAGATGGAAATATTGAATCTGATCTCGTGCAAGTGCGTTGTCTTGGCAAGAATGATGGCTCATCCCTCATCAATGTAGTAGTGTTGCCATGGCAACCTCTGATAGCTCTTGGCATTTTCTTATAATTCCGAAATAATTTTTCTCATCCCTTGGCGTAATGGTGGGTCATATCAAATATTCTATCAGACAAAAGTTTTAGGTAATTATTAGGGTAATATTGCCCTTTTTGTACGGTTTTGATATTGTGCCTATTAAGAGAGATATGATTAATGTTTCCCGAAAAACCCACGTTTTCCCACCCCTTTCGTCAATGGTTGGTGCTATAAAAAACTCTTCAAACATAAATTTTTGGGCTTTATCCGACACATAGTATGAACGTTGAACGGATTCGATATGTCACATATTAAGAGAGTTATAGCAATATTTCACTTTTTCGAAAGAAGCCCCCCATTTTCCGATTTAGCCCAATAACGAACTCGACCGAGATTTTATAGGTATACATATTCGGTAAAAAATTCAAAGTGATTGGTGCAAAATTACGGCAGTTATCGTGTCCACAAGAAACTGATATACATATATATATATATACATACATATATATATATATATACATACATAAATTATATATAAACATTTGAACTGACGGTGGTTTTGGGGTCTCGGGGATGTGAAACGCGAAGATATGTCGAAATTTTCCGGAAGTCGAAACATGGTACCCATTGCAATAGTTAGCTTTCTAATGAAATCTACCTCTGGTTGGTTCCTCAGTTTAGGGGCTGCGACAACGCGGTCATCTAACCCCGTGTACTTTGGGTGAGTGTAGAATCTGTCTGATAAACGGTGTGAATTGTAATGGCTGTATTTGTCTTAATTCAGGTAAGGACTGCAGACGGTCAATTTCAAGCAGTAGTTCCTAATGTTGGTACCAGGTACTACCGTCAACGACACCTAGCTGTGAACTTGGCTACTAGATGCCACCCCAACCAGCAACTCGCAACGAACGTTGGAATTTCCCCTCCAAAGGAAAACATACTGAGGGATTTTAGCGCTCTTAGAAAATCCGACGGCTTCGGCCGGCTTTGAAACCGCGACCTTGGGCATAGACATTCAGCATGCCACCAGTTACGTCACCGAAGCCACTTCCCACTTAGTCAGATGGAAATACTGAATCTGATCTCGTGCAAGTGCGTTGTCATGGCAACAATGATGGCTCATCCCTCATCAATTTAGTAGTGTTGCCATGGCAACCTCTGATAGCTCTTGGCATTTTCTTATAAATCCGAAATCATTTTTCTCATCCCTTGGCGTAAAGGTGGGTCATATCAAAAATTCTTTCAGACAAAAGTTTTAGGTAATTATTAGGGAAATATTGCCCATTTTGTACGGTTTTGATATTGTGCCTATTAAGAGAGATATGATTAATGTTTCCCGAAAAACCCACGTTTTTCCCACCCCTTTCGTCAATGGTTGGTGCTATAAAAAAAACTCCTCAAACATAAATTTTTGGGCTTTATCCGACACATAGTATGAACGTTGAACGGATTCGATATGTCACATATTAAGAGACTTATAGCAATATTTCACTAAAAAAAAACCATTTTCAACCCCTTCGACCGAATTAGGCCAATAACGAACTCGACCGAGATTTTATAGGTATACATATTCGGTAAAATATTCAAAGTGATTGGTGCAAAATTACGGCAGTTATCGTGTCCACGAGAAACTGATATACATATAGATACATAAATTATATATAAACTTTTGAACTGACGGTGGTTTTGGGGTCTGGGGGATGTGAAACGCGAAGATATGTCGAAATTTTCCGGAAGTCGAAACATGGGACCCATTGCAATAGTTAGCTTTCTAATGAAATCTACCAAAAAAATCAGACATAGATTATATACTGAATTCCAGCGTTACGTAGTACCTGAAGGTCTGATCAGTTTATTTCACTTATTAATGTGTAGGATTTACGACAGGTGAGAGGTGCTCTCTGATTTAAAAAAGTATATTATCAACCCTGTTCTTAAGAGAGGAGGAGCTAACCATTGTGCAGATTATCCCACAATCAGCTTGATGACTCCTGATTTAAAGATCCTGACTAGATTTATTTGGTAGAGGATGGAACGGCAGATTGAAACCGAGTAGGGTGAAGATCAGTTTGTTTCAAGAGAAGCGTAGGACCAAGGAAAGCTGTACTAAGTCTTAGAGTGATATTGGAAGGAAAAATTAAGAATAATGAGAGAACGTTCGTGGCATAATTTAGATTAGGTTGTTGATCATGTTGACTGGAAAACATTCTTTAACCTTTTTAAAAGGAATGGAATAAAATGCAGGAATATGTGAGAGCCTACAGTCTATACTTAATCCAGACGGCAGTTTTTAGAGTTCAAGGACATGAGAGAACGACAGGCATTCCGAAAAGTGTAATGTAAGGCTGTAACTTGGTACTTTTAGATAGTTTTCAACCTATACATTTAAGAAGCAATCAATTAAATAAGAAAGAAATGTCAAGTAGGAGTAAAGGATCAATGTGAAATTATTTCGACTCTTGAGATTTGCTAACGGCATTCTTTTTTTAACCAATTCAACAGAGGATCAGAATGAGTTTCAAAACGGCAAGGACTACGTCTTGAAGAAAGCATTTATGATGGAATCAATAGATGTAACACAACAATAATGGAATGCTACAAAACCCTTAACATCGATTGGCAGGTGACACGCTAAAGAAATATGGTGACTCCTGCTACTTGAGAATCAAAATAAGCAGTGATTAACAAAGCAAGGAAGACCGTAACGATCGCCCACCTATCTGAATAGACCAACCTTCAATTATAGCAAGAATTGTAAAGCTACGTAGAAATATATCGAATGGCCCCGGCAATATTTGTGAAGATGTGCTAAACCTGGGAGGTACAGCCATTGGGTGATACTTGGGGGTGCTGTTTAATGTATCAATTAATAACACGCAAATTCCCGATGACTGGAAAAGAGCTATAATAAGTCCAATATTCAAGATTTCAATCCTTTCAATAATTGGAAATGGGAACTATAGGCCTGTTAGCCTCACATCCAACCTATGTAAACTGTTGCAACACCTTATATCTAATAACTTTTCCCCACTGTTTCCGCAAGTAATTGTGGCTTAATGATAGACAAGAGTACTCATGTGAGAGCCAAATGCAGTCACTCTTTCGGGATATTTATTACTTGCTAGACAGGAAGTGCAAGTTGACGCCGTAATTATAGATTTTGTGAAGGCATTTGATGTCGTCCCACATGACGTACAACTACAAAAATTAGTGGCTTCGAAGATTTATAAAAGATTAACTTTATGAATTCAAGACTTCTTTACTGGTCTCTCGCAAAAGGTTAAAATGCGTAATTTATTGTTGGATTACGTTTTGGTAACCTCAGGTGTCCCCCAGGGTAATGTGATTGGACCCTTAATATTTATGGCACTTATTAACAACTTACCGAATGAGACTCGAAGTGACTGTCGATTGTTTGTGGATGATTGTGTAATATACCAAAAAATCATAGCACCCAAGACAAACGCTCAGTTACAAACTGAACTCAGCCTGGTCCATAAATGGACGGTTGACAACATAATGAAGATACACACGAGGAAATGGTGGAGTCTCATGAGAATGAGGAGAGGAATAATGTATAATTTTCAATACAATATCGGCTGGGAAATACTTGTAGAAGATGGCTCGTGTAAATCCTTGGGTATCTATGTAAGAAATGAAATGAAATGGAGTAATCTTGTGGGTTGTGTCGTCTCCAACGCGTACGAATCACTTCATGTTGTAATGAGGGTATTAAAGGGCAGTAATTCCACCGCAAAGAAATTAGGATATTTGATCGTGGTGAGGCGAATCTTGGAATACGGCTCAGAGGCTTGGGACCCAGGGCTCATCAATGAGCTGGAGATGCTAGGTTTGTGCTCAACGAGTTTAATCCTATAAGTAGTATTACTCGAATGATAGAAAGACTAGCGTGGGAATCTCTAGAAGATAGAAGGACGGAATAGGCCGACTGCAGCGTACAAATTATGGAATATATTCTTTCATTAATCGTGGTATTGATTGGAACTCTTAAAAACTTTCCCCAAACATATTGATGTGCTGTATTTAAGAGAACACTTAAACGTTGTGGAAATACTCCGAAGTAATTGCTACAGTTCCCAAATCGCGACTCGTGTACATTAAGTGTGGTTGACATTATTGTTGGTAATTTTCTGTAGTTGTACAATTTACCACCGGGTATTGTCTCCTTTTGCAAATAAAGTAAGTGAATGAATGGATAAGTAATGGGGTGGTACAGGCAAGGAGACCATTTCTACGCTCCCCAGGGGCCCACATCTAGTGGGACGTGGGTTCGCGACCACGGGGCCCCAGCTGAGTCCGGCATTGCTTGCATTTACTTGTGGCGGGCTCCTCTCCGTCTTCTCTCCTGTCGACCTCACTTGGTCAACTCGTTTTCTCTTCCGACCCCGACAGTATTAGGGTATCCGAGGCTTAGGGAGTCTCCTCCTTTCCCACCTTAATTGGTCCTTGTCTCATCTTTTCTGATACCCTCCTTCTGCGAGGGGTCAGCCTTGTTTTCTTTTCATGATATCTCCTGCTTTCTGCTCAAGGCCCTCAAGGAGGCAGGGTGTATGTAGCTCCAGCACTTCTGGTGCACCCTGGATAATGCTACACCCTCAGGGACTCACGGCTGGTGATTTCGGGAGTTGGTGACCCCTAGGAATTCCTGAGCTGGGTCCGGTTTTCTCCCTTTTATCCATTACCTCTGGGCCGAACTCTCTCCTCTGCCTTTCATGGCTCTCCTTCCTTGTAAGTCCCTCAATCCGCATTTTTCGAGGGTTGAGGGCTTTTCTTTTCCTCCTGTCCTTTATTTGCCTTATTCTTCTTTTGTTTTCCATTTTGTATTCTACTATATGAGTTAGTAGTTAGTTTTAGTTATAGTTTACCTTTCATTATCATCTTCACGAGCAACCAAACCATTAGGGGCCGATGACCTAGATGTTATGCCCCTTAAAACAACAATTATCATAATCATCCATTTCTACGGAAAAGAAAGCTGTTGATATCAAATCTACATCTAGGTATTAGAAGGTCTTTGATGAGTCTCATGCATGTTCGTCAGTTTCCCTGTACCTCAGTTTCCCTGTACCCCATTTCCCTACCATATCCTCCCTTCCTTTTCCATCGTGTTCCTCAAGTCTACAAATAACTTATATTCTCTCTGATCATCGCTATCGCTCAACGCTTATTCAAGATGAATGTTGCACACCTTACACCGCAACCATCGTCATAATATTCTCCGTACAATTGGCTGCAGAATAGACAACTCCAAACATGTGCAGGTGAGATTTTTGTTCAGGTTCGTGCTTTCGTCCCTCTAACAAAGTCCACAACGAGATCTGACACGCGTTAAAGCCCCCACCTTTTCTCGTAGTGTGCTACTAAAAATTTATTTCTCAACCAGACCACAGCTTGTTAGTCATCCTTACGATGGAATTCTCAAAAGGCTTTTGAGTGATAAATTGTGATAGTATTTGGTTGTGCCACAGACACAACTATTTGGCTCGATGGTGAACCCAACACGAATTTCTCCTGACACGCGAACTGTGCTTGAATCGAAATCATTCACACTTTTTAAAGAATACTCGGAAATTTGACAAACATCTTAAGTTATTCTGGCCGTAATTTCGAAACTTTCTCTGTATACTTTGGAAAAACTGTGTGTAATGTTGGAACTAGTTAACTTGTGAGTACTGGTCAAGATTTTTTGAGGCATCATAGATGGTATGAGGTTAAGCCTTTTGTTGGAGAATGTGAGTATAAACGGTGAGGGATGAGTTGTTAGAGAGGGGCTTGTAGGGGAAGCCGGGAGTTGGAAAAGAGTGCGCTTAGTTTAAACACCATATCATTTAAGAGTAGAAGGTAGATTATTTCTTACCTCTGGTCGTGTCCCAATTATAATTTCTCTAGTTAAATCTCTGGATCTCGAAAGTACAATTATTTCATATTTCAGGAACATATAACATAATCACTAGAGCACTAACTATTTCAGGCAGATACATCCAGATACGTCGGGTACTGCCGTAAAGAAGATTTGCCATTGGATACTACTGGAATACAATATATTAGGACAGCATCTGCAAAAAAATACCCTCAGAAACCTCTCTCCCACAGTGCAGAGAACAGTTTAACTCACGATACATCCGGAGCTTCAATCATTCAACGAGGAATCTTGAAGAAAGACAAGCTGTTCCATAATGCTACACTAAAGAAAATGCTTCCTCAAATAACCCAAAAGCCGTACTCATGTAGCATACTGTCGGGGAAATAAGTATAGATACTCGAGTTTAGAGGTCAATAAAACCTTTACCCTTAGTCTTACATAAGAACAACCTACACCAAATTTTTCATTGTTTTATTTGTCGTTTAACGATATAGAGTAAATATTTGCATTATATCTCGTTAAAATTTTATAGCAGATTGAACAAAAAAAGTACCGGTTTTTCTTACCAAGTTCACGGAGCGCTCACTTAGAAGGATCATTACGTTAAAAGTAAGATCGGATCGCAACGAAACTTTGATACGTCTTAAAGGAACTTGTTGTTAACGCGCATATGAAGTTTTAATCTGATCTGACGTTTCTTTAAATAGTTGTTGTGAATTTTGTAAAACAACTTTTTCTCGGGCCTGGGTGGTCATAGCAGTATGAAATATAGCTTGCTATGAGGCTCATAGCAATGCAAGGCTAAACGAAAAACTACATTTTATCTACTTTTGTTAATTGATCTTAGATCGATTGATATTTAATCTGGTGGTTATGTAAGAAGAATATATCGTAGCAAGCGATGGGAACAATGCGCTCGGTCGAGGAAACTCGTGCGACGTTGCCCTGTGAAACATAATACGCGCGCGTTCCAAGCCGGAAAGTATGTGAATTTCTGTTGTTTTGTAGTTTGTGTTAGGCCGGTATTACACCACCAAAGAAATTTGTCAAATAAATGTTATCAAAAATTTTATAAAACTGAAATTTTATCACAGTTAAACAAAGCAATTATCACACCATTACACTACATCAAATATGTTATCATAGTTCAGCAAAATGGATGAAGGACAGTTCCTTGCTCACTTAACTTTATTGTGGTAGTTGAAATTCTGTGGCAATATCGTTATGTAAAAGAAACGAAAAGATAAAGTGAAAGTCTATGGGTTAAACCATGGGTCGCTCACGTGACAAGAAAGATATTATTTTATACGAGTAAAATCTTGGTGAAGGAGCTGCAGTACGAGGACTTGAAAAATGACATCAATTAAAATAAATTAAAAACCAAAAGTGAAATTGACGAATTATAATACACATATTATAATATATATTCGTCTCCGTGGTGTAGTGGTCAGCGTGCATAGCTGCCACCCCGGAGGTCCGTGGTTCAATTCCCGGCTCTGCCACGAAATTTGAAAAGTGGTATGAGGATTGGAACTGGGTTTACTCAGCCTCGGGTGGTCCAAATGAGTAGAGGGGGGTTCAATTCCCACCTCAGCCATCCTCGAAGTGGTTTTCGTGGTTTCCCACTTCGTCTCCAGGCAAATGCCGGGTTGATACCTAACGTAAGGCCACGGCCGCCTCATTGCCTCTCTCTCGCCTATCCCTCCCAATCTACCCATCCCTCATAAGGTTCCTGTTCGCTTTGCAGGTGAGGCCGCCTGGGCGAAGTGCTGGTCACACACCCCAGTTGTACCTCCGATCCCGAAGTTTCGAAGTGGAGGCGGTAAATGTGGGATCCATCGCTGAGTCCGAGGGAATGGCTAACACTGGAGGGTAATACGACGAAGAAAAAAAGAAATAAAAATTAAAATACACCATCATTCACGTCTATTTAACTTAACTATTTAATTCTTCTGTATATCCTGAAATTGCGTCCCTTACGTACAGCGCTAATATCCTCTGCTAATTTTACCTACAAGTTAGAGAAACGTGTCTTATTTCATTTCCGCAAGAAGTGAAACATTTCCCAACACCTTTTTAATGAGGGCTTTGGACCTCCATTGGCAGGTTTAAAAATGGTGTGTCAGCTGAAAAGCTATTATTATAAGATTAATCGTTTGAAGTAATTTACCCTTTGAGATTATAAGATTATAAAACTGCTCCCTTATTAACAGTCTGAAAAATCACTGCCCGATGAATCAGAAGAACTGTCATTTAAGTTTATAACAAGTGGCTCAACAACGGGGACGTCTTCATTCAGCTCTTCCTTTTCCCAGTAATATTTCTGTATTTTTTTGGTGTGTTCGATGCTTTTTTTCCATAGCTCCGGTGTTACGGACCTCAAGGCTTCTTTACAGAGATCTCGCATCACCTCCATTGATCTTCCTCTCTCCGCCTGGTTACTCATATTCACTTAAGCTATTTTATTTTTCACGTAGGCCTAAACCAGCTCTATGGGGTTGGGCTCACAATGAGCAACTGGCAGCCAGACAAGTTCGACGTCAGGACGAACATTCTTGATTATCTGTTCCAGCTTCTTTTTAGGTGCCCTGAAGTGAGGTTTGGCGTGAACAATTAGCTCTGCTTTAGTCATACTTTCATACTTTTGGAATCTGGGAGTAAGTGGAATATCTTTCATTGCAGCAGCACATCTCTTCACTGTGGCTATCGACCTTCCAATACACTTGGATGCTTTTTGCTAAATCCTCTTATCATTATTACTTTCTCTCTCGCTTCTAAAAAAACATATTGCACCTATAATCATGGCAAATTCTCCCTTCGTTAACTGCGGTTTAGCTGGCATCTTGATCGATGTAGAGGTAATACAGACAGTGATAGTTGCTGCTTGTTGCTAATGACTCAACGAAGAACAAAGGTCAGAGTTTGGTGTGCGTAAGAACGAGCGCGCAGCGAGCTCGAAATACGGTAGTCAACTGGCAACATTGCAAGGCTGCTACGGTACTATCGCCGCCCACAATGGTCCGATTAAATATCAATCCATATAAAATCGATAATCAAAAGTAGATAAAATGTAGTTTTACGTTAAGCCTTGCATTGCTATGAGCCTCATAACAAGCCATATTTCATACTGCTAAGACCACCCAGGCCCGAGAAAAAGTTGTTTTACAAAATTCACAACAACTATTTTAAGAAACGTCAGATCAGACTAAAACTTCAAATACGCGTTAACAATAAGTTCCTTTAAGACGTATTAACTTTTCGTTACGATCAGATCAATACGTTTAACGTAATGATCTTTCAAGTGAGTGCTCCGTAAACTTGGTAAGAAAAACCGGTACTTATTTTGTTCAATCTGCTATACAATTTTAACGAGATACAATGCAAATATTTACTCTATATCGTTAAACGACAAATAAACCAAGGAAAATTTTGGTGTAGGTTGTTCTTATGTAAGACTAAGGGTAAAGGTTTTATTGACCTCTAAACTCGAGTATCTATACTTATTTCCCCGACAGTATGCATGGCGCACTTTTCCCGTCAAGATCATTTAAGAAGACACATACCTATCCATAGTGATCAAAGGCCGCTTTCATGTCCTACATGCGGAGCAAAATTTAAGGTTCAACAGTATCTGAAAAATCACATAGCAATTCACAGTGAGCGAAGACCAAAGTCGTGTAGTACATGCAAAGGAAACTTTAATAGCAAAGAAGAATAAAAAAAAACATGTATTGATTCACAAGACATACTCGTGCAGCACATGCGAAGCTAAGTTTATTAGCAGATGGGTATTACAAAAGCATTTGTTGATTCATAGTGGTCTCAGACCACATTCATGCAGCCTGTGCGAAGCGAAGTTTAAAACGAAATCCAACTTAAACACCCATATGAATATTCAAGTGGCGACAAACCTTATTCATGTAGTTCTTGTTCGGCTAAATTCACTTGTAAGCAAAGCTTGGAGAAATGCCGTATTCATGTAGTATATGCAATTTAAGGTTCAAATGTGAACCTAGCTTGAAATATCGCAAGTTAAATGATACTCAACAAAAGTTTGGTGCTTTTCAGTCGGTCAACGCGAATGTACCCAAATAGAGCTGGGTTATGCCCTGATCATTAAATAAATTACATAAGATTAATAAATACACTAGGATGACCAGTTTTGATCGTCAAGCGATCATCATCAGATCCATTACACTTAGGCTTTAACATCTATGTTTGAGAAAACAGGTGAAAAATATATACAATATGTACAATTATTTAGTTGCAGTGTTGGTAATGCAACAGTCTGTGTATGTTAAATGTGGTATATCTAATGTTAGGTAAACTTCTAAAATAGTGATGAAAATCCGGAATTTGTCTGTTAGGGGTGATTATATGGCTTTACAAAATCAACTATGGTTATACTGAAATAATGCAAGCTTATACTTATCGAGTTGTCTCTTTAACTGGAACTTGAAGCAGTTGCGTGTTTCCATAGACACTAGTTGTAGTAGACCAACCCCGAGTGTTCGCTGGGTGGAACTGGTTTTCCCCTTCCTCCCCCTTCAGTTGCTATGTTCTTCCAGAGGTCAGTGCCATGTATATTTGTGTGACATTGCCAAATCTAGATAAAAGTGTATGCTATTGAATGCAGGAGTCTGCAACTACTAAAGACCGTGGAACTATCTTCGCCACGCATGGGCTAAAAAAAGCCATTTATACTAAGTGGTACACAGTCTATTGAAGACGTCCCGGCACCTTTAATACTGTCGCGCATATCGGCCTAGGTTTATTGCAGAAAAATGAACATAGTACACCTGATTCAAATTACATTTTCCTATAAACACCGCTATTTTCCCCCTTTTTTTATATCTAGCTTGGCTGTATCGCAAAGTTGTATCTTGTTTTCGACAGGGTGTGTTTTTAGTAGAGCGAAAAGGGGTGAACTCTCCATAAAAGTGTGTACATTTAGATTGTTGGGATTGTTTTGTTTGGCTAGGTGAATCTCGATTGCTTCTTTTATGTCGAGAGCTCTGCCTTTCGATTCGTGAAGAATTATTTTTAGATCAGTCTCGATTTTAGTGAAGCTGTGCCCCGTATCACACATATGTTCGCATACAGCTGAATGTGTTCCATATCTTATCGCATTCCTATGTTCATTATAACGTGTATCTACTCGTCTTCCGCTCTGTCCAATGTAATTAGCTTGACAACCAATGTCTTGGCATGTAATAGAATATACCCCTGACTTTGAATACAGGTCTTGTTTATTTAGATTGCTATTTTGCAGGTGCCTCCCGGTCGTATTATTCCTTGTGAATGCTATTTTTATGCCTTGCTTTTTGAATAGATTAGTGATTTTATTTGTGTTCTCATTTTTCTGCAATTAACTGCGCAGCAGTATTAAAGGTGCCGGGACGTCTTCAATAGAACGTGTACCGCTTAGTACAAATGGCTTTTTTTAGCCCATGCGTGGCGAAGATAGTTCCACGGTCTTTAGTAGTTGCATACTCCTGCATTCAATAGCATACACTTTTATCTAGATTTGGCAAAGTCACACAAATATACATGGCTCTGACCTCTGGAAGAACATAGCAACTAAAGCGGGAGGAAGGGGAAAACCAGTTCCACCCAGCGAACAATCGGGGTTAGTCGACTACAACTGGTGTCTATGGAAACACGCAACTGCTTCAAGTTCCAGTTAAAGAGACAACTCGATAAGTATAAGCTTGCATTATTTCAGTATAACCATAGTTGATTTTGTAAAACCATATAATCACCCCTAACAGAAAAAATTCCGGATTTTCATCACTATTTTAGAAGTTTACCTAACATTAGATATACCACATTTAACATACACCGACTGTTGCATTACCAACACTGCAACTAAATAATTGTACATATTGTATATATTTTTCACCTGTCTTCTCAAACATAGATGTTATAGCCTAAGTGTTATGGATCTGATGATGATCGCTTGACGATCGAAACTGGTCATCCTAGTGCATTTATTAATCTTATGTAATTTATTTCAGGATCAGGGCATAACCCAGCTCTATTTGGGTACATTCGTGTTGACCGACTGAAAAGCACCAAACTTTTGTTTACTTAGGCAACACTTAAAAATGGCTTCAAACCTCACAATGTTAATTCATAGTGGTCAAGGACCGTACATATGTACTAAATGCAATGCAACATTCACTAAGCAAACTCGTCTGAAGACACACATGTTTATTCATACTAGTCAGAGATCGTAGGTATGTACCAAATGCATTGCAACGTTCGCTCAGAAAAATCGTCTGAAGTGGACTCATATTAATTCTTGGTAGTCTAAGACCATACACGTGCAGTGCATGTGAAGTAGGTTTTACTTATAAACACAATTTGAAGATGCACGTAGCTGCTATCCACAGCAGCGTCTAACCAAAATCATGGTAACGAGGAATTTTGACGGTTATGGTATTTGAAATAACACATTAGTACTCATCGTGACTGGAAGCTCCGTTCATGTTTTAAGGAAGTATTTATTTATACTACAGAGATATACATAAAAGACTTAAATGGTAGTGCATAGTAGCCAGGAGCCATAATTATGTAATACCATCAAGAATATTTATACCAAAGTGGAATGATATATCGTTGTTGCCACTAGGCGTAATTCCGGTAGTTCAAGCCATATTACATTCTTTTAGTTAGACGGTTTAGAGGGACACCAGTTAGTTCATAGTCACCATGTTAAATTAACTTTCGGTTCAATGGTAACGTTTTTAATATAGGGATATATTGCAGGTATGCGTGTGATAGATACGTTTTTTTTTAAGATTGATCTGTTAATCATACTTTTTTCTCTACTGTTCAAAACCACATTCAAAACTGGGTTCTCTCTGAGGCATTGAGAAACATATTAATCCTCAGTACCCAAAGCTGTATTAATTTGAAACACTTGGAACATTATTGTGAGAGTCAGTCCAGTAGAAAGAAATTATAAAACCACCCTATTGGCGAGATTTTGCACATATTTTTTGGGGGGTGAGAGGTTTACTAAACTGTCTTAAATTGTGGCCTGTGCTAATCGATATTCGCCTATGGCTACATTCATGTAATAGTTGCGAGCATGCATTCAAAATGTAAGAATGACAACAGCTAGAATCAACCAAATTAAGCGGAGTTTAATGTAAATGGAAATATATGAAATAGAGAATAATTATATTGTACAAAAGGGTGACGATTCAGTTATTGCATGAAAATAATTTTTCCACGTTGTGGCTGATAGGCAAATATGTATATCTTAACTGGCCGTATTTCACTTTTATATAATATTTCGAGAGTAGTATTCACTCCCAGTTTCATATAAAGACAGGTAGAGAGAGAGGTATGACATGTGCTCATTCACAGGTGATTGAAATGTGTCCATGAATAATCATTATATTGTGTTTGAGAATGAACATGGGTAAAACAATTATAACGAATATTTCTAACTTAACAATCATTCATGAATAAGATGAAATAATATACTGTATGTCCTAGGATTATGATAATATATAATTAATATACCAGCTGAACATACATGCAATATTCAGGGTGTTTCAGGAGGAACAGTAAATATTTTAGGATGTGGTAGTATTGATGAATTGCAATAAAAAATTCAATATAACATGTGTCCCGTTTTTATTGCGTACCGATACACAGACGATGATATGTAAACGGAGCAGTTGTCGTTTCTTGTGTTGGTACACGCAGTCTTTCTGCACGTATCGGTGTTCCATGTATAAGAGTATGGCGGACATTACGTATGCACGGGTTGCATCCGTGTGATCACCAGCCCGTTCAACACCTTCGAGCAGGAGATGCTGATAGACGATTGGAATGTTGTCGTTAGATACGTGCAATTCGCCAAGTAATCCCTCTTGTATTCTGCATTGATGAAGCCATGCTCACTCGTAACGGCATCAATAACACTCGTAATGAACATCAGTGGTCAGAAGAAAACACACATACCATTGTGGACAGTCATTTTCAGGAACGCTTCTCTGTAAATGTGTGATGTGGGTTGATAATCAGTTGATTGAGCCTGTTGTGTTACTGCATCGTCTAATAGGACCCCATTATCTACACTTTCTTGGAAATGGACTTCCAGCATTATTGGAAGAAATTCCTTTGGCTACAAGATGTGTATGCTCTTCCAGCATGACAGGGCTCCTGCACGTTCTAGTCGTCTGGTGATGCAACATCAAAACCTAACATTCCACGGAAGATGGGTAGGAAGATATGGGCATGTTTCTTGGCCACCATGATCCCCGGACCTTGCCCTTTTGGACTTTTGCCTGTGGGGATGCTTGAAAAGCGAATTTAAAAAAGGAATAAGTTAACACAAGAGGAGAGTTGGTCATTTGGATTATGCATAGTGGAGCCCTCATCAAAGAACGACAAGACTCCCTCCGAAGAGCTACACGGGGTGAGAATTGCAAAATGCATTGGTGGTGGAATTTTTGAAACTTTGAACGTCATCATTTGCCTTGGCTTTACATTTGTTTGGGTTAGATACTACCAGCTGTATCTCTGAACGCAATAAAAATGGGACACATGTTATATGGAATTTTGTATTGAAATTCATCCATACTATCACCACCTAAAATATTTACTGTTCCTCCTGAAACACCCTGTATATATTGACAGCCATTTCTAAGACAATTTCATTGTGAGAACTGATGGCAGTTCTTGCATATGAGTGAAAGTGATGTGGTCATAATTACCGATTTTGACTTTTGGTCATAACGGAGAGGTTATGAATCGCGATATTACAGAATTAGCGATGGAAAATAATAAATGAGTGTGATGCACGTGTCGAAAATTGTAAATAATTTTGGTGATTATGGTCCCAGTCTACGCCGAAATCCCATGGGATCGATTGCCGACATCAACCAACGAATGATCCCATTGTAGAAAAAAACTGCAGAGAAGACCAGGCATTGTGCCTATTCCCGTATGGTTACGAGATGCTTTGGCCGGGCTAGAAGGCATTACATCCCGCCTGGAAGAAATACGCGTCTCCTTATTTACGTTTGCACATTGTAATCCGGTTTGGGCATAAATATATTTTGTTCTAGCTCGGTAGGAAGGGGATCCTTTAACTTCTGGGGTTTGCCAGGATCGTTGGTAAGTGGGTTATTTTTCTTTCAACTCCAACAATGCACAGACCTGACCTACTTAACCAAACTACAAAAATCTAACCAAAAATCAACTCTAGTAATTCTGTAAAACACATCACTCCACGTCATTTATTCCCCTCAATAAAACTGACATAGGATGAATAGCACTCTTTATAATGTTAATACAACACATTGTGTTTAAGTTTAATTAATCTAATTGTGTCGTGTGCCTAAAATCTTCTGGTTTCTTTTCCAAACGTGTGGACAAATAAAATGTAACGCCTTTTCAAGTTTGGGGAAATTAACAATAATTCAAAAATGGAATGATCAATTCCTGCAGAAGTTAGTCATCTAATTTCACTGATAATAATTGCTCGACAATGTGTATACTGACACTGTATTATTTTACACCAGATATGAGCTTCTCGGTGACTTAACACTTATTTCAAATATGTTAAAAATATTGAATTTTTATTTATACTATGCCTCTCACGATTATTCCTATCTTTATCTATTTAACTGCTGTTATATGTTTAGTATTGTTACACGCTGCTTCAGGTCAGCTGTTTCCCTGCATACAAAATTCGTGTTCATTTTTATTGTGTAGCGCACAATTAATAATCTATGGTGCTTCCAAATGTTTATATTTTTAATCGAGTGGCACAAGTTATTGGGGAAGGAAAGATGAAAGCAATGATGTTTGCAGATGATTTGATGATTTGGGGAAACAAAGAGGACGAAGTACAGGAGAAGTTGCACGTGTGGGAAGGAATAATACAAGGATATGGGATGAAATTTAGCATACATAAGAGTGAGATGGTTATCACATAAGGAAGAAGGAATGAACCACAACGGGAATAACAATTGGTGTGGAAGAGCTGGAGAAAGTGGAGAGTTTCAAGTATATGGGAAGCCTGATACAAGATAATGGAGGAAACGATAGAGAAATAAATGATCGGGGGCGACAAGTAAAAGCATTCCGGAGGAGTGTGAGAAGCATGATACTGTCGAGGCCCCAACCCTTATACAAGGATCGCGCCTATACCTACATACAAGCTACTTAGAATAAACTACAGACACTACGGGAATAACGGCATGGCAACACGACTGCAAGGCAAGCAGCAGGTCATAGCCCTAAGTCCACCAGCTAGCAGGCTAGAAAGAACACAGCGGACATTACACTCTAAAATTCCGCTGAATAGACTGACACCGCACAATTTGCTTATAAATATGAGGTACAAACACGCGCCGCCCTCCCTTGCTCTCTTACTTACCGACGGCTCGCTTACCTGATCAACGAGTCTAATACGCTCCTTTGAGTAGTGCTACGCTAAAGAACCCCTGAGAACACGACATCGAGGACACATGGAACCAACGATAGGGTGAGTGGGAACGAGTCTACTTAACTCCTTTTCCTTCTATTTATTATTTCACTCCTCCCCTCTTTGCATCGCAACTGTTTGATAATAAAACCCTTTCGAACAGTCCAATGCTTATCTTGTTATTTCACTTACGTTAAGAAGCCCTTCCCTTTAGATTAGAATCTAGCTTAAGATCTTCACTGAACGCCGCCAAGCAGTAGGCGGTGCACAGCAAGTGTTCGGCTTACTAAGTTTCATCCAGGTAAGCAGGGTGAGTATTCCTCCCTCCAGTTCCCCTTACGTTATTTGCTCTCTTCGTACTTCTCACGACACCGAGCACCATCTTTCCTTTCCTGGCACACTCTAGTTTTACACCTGGTATAGGCGCCAAGCACACTTAGTAAACACTGGAAATGCCAACCAGCCCCTTTGCACACAACAGTTCCACATAAAAGTAGAACAAATTGTGGAGACGCGAGGGTAGATGCAAGCCAGGGCTTATACTACAAGTCTAGCAACAACGACCCTGTACTACTTTTACTAGCCAAGCGAGTGATAAAGTTAACCCCCCTCCCCCGAGTAGAATTTTTTTTGAGTAGGACAATTGAGAGGAGATTTATTTAACACAGTAATCACATTTTTAAGGGAACTCATACGAGCTTCCGTGATTAGATCGCCAGTACAGCAAAACTTTTATGCCAAGCGAGTTACGAATTTTTTTAAAGGATAATGTAGAGCGTAATCTTTGCTATCCACACTAAATATATTATCCCCACCCTCCCCTGTTTCGTAATTCGCAACAGACACCTCTTACGATAAGCAATTTAAATATTAACAACCTCTACTAAATAAGTAATTTACGAGAGAAATCTAGTATGAAGAAGTATCGATTACTACCCTAATCTATTAAGAAACTTGCTCATTATTTACGTAATGAAGAAGTATCGATTACAACCCTACTCTATTAAGAAACTTGCTCATTATTTACGTTGGAAGAAGTATCGATTACTACCCTACTCTATTAAGAAACTTGCTCATTATTTACGTTTAAAACCCCCAAAATGAAGCTCTATTAAGATACCTATGATAAGATTGTGATATCCCATAGGATAATTTGGAACAAATAATAATTATGTATTTTATTACAGCAGTGAAATTATACCTTGTATATGGTTGTAGGCTATAAAATTTTCTTTTGCATACATATTGCTATAGCTTAGTGATGGTAGTATTGGCAAAATGCATACATAGAATTAGGAGACCTTGCAATTATATTTACACATACACTTTTGCAAGGTGCCACGGTAATTAGTTTGTCCACGCATTCGGTCAAGACACACTACAGTTTCTCTTTTGTTATGCAATCCGACCTCAGAGGAAATGCTTATTTGCTCCTTTCAACAAACTCAGCTGCGCCACATGGCAAACACGTGTTGGACACCCCGTCCGCCGAGGAGGTAGTCCATCTCCCTGCCTGTATCCTGCTTTTATGGGAAAAGTTCTGGACATTTCTCCACAGAATCTAACTTTAGATGAGGTTTTTGTTAATGTATCATGTATAATATTTATTGTTTTTGAATCTAATCTGAATTGTTCTAAAATATTGGTAACGGATTCTCTATTAACGGAATTATAAACTTTCTTGACGTCTATACAAAATTACCGTTTTAGCTTCTGGGTTGCCTTATTTGTAAAATAGTTTTAAGATTTTTTTCTCCTATTTGCTGATCCAATTGTAGTTCTGCACACATGGGCAGTGCTAACAACATAATTTTATGTCATCGGCACAATTGAAATGCCTCTATAGTTATCTGGATCAGTTTTTTTGACCTTGCTTATGCATTTCGTCATTCTCCCAGATTGAAACTCATACATCTATAAGTTTAAGATGATATCATCTAGGACTTTCCACAACTCTGCCATAATTCCATCTTTATCTGCTGCCTATTTTTTTGATCATATACTGTATTTAATTTTATTTAAATCCGGGACATTTTGAAAACGATTGGAATAAAATACAGGGATAGGAGGGTGATCTACAGTCTATAAAGAAACCAGACTGCAGTCATTCAAGCTGAAGGTCATGAGACAGAAGCTGGTGTTCAGAAAGGTGTAAGGCAAGGCATTAACTTATCAACCATACTTTTCAATCTTTACATTGAACAAGCAATGAAGGAAATTGTAGAAAAATTTAAAGAGGGAGAGCAGAATCAAGGAGAAATAATTTCAACTCTGAGATTTGCCGATGACATAGTCATCTAGGCCGGCACACCTGAGGATTTGAATGAGTTTTTGAATGGTATGGAATCCATCTTGAGGAAAGAATTCATGATGAAAATTAATACATGTAAAACAAAAAATATTGGAATACAGCCGAAATAAATCACAATCCTCTATGGACATCAAATTGGCAGATGAAAAACTAAAGGAAGTAGGAGACTTCTGTTACTTAGGAAGCAAAATAACCATTGATGGACGAAGCAAAGAGGATATAAAAAGTAGGTTAGCTCAGTCAAGGAAAGCATTTCTCCAGAAAAGGAATCTGTTGACCTCGAATATAGATTTAGGTGTTAGGAAGTCATTTTCGCAGGCCTTTGCCTGGAGCGTGGCACTCGATGGAAGTGATACTTGGACTATTGGTGCAGCAGAAAAGAGGAGAATTGAAGCGTTTGAAATGTGGTGTTACAGGAGAATGATGAAGATCAGATAGGTAGATAGTGTACCGTGATTTTCACGTTACAATGCATCGTATTTCTACAACTTTCCCCTGTACATGTACTTAACCTAGAAATCCAACCGGGCTTGTAAGACAGATGTGAAAATTTTCGAAGGATTTATCGGGGGCGAGTTTTACTCGTATCGGAACCCCGAAGAGTTTGTATTGTACTCTTTACACTAAAGCGAAATTTATTACTTAATATGAATTATAATCTGCAGCAAAGGTAATGTCTTGTATGTTTTAAGATGTACTGTGTGTGGGCTTTGGGTTGGCAGATTTGTCCGAGACCCAATATCTATTTCTTGGCTTGTGATCAGCACCTGTTACTCAACTTGTTTAATTGTAAATGGTCCGGAACCTTGAGTTTTATTCTGTTGTCCCTAATTTACTTGAGTATCTTTTGCTTTGGTTTCAGTGCCTGATCATTAATTACTTGCTTTATGTGTTGTATTTCCTTTATGGATCAATTATGTGCTTGCCTTCTGCTAAGGCCCGAGAGCCGTTTTGTGTCATTTCATTGAGATGGGACAAAATCTGCCAAGCCCTTGTAAGCCTTACGAAGTACCAAACCTATGCCAAATCACATAGCCTAAAAATGTGTTCGATCCACAGTTCTCGTAATAGTTCTCATTATTATTTACTTAAATTTATTTTCCTTTTATTTCTTGGCCTTCTGATGGCGGTAATTCTCGTTTATAAAACTTTTGTTTCACTATTATTGTTCGTTTCCTGGCGACGGACGCCGTTACTGATTTTTTACAGATTGTCATAAGATTGAGATGAAAGCAGTCCGTCGAGCTGTTATTTGATCCGCTTCGTTGCGTATTTGATTTAATATTTTAAGATAAACTTCTATTTGTCATTTGTGATTTGATTTCGACCTTCTGTGCGAGGTTTCCTATTTTTGAAACTTATCATCCGTATTTTCTGCTTAAACCTTTCCTGTGGGTAATCTAACTTTTGTCGAATCCTGGGAACTCATTCGACCTCTTGAAAGTTTTTTTTTTTTTTTTGCGAATTTCTTCCCTTGTCCTTTCTCCTTTTAACTTGATTAATGAATTATGATTAATTTTGTGGTTTCTAATCAGCCTTACCTGTTGTAATTGTCTTTCTTTGATGTACTTGGTGTTGTTTGGATGTAATTACTAACCTTATTAACTCTTCCTTGATCTGTCCTTTTTTGTAATTTCATTTTGTTCTTTCATTATATTTTGTTTTGCAAAGACGTTGTTCTTTATTTCTTAGTTAAGATAATGTCACAATAGCTTCTAACATGGTTCTGTGATTAGGGTCCACTTTCACACTACGGTCTTCTTAGTACCGGTATAGTATTTTTGGTAGCATTCGCGCGGTTATCGTTTACTCAAATTATCTTTGTTTAATTGATTGTTAATATAACGTCAGTTAGGTTAGGAGGTTACTTGTGTATTTTTTCTAATTCTTGTGTTGTATTTCTGTTTTCATGTAATGGCTCGTCTTATTGCTGTAATCAAATTCTTGACGAGTGAGGAAGTGAATTATAAACTTTCTATTCGTAACTTCGAGGCACCCGGAGATGAGAATTTGGCCCGGACAATTCTTTCGGAGAATGCCGAGTTGGATGAGGTTCACCAAATGCTTGATGGTGATGCATTTCAACCTAGTAAGTTCCAGATTGTATCAGATGTAGATGCAATTGTAAATGTAGATAATTTTTGCTTTTTGGACGGTATTAGTGTTGCTCAATATGATAGGATGTGCTCTCGGATAAAATATCTCTTTACCCGTATTGTTGATGTGCTAATTGTTTCTGGCCAGCGTTCGAGTGATGATATTCAGATTTTAATTGATTGCAAAATGAAACTCAAGGAGTGTGATTCCTATATTTTTGATAATGCTAGAGATATTAATTTGGAGAACCAAGTAGTAACTTCGACTAGTATTCTAGCCTTGTTGCAAATGTGAGTACCGAGAATGTAGAATGTTCAAAAGTTTTAGAAAATATTATTCCTGATGTTGATAGTGGCATTGTTAATGTGGCTAATATGAATAACGTTACAGCTGGAACATCCGGTAGTATACCTGTTCGGAATTTTATAACATCATCTGTTCATATACCTAATTCAGTGGTAACATTTTCTAGTTTTTCTGCTGTTTATAGTAGCCCTAGAATGAACTGTAGGGTAAGTTCTAGTTTTCAGCATAATGTAGGCTCGCGTGTGAATTGTAGTGAATATGTTAGACATAATATGCGGTGCAGTAAAGCAAACTTTCCTCTACATGGGGAATATTCAAGACACTTAGCCTATCTCTTTCTTCTGAGACTTGTATCGTCCCATGTGTCAGTCATGTTACCAGTCTGAATAATTATGTTGATTTGTCTGCGCCGAGGGTGAATATACCTGTTGGTAGGCCAATTGCCTCCGTCGGTAACTCTATGCCTGTTTTGGCCATGAATAATTGTAACTCGATTGTTAACGGCACTTATGCTCGTGCTGGTTCTCGACCAGTATGTGATTGTTCTTCTTCGGTATGTAAAATGGACATTACGTTTGGTTGTAGACAACCTAGCGTTCCTACGGAACAGTCACGTAGATATTCTTGTGCACCATTGGTCTCTCGTTGCCTGCGGCAAGTAATAATTGTGTCTCGCCGCGTTTTCAACTTTCGCCTGGTAATGGTTCCGTATTTTCGAATTCGAGTTTTGGGAATCTAAGTCATCCATTAACTGCTTGTGTCTCTAAACTAAAGGATTTTACCACTGATACTACTGATGGAGTCATCAGGTTTTTGCGTGAGCTAGTGGAAATCCATGAATATGCTAGTGTTTTCGGTTTTTCTGACGCACTAATTTTTCAACTGAGTTTTCCTCATACCTCTGGGGAGATACGTACCACGGTTGTCGGTGCCATGTCCTGTGGCGTGTGTATCGAGGTATTTTTGGAAGAGGTCCTTTCTGTTTTCATTCCTGCTCGACTAATGGGTCCGATAGTGAACCAATATTTTTACAGAGTCCTTAAATTCGTATGCCCAAGATATTCTAGAGTATGCAAAGGTTTTCGGTTTGAATTTATGTGAACGTGAGATTGTAAGAAACATAATTGTGGGTGTTACCCATGAATATCGGTCGCTTCTGAGGGTAGGGGATCGTCTGAAAACCATTCAAGATCTGTATGCAGTTGCTAATGAAGCAGAATGCATTCGTCAAGCTGATGCTCAGAGGGTTTGTGCCAAGGTTCAGCCTCCCAACGTTAGACCTCCTGATATTAGGCCTGTGCGACCCCATGGAAACATTATTGATGCTGATGTTGGCAGACCATTTAAGTGCTCTGTATGTGGGCGCTCAGGACATACTGCAAAATTTTGTAGACTTAAACGTAATTGAATATTCAGAAAAATCTGACCAAGGTGTGATTCATTTAAAATTCGATCATGTGTAAATGTTATTGTTATTTTGGAACTGGGTTGTTTGTGTAACTTGATTTATGCTCTGTTTTGGAAATCTTTTGTTTGCTAAGAGATCATTCTGGGATATTGTCGTGTGAAAACTATGAATCGGTGTGTACGAGCGGTAACCTAGTTTTGTTGTGAATTATGTTGCGGGTGGTGTCAAGTGAGGTTATATAGGGTTAGGATGTATTTTTATTCCATACGATAGATTTAATCGTTTGAGACGAAGCCAAGTGTGAAAGTGCTTTTTTGCACTGTGGTATCTACTGGTTGGTTCGTGCCGAGGACAGAATGTGGCATCTTACTTGGTTCGAAGTCTGGCCAGGCTTACCCGATTTTAACTGATTGCAGGTATGGGGCTGCGAGATGTGACGATGAAAGGCAAGGTTATTATTTTGGGGGTTGGTACTATTCCATCAATGTTCTCCGGACAATGAATTCGTTTTGTTTGGGCAAGGCATGTACTGGGGATTTCATTTCTTTTTTTTTTTTTTGGGCTCTGCTACTCCGTGTAGGTCTGGCGTCGTAAAACGTGTAATGTTCCAGGGAGTGCAAAGTGTGTTTGTAATTTGTAATGATATTTTGGCGATTCCTATTTGCATACTTGAGCATTAATGTAATTTTATTTCAGTGGGTGGTAAATTTTTTGGGGGGAATTTTGAATTTGAATGTGCCTGTATGAATGGAGTGTGTCAGAGGTTCCAGTTCGTATCCTCACTGCGATATTGTGTTGTCTCTTGGTTTATTCTTTTGATATTGTTCTTCTGGATCTGATGAGTGATGTAACTTGTGATTCCTAAAGGTTGTTGGTGGTCTATCCACGTTTACCTTCTGTCCTATATTGCTCAGACGGTGTTAAACAAATATGGAAAAGGCTCAACAGGCTATTATAATATCTCATGGAAAACTTGCTGAGAGATACAATCAGGGACGTACTCCGTGTAAGTTTCAAATTGGTGATCTTGTTTACATTAAGAATTTTTGCCTAAAGCTCCAGGTCTGGGAAGCTCCAAGCACGATATAGAGGTTCATATGAAATTTTGTCACTTTTAAGTCGTGTAACAGTGTTGTTGAAAGACTCTTTAAAGAAAAGAATCTTTCGGGCTCATCTATCGTACTGCAAATCTGCAGACGAAATGGAGACCGAACCTAATGTATAAATTTTAAAACTTCGCGTAATGTTGATTCTCTTTATTTTGATGTGTACCTTTTCAATTATTTAATTATGGGGCTGTGGATCTTTCTATTTTCAAACGTAATTTGTAATGACACTTTCTCTTTAATTTTGGCTGTTGAAGGGAAATATAATGAACTAAGGGGAAGATATATTTATTGTTGAAATAAAATCACATGTGAAAGTATGTACACCGACAACATTGAAATGACAAAAGAACTATGGAAGTAAAATTTAACAACTTAAATTCAAACTAAGTGATGGAGTATGGATCTTATCCTTCGCAATTAATGTACGATCAGGTTGTGAAAGGTTATGATTGATGACCCGGAGCTCTACTTCTGGGGCCGTTTCCTGGTTTGGTTTATGTGTTGCAGAGAAAGTCTGGTGCCCAAGAGCTGTAAAGGTACTATTGCTGTCAGCGATGTCCGGCCAGGGTCGTCTGATGGCAGTTCAGGAGCATGTCAATATCATGATGGGAGCCTCTCTGGATTTTCTGCTGGCGGACGTCTGGAGTGCCCCGACGGATACCGAAATGGAGCTGCCGTGAAGCCTCGATTGTAACCACATTCTTGCTCGTCGGTCCAAGAGTTGGAAATTGGTGTCAACACATCTCCCAGGGCGAACGTTGGAGGGAGGAGAATCGTACCGTGATTTTCACGTTACAGTGCCTGATGTTTCTACAACTTGCCCCTGTACATGAACTTAACCTAGAAATCCAACCTACATCAATAAGATTCATATCTCCATGTATTTACCCCAAATCTTTCTAATATTATCAGCTGTGGCCAATGAGATCGCGATCCTGTCGAAAGGTGATTGGCTATTGCTGTGGATCCAATCACAGGCCATTTGCAAGTGCCAACAAATGTTAAGCAATAATATTTGTGACTTTCTAATAGTCAAGTTTTGGCCTAGTCCGAGGTTGTCTTGGCAGTTCTGAATCAACTCAGAATTTAGGTCAACAATTTAAACAATAAAACATCGACAGTCCATCTTGGAATATCTCGCATGAGAGATGTAAAATGTTTATAGTTCTTTATCGGGGCGAGTTTTGGCTCGTGTCGGAGCCCGAAAATGTAAAATTATGTTCGGCGATACTGAATAAAAATTGGTAACATTGTTCTTTTATATTTTTGTGGCCGCGTAAGGTAATATCCTATATGATTATAAACCTTACGGTGTGGTGATCCTTGGCTTGGCCGAAATGTCCGAGAATCATATTTCTTTACTTATTCTGCTTTCTGTTTTTGTCTCATATTTTCTTAAGTTAATTTGATAATTGGTTCGGAACCTTCCGTTTTCCTTATATCGTTCCTATTGTTCTCTGTGTTGTGTTGTTTGAGTATCTACGTTGTTTTATTTTGGGTTTCTTATCTTTCATTCTTTCGTGGAAGTTTGGGTTGAATTTTAACTTATTTCCTTTTGCCTATCCTGGGACCTTGTGCCTTTCTTGTGTTTTAGGAGGTGCTCGGACAATTTCTGCCAAGACCATTGGGGGCTTTGCTGTGGTCAAGTTCCTGGTGCCAAGCTTTATAACCTAAAATTGTACGATCCACAGCTCTCATGAAAATTGTTAATTTATTGATATTCCATTGAATCTTGGCCTGCTGATGGTCGTACTTCCGTTTATTAAGGTTTCTGTTTCCCTATTATTGTTGTTTCCTGGCGACGGTCGCCATATTTAGAAAAGTAAACCTTTTTCTATTATCAGTATTGTGGTTGATGTTGCCTGAGGTAGACGTGTTTGATCCGTGTCTTTGCATGAAGGATCTAATTTGTAAAGCAAATAAGTTAATTCTTTTACGGATTTTCTTCGTATCGAGGTTTCCGTTCGTAAAACGGGTATCATTCTTTCTTTCAGCCTCAACATTGCTCCTTTTCCGGTGTAATTATTCGGATTTTTTCTTTATAGGTGGTTTAACTCTACCTCTTGTACGAGGTTTTCAATGGCCGTTTTATTTTACGTATTTCGGACGTTATTATAATTTTTTTGTGTAATTGATTTAATTTAGTGATTTGTGCACGCCTCCTTCCCCTTGTTCTTTCTTTCCCTTTGATTGTTACAGGCTTAATTTAATTGTATTTTTCCAAGTGTTACTGTCCTTTATAATTGTAATGAAAATGAAAATCCACAGCCTGCTTCCAGTCTCCGACCGGGTCAGGAATGGATTGAATGAGGCCCCCATCTAGCGGCGAGGATATGAACTGTGCCGGCTGCCGAGGCCTGACGCACTCCTCTGGGGCAATGATTAAATGAATGACAGATGAAATGAAATGATAGTGGAGAGTGTTGCTGGAATGAAATTTTGACAGGGAAAACCGGAGTACCCGGAGAAAAACCTGTCTGCCTCCGTTTTGTCCAGCACAGATCTCACATGGAGTGACCGGGATTTGAACCACGGATCCAGCGGTGAGAGGCCGGCGTGCTACCGCCTAAGCCACGGAGGCTTCTATGTTTGTAATAATCCTCGTTATTGTTTAATAAATTTGTTTAAAAGATGTTGGTTGCATTTCTTGGATAAGTATGTTTGGATTAGAAATTAACTTGGTTATGGGATTAGGGCCCTCTTTCATACTACGGTCTTCTTAGTACCGGTACACCAATATACGCTCAATCAGAGCGCTCACCGAAGGGATCCCCGCTAAGTGGACTAATAGCAGCCATTACACCACGAGGAGATCCCAATATGCGCTCAATTGGAGGGCTTAGCGAAGGGATCACCGCTATGTGGACTAATAGCAGCCATTACACCACAAGGAGATGCCAATATACGCTCAATCAGAGGGCTTAGTGAAGGGATCACTGCTAAACGGACTAATAGCAGCCATTACACCACGAGCAGATCCTAATATACGCTCAATCAAAGGTCTTAGTGAAGGGGTCACTGCTAAGTGGACCAATAGCAGCAGTAGGTAATATAGGCCGAAGCTGGGGCAGGGGCTAATGGGCAAGATGGCTGCCACGCGCAACCACTCTATGTTATTCTTATGGAGGGGACAGTCATAGCTGAGTCAGGGGCTAATAGGCAACATGGCCGCCACGCGCAACCACACCCTTTAATGGCGGGCTTTTCAAATCATTATTTATTTGTTTTTAATTTATAAATTTTTATGTATTTAATATTTAATTTATTATTTTTAGCACAGGGCTAATGCACAAAAAGAACACTGCAGACAACCACTTACACATATAACATGCTAACCTAACTTCACCTAACCTAACCTAACTTCACCAAACCTAACCTAACTTTACCTAATCTAACCTAACTTATAAGTGCGAGCAAAAAAAAAAGTGAGAGCAACAAAGAGAGAGCAAATGTGAGAGCACAAATAATTAACTTAGTTATAACCTAACATAACCTAACCCGCAGAAACCTCATTTAAAGATTTTAGATTTTACATTTTTGATTATTTATTTTACATTTTTTAGATTTTACATTCTTGAATTTTTTGTTTTTTACTTTTTAGTGGGGAGGGGGCAAATATGGGAGCAAAAAGTAACAACAAAATCTGTGAGCCAAAAAAGTGAGAGCAAAAAAGTGAGAGCAAAAAAGAGGGAGCAAAAAGTGGGAGCAAAAAAATGGGAAAAAAGTGGGAGCAAAAAGTGGGAGCAAAAAAGTGGGAGCAAAAATGTGAGAGCAAAAAAGTAAGAGCAAATGGGGGAGCACAAACAATAAACTTAGTTATAACCTAACCTAACCCACAGAAACCTCATTTAAAGATTTTAGATTTTACGTTTTAACATTATACATTTTAGCCTTTTAGTTTTTGATTTTTTCATTTTACATTTTAAATTTTTGATTTTTTGTATTTTAGTTTTTATTTTATTTTAGATTTTACATTTAAGTTTTTTGATTTTAGATTTTACATTTTCCGAAAAGAGTAAACTACAAGTTCACATACCTAACCTCACCAAACCTAACTTAAGCTAATCTTAAGGCTAATGCACACACACAAAATATATAAGGGCACATGCAACTATACTTATGCTAGTCTTATAGGCTACTGCACATCATGATCACTACCCCAACCAAGTTTTTTTTTTCATTTTGTTGTTTACACATTTGTCAATTTTCCAATTTCCCATTTTCAGTTTTTAAAATGTCAGTTTAATGTTTTTTCTATTTTATCATTATGGAAACATGGATTTTGCAATTTGTGTTTTACATGTTCATTTTGCATTAGGAGTGGGGAGAGGCGGGTAGTAATTAGAAATGTACAAGCAGTGGCCATAAAATATTTTTATTTTAAATACATGTACACTATTTACACATAATACATTTTTATATATATTCTTTTTTATTTTATTTTCTATTTTATTTATTTTTGATTATGAATACCATTTTTTATTTTTATTTTTTATTTTTGTAGTGCTATTGTTTTATTTCCTAAATTGTTTTGTTTTAGGTATTTGCTAGTTGCAGGCAGAAGATTTTGATATTCATAACTTAACCCTTTAAGCATGGTCAATGATTGAGTAATGACCATAGACATGTGTACCTATACCATCAGCATCAATCACTCTTTTATCATCACCAGGACACAAAGCAATTTTGTTTAGTCTTATAGATGATATGTTTAGAAGCGATAATGTTCATGGGTATTCTTTTTACATTGTTTCTCATGACACAATCCTTATAATCTTGAAAGCTTATACAATTTTTGACAACACCTCTGTTAATACCTTTAATCTTTTTGATTTCTTTACCATTTATGTCTAAAGCGTACATTTTAGCTCTAAGTCCAACAAATGCTTTCATAATTTGTCCACAAGCCTCGTCTTTAAATTTCCCCAAAGTTTTCTTGTTTGATGTAGAGTAACATATGTGATTAGTAGGATTATCTGATGTATCCAGGTGTTCTAGGAAATCCAACTTGTCTTGATATACATCTTGGGTGTTAACTAAATAAATGAACGAGTCGGTATCCATATACATGAGTTTAGGATTGTTCATTCCATAATAGGGTAGCAGGACATCATAGTGGTGGGAATACATGAGAGTTTTTGAAATATCCAGTATACACATTCCAATATATATGTTACGTTTAGCCATGTGGAAAGCAGCTAGGTTAGTACCGTAAATTGTTCTGTCAATAAATGTCGGCTTTGCTATTAGCTTTTCTGCCATTTTGCTGTCAGTCACAAGACGTATGTCTATTCTTTTACGGATATTTTCCATTGTTTTTCCAAAAATGGCATTGTTGAATAATTTGTACAGATTTTTCTCAAAATCATTTTTGGCTTGTTTTCGAAGGTTGTTATTAAAATCAACGTATGCCTTTAATCAAGGTCTTTGCTTAAACTTTAACACACGATGAATTTTTATCAATTTTATTCCATGATATAAAGCCTGGTTTAATGCCATGTAGTGAACAACATATCGCCTTCGATTTCCAAGATGAGGAATTCGTTTTTTCAGAGACGAATCCTTAGGTTGTGTACACTCTGGTAGGAAAGGTAAATCGTTGTGTAGATCATGAAGGTCAGATGGGTAATCAACATCAACGTCTAGAATGTATCCCAGAGGATCGTCTTCCATTAGTTTTTCTAGATCAACAATATCTGGAGTAACCCACTGAAATCCACCATAAGAAAGGGAGTGGCATATAGCCCACCCGTATTTGTTGTTGGCATCATCATAGGTAATAAACTGCTAAGGTTTCTCAGAATCGTAGGTTTCCATGTATTTATTGTTAGTTTCAGCATACCGATGAGACACCTGGCATATGCCTCAACGTATTCCAGACTCTATTAGAAGAATCTGACCGTAATCCTGTAGCAATTCCAGTTCAATGCCTGTGTAAAGGAGCATTGCCTCGAAACTTAAACCAGGCGAAGTAAAAAGGTGTGCAGCATCCAGTCGGTGTGTTTCTAGTGTTTTGTTTCTAAACGTTTCAAAGCTGTCTGCAAGAAGAAGTACATCTGAAGTTAGGTGCAGGTCACTATATTCCCCTAGAGTTTTAATGTTGAACTGATTTCACACATTTATGGCATGTTCATAGTCTTCTTGACTAACATCTTCTTGACTTAATTTGTTAAAGAATACCTCTTTTGGAGGTAAACACGTTTCACTTAACTTTTCCCATGAATCAATGTAGTCATAACAAATTACCCCTTTACGAGTCATGAGCGTTGCATTTTCTTTCCCAAAGTACTTGTCTGTTTCAGGATATGATGTTAAGTTGGAAACTAAGTTTTCCAAACTACTTGGCATTAACCGAAACGTGTCCACAAATCGAAGCTTAACATTTCCCACATATTTGGTGAAGGAAATGTACTTTTCTTTGGAGTTAGCGATAACATCCACTCTCTCAGTAGTACATCCCAATTGCTTTACAATGAAATTTGCGTCGTAGCCACTCATATTATGTAGAAACACAGGAACGGGATTACCGGTACGTGTTTTACACCTCAAATTACAGTTATTGTGAGCACTTCCACGGTATTCCCCTGTAATATGGCAATGGTCTCGAACATTCCAGTCCTGTTGGGTAAATGGTTTTTCACACAAATAACAGGTTTCAGAATATTGGAACTCTGCTTCTTGATCCCCAGTTAAAACCTTTGGAACATTTAAGCTCTAAAGGCGATACATTTCTTTAGCTATTGAAATCAAACCGTCCATAAACTTTTCTGCAGCGTCAGGTCCACGATAAATAAGAGGTTGGCGTGGAAGGGTTGTCTTTATGTGTTCCACAGCAGGCGAGGGTTTAACGTATATACCAAAGCTCATAGGAACATGACTCTGGTATGGCACTGTATAACTTGCTTGAGGATTGGGTAGACATGTTTGTTAGGGTAACAGTATACTTTCAAAATCAGCATAGATAACGTAAGGTATACTCAGGATTTTTTCCACGTTAAAAAATTTAACAATGGGGTTTTAATAGGCATTTCAACCCTAGCAATGTCATGCTGGACACACAAAGCTCTATGTTCTTTCAATTTTTCTATTCCTTGTTGTATCGATTATCGAAGTGAGTAAAACACCGTTTACACGTATATATCTTATGTCCATGGTGAGTAATCTGATGTCCTACTAGTTTATCAAAATCTTTGATAAAGACGTAGTGGTTCTGGCCGGATGATGAACTTAGCAGAAGGAGGTCGCGATGGTCTTGCAGCTCTTGATCCACAACCTTTAGAGGGAACAATTTGTTGTCTTGTTCCAATCCAAATACATTAATGGATATATCCGTGGCTTTTTCAAATTTGGGAATGTCAGCTAGCGATGTAGGAAATGATATTACTGAAAAATCAGACTTGTTTTCCAGATCCTTGTATTTACTAACGCGTTTAGCATCAGTTTTAACCAGTTTTGCTAAAATGGCATACATAAAAAACCTCTCGTCCTTAAAGTTTTGAGGATTAATGCAGGCTTTTCTTGCTTGTATAGCTGCTGGTAATGGAACATACGTGCTGCCACGCAAGGGATTGTACTTATTTATTTTCAATCGTACTCCTTCCTTTGCTAACAAAGCCCAATTATTTCCTCTTAGCTCAGATTCTTCCATTTCCGTAATTAACTTTGTAAATTGTGTTTCCAAGAAACTACTCAAGTCTGTTTCCAAAAATAGGGCCTGATTTCGTGTTTCAAAAGCACGATCTGTAATTTCATTGGTAGATGTATGAATGAATCTACATTCAGCCACTAGATTAACTTTGATCTACTTGTGCATTGCTAGTTCCTTCTGCATAGCTTGTATTATTTGCTGTTTGGACTCTTTAAGGTATGAATTTAAATCCCTACACGTATCACAACGTATGAAATAGGATTTAAGACGACCTTCAAAAGATGTCTCATATTCAATAAGTCCATTTTTGTCAGGGACCAATGACAGTAGGTAATGTTTTGTAGGCTCTGCTTTTTGTCTTTTAGCTGCCGACACAACATTACAACATTCTTCATGCCGACGTCCGTTGTACACATTGTTGAATGTACTACCACAGGTTTTGCACTCATGGAATTCACCACACGATACTTCATGTCGCTTCCTATGATAGTCTCGAAGAAAAGTCTTTCCTCACTCTTTACACATATAACTAGGAATGGGTTCTTCCATTATGAATGTTGATTTCTGCAAACAGCTGCTTACTGCGTATCACAGGGCTAGAGGTTGGTCGGTGAGACGGTCTTTCACGATGTGATCACCGTGAGAGGTAGTAGTCAACTGGTGATATTCTTGTTAAGGGTCCTCTAATATACCCCTAGTAGACCAACAGCTCTTTACAGCGTATGACAAGGCTGTAGACTGGACAGTGAGACGGTCTTTCACGATGTGAACACTGTAACAAGTAGTAGTCAACTGATTATATACTTGCTAAGGGTTCTCTAATATATCAAAGTCATGACCAACAGCTACTTACTGTGTAGTACAAGGCTGTACAATAGTTGTTTTGACAGTCTTTCACGATGTGGTCACTGTGAGTGGTAGTAGTCAACTGGTGATATTCTTGTTAAGGGTTCTCTAATATACCCCTAGTTAAGGGTAACAGCTGCTCACTGCATATGACAGAACTAAAGACTAGTCGTTTCAACGGTCTTTCACAATGTAAACACTGTGACAGGTAGTAGTCAACTGAAAATATTCTTATTGCCTACTCAAGGTTATCAGGTACTTACTGCATATCAAAAGGCTGTACACTCATGTGTTAGACAGTCTTTTTTGTTGCTAAAGACCCTCTATATTCCCTACACAAGGCTATACATGTTAGTTCTAAACACTTAGTGGTTAATTGTATAATAAATTTAAATACACAGCGTATACGAGCACGTTTTTACTCGGTAAAACTTTACCAAATAGTCAAATGCGACACGCAAAGTATGTTTCCGCTATCTAGCGGTGACTATGAGAACTACTTGAACGACCAGCATGCTACCTAGCGCTCCATTTCAACACTCGCTCACTGAACGACCAGCATGCTATCTAGCGGTCAATATCAATACTCACTCAACTACCAGCCTGCTACCTATCGGTCAATATAACAACTCACTCAACTACCAGCATGCTACATGGCTTTTTTGTCAGTTCTTTTGTTGGCTTTTTCTGTTGGCTTTTGTTGGCTTTTATTGGCTTTTGTTGGCTTTTGTTTGCTTTTTTGTTGGCTTTTGTATTAGCTCTTTCATATTTGCTCTTGTTTGTTGGGGCTTATTTGGTCTTGGAAAGTATGTCAGTCCTTTTTTATGGCTGCATAATGCTTACACCCATGATTGTTAGCAGCTACAACAACAACAACACCCAAAATTCCTAGAAAATCCAAAGTACTCTAAGGTTTATCAATGACTCTGAACTTTTACACTTACCTCTATCCCATGCCTAGTCAAAAAAAATAGTGTATTTTTCAAATTTTTCAAAAATATTTGGAAAGTAGGCTATGTCGTTAATCTAAAAATCCTAAAAAGACATATGTTAACTCCATCACCTACCAATATACCACTCTCAGTCCAAAAATAGTGTATTTTTCAAATTTTCCAAAACATATTTCCAAAATGGGTTATATTTCCAAAATTATAAAGTTTACAAAAAAGTTTGTTTGACATAAATGAATGGCCTTTACCCCCTCTACCGCCGTACCTAGTCCCAGGTCTCTAGGACAACAAAAATAAAAATTTTCAAAATGGGCTTTTATTTCCAAAATTAGGAATTTTACAAAAAACGTTTGTCTGACGTAAATCAATGGTCTTTACCCCCTCTATTCCCATACCAAGTCTCAGGTCTCTAGGTCAATATAAATACAATTTTAAAAAATGGTCACTATTTTGGAAACTAGGAATTCTACAAAAAAGTTTGTTTAAGATAAATGAAAGGTCTCTATCCCCTCTACCTATCAACCAAGTTCCAGGTCTTATGACAAAAAATGAAAAAAGTTCAACTGGGAAAGTAGGCGATTTTTCATAAAACCAAATATTCTAAAAAGTGGTCTATGGGCTTAAAAGAATGGCCTCTATGTCCTTTATTTTTATAATAAAACCTTTTTTATTTTTTACATATTTTTGAAAAAGTTCAATTTTGAAATTTTTATATTTTGGAAACTAAAGAGTTTACAAAAAAATTGTTTAACATAAATGACTGACCCTGACCCCATCTACCACCAAAATAAATTTGAAGTCGCTAGGACAAAAAATAACAGTATTTGTGTAGTGGTGCTTCTGGCCCCGCCCCGAAATGTGCCGGCAGAGGGTGAGAAGGGTGGGGGGGGGGGGGAAGAACCACTACTGTCATTTTTTGTCCTAGCGACTTGAAATTTATTTTGGTGGTAGATGGGGTCAGGGCCAGTCATTTATGTCAAACAAAAGTTTTTGTAAGGTCTTTAGTTATTTAAGCACAAATAGTGCTAAATGATCCGGCATAACTCAACAAAATGACAGTGTTTCGCCCCGGTGTGCTATTGGGCTCTTCAGTTGGTTAAAGCACACCTCACCAAGAGCCCAATAGCACACCGGGGCGAAACACTGTCATTTTGTTGAGTTATGCCGGAACAATTAGCACTAAATGTGTTTAAATATATTATGGCTCAACGGACAATGCACATTTTCTTATGAAAATTGTATATTCAATGCCAAGGTAAGGTTATAATTGCTTTGGAATGGAGTTTCAACTCCCATAGTGCACTGGCTTGCTCGTGACGCGGATACACATGTATCAAATACGTCTTGCAATGGCCTTCCCAGTGTGCACTAGACAGTGTCTTGGTGAGGTGTGCTTTAACCAACTGAAGAGCCCAATAGCACACCGGGGCGAAACACTCATTTTGTTGAGTTATGCCGGAACATTTAGCACTATTTGTGTTTAAATATATTATTGCTCAACGGACAATGCACATTTTCTTATGAAAATTGTATATTCAATGCCAAGGTAAGGTTATAATTGCTTTGGAATGGAGTTTCGACTCCCATAGTGCACTGGCTTGCTCGTGACGCGGATACACATGTATCAAATACGTCTTGCAATGGCCTTCCCAGTGTGCACTAGACAGTGTCTTGGTGAGGTGTGCTTTAACCAACTGAAGAGCCCAATAGCACACCGGGGCGAAACACTGTCATTTTGTTGAGTTATGCCGGAACATTTAGCACTATTTATGTTTAGATATATTATGGCTCAACGGACAATGCACATTTTCTTATGAAAATTGTATAAGCTCTTTAGTTTCCAAAATATAAAAATTTCACAATTGAACTTTTTCAAAAAAAAGTAAAAATTAAAAAGTTTTATTATTAAAAATAAAGGACATAGAGGCCATTCTTTTAAGCCCATAGAACACTTTTGAGAATGTTTGGTTTTATGAAAAATCGCCTACTTTCCCAGTTGAACTTTTTCATTTTTTTGTCATACAGACCTGGAACTTGGTTTACAGGTAGAGGGGATAGAGACCTTTCATTTATATTTAAAAAAAGTGTTTTGAAGAATTCCTAGATTCTAAAATAGTGACCATTTTTTCAAAATTTTATTTTTGTTGACCTAGAGACCTGAGACTTGGTATGGGAATAGAGGGGGTAAAGACCATTGATTTACGTCAGACAAACTTTTTTGTAGAATTCCTACTTTTGGAAATATAGCCCATTTTCAGAATTTTATTTTTGTTGACCTAGAGACCTGAGACTTGGTATGGGGATATAGGGGGTAAAGACCATTGATTTACGTCAGACAAACGTTTTTGTTAAATTCCTAATTTTGGAAATATAAGCCCATTTTGAAAATTTTTATTTTTGTTGTCCTAGAGACCTGGGACTAGGTACGGCGTTAGAGGGGGTAAATGCCATTCATTTATGTCAAACAAACTATTTTTGTAAACTTTTTAATTTTGGAAATATAACCCATTTCGGAAATATGTTTTGGAAAATTTGAAGAATACACTATTTTTGGACTGAGAGTGGTATATTGGTAGGTGATGGAGTTAACATATGTTTTTTAGGATTTTTAGATTAATGACATAGCCTACTTTCCAAATATTTTTGAAAAATTTGAAAAATACACTATTTTTTGACTAGGCATGGGATAGAGGTAAGTGTAAGAGTTGAGAGTCATTGATAAACCTTAGAGTACTTTGGATTTTTTAGGAATTTTGTGTGTTGTTGTTGTTGTTGTTGCTGCTTACAATCATGGGTGTAAGCATTATGCAGCCATAAAAAAGGACTGACATACTTTCCAAGACCAAATAAGCCCCAACAAACAAGAGCAAATATGAAAGAGCTAATACAAAAGCCAACAAAAGCCAACAAAAAAGTAAACAAAAGCCAACAAAAGCCAATAAAAGCCAACAAAAGCCAACGAAAAAACTGACAAAAAAAAGCCATGTAGCATGGTAGTTGAGTGAGTTGTTATATTGACCGATAGGTAGCAGGCTGGTAGTTGAGTGAGTATTGATATCGACCGCTAGATAGCATGCTGGTCGTTCAGTGAGCGAGTGTTGAAATTGAGCGCTAGGTAGCATGTTGGTCGTTCAAGTCGTTCTCATAGTCACCGCTAGATAGCGGAGCATACTTTGCGTGTCGCATTTGACTACTTGGTAAAGTTTTACCGAGTAAAAACGTGCTCGTATATGCTGTGTATTTAAATTTATTATTCAATTCACCACTAAGTGTTTAGAACTAAAATGTATAGCCTTGTGTAGGGAATATGGAGGGTCTTTAGGAACAAAAAAAGACTGTCTAACACATGAGTGTACAGCCTTTTGATATGCAGTAAGTACCTGATAACCTTGAGTAGGCAATAAGAATATTTTCAGTTGACTACTACCTGTCACAGTGTTTACATTGTGAAAGACCGTTGAAACGACTAGTCTTTAGTTCTGTCATATGCAGTGAGCAGCTGTTACCCTTAACTAGGGGTATATTAGAGGACCCTTAACAAGAATATCACCAGTTGACTACTACCACTCACAGTGACCACATCGTGAAAGACTGTCAAAACAACTATTGTACAGCCTTGTACTACACAGTAAGTAGCTGTTGGTCTTGACTTTGATATATTAGAGAACCCTTAGCAAGTATATAATCAGTTGACTACTACTTGTTACAGTGTTCACATCGTGAAAGACCGTCTCACTGTCCAGTCTACAGCCTTGTCATACGCTGTAAAGAGCTGTTGGTCTAGACTAGGGGTATATTAGAGGACCCTTAACAAGAATATCACCAGTTGACTACTACCTCTCACGGTGTTCACATCGTGAAAGACCGTCTCACCGACCAACCTCTAGCCCTGTGATACGCAGTAAGCAGCTGTTTGCAGAAATCAACATTCATAATGGAAGAACCCATTCCTAGCTATATGTGTAAAGAGTGAGGAAAGACTTTTCTTCGAGAGTATCATAGGAAGCGACATGGAGTATCGTGTGGTGAATTCCATGAGTGCAGGACCTGTGGTAGTAAGTAGTGGAGTAGTGGCGCTTCTGCTTCACCCATTTTATTTGTACCAGACTGTACAAGTTAAAATAATGAATATCTCTCAAACGCATGGTCGGATGTTGACAAATGAGGTGTCATTGGACTCGAGCTGACGTCCTCTTTCCTATGGACCACTAGTTATATTTTTCAAAAGAAAAATTGAAATTTTTCGTTTTCAAAAATAGGTAATAGTTTGAAAACCAAACATGGTAGAACGTTGTGCCATGGCTCAAACGAATGGTCTTTATGAACTTTATTTTCTATAATAAAACTTTTTTATTTTTTATGTTTTTTAAAAACACTCGAATTTTGAAAATACTATATTTCGGAAACTAGGAACTATACAAAAAAATTGTTTGACGTAAATCAATGGTGCCTATGCTCCCTACTCCCAAAATAAATTTCAAGTCTCTAGGATGAAAACCTGTAGGAGTGTGGTAAGGCGGGAGCTGCTCCACTTAGCAAGTTGTGAGCCCCTGCGACCTTGGAATGGAAGGAGTGATGCTAGGAGGGCGTGCTTGGATTCTTTTTTTTTCGTCTCGTTGTGCTCTTTACGGGAATGTAGGTGTCGAAAAGGTGAAATGCTGGAAACACGTTTTTTTGGGGGGAAAACATGATTTTTAACTTTTTGTTATATGACGCGAACCAATCATGCTAGAGGTGTGTACGACGGGTCCAAGGACTCGGGGTGACGTCCTCTTTGCTATGGACCACTCGTTATAATTTTTAAAAAAATTTGGAAACTCGATTTTGGGGTAAACACGTGTTTTTTGTGATGTTTGCCGATATCTCACGAACCAATAACGCTAGAGACGTGTACGAGGTGTCCTAGGACTCGGGCTAACGCCCCCTTTCAAATGTGGCAGATATTGTTTTCCAAAAAATAATTCACAAAGGGCCTAACGCCATATATGTTGAAAAAACTTTATCTTTTTCTTTACCTGTTTATAATGTCCATGAAGCGTGGTGGTTGAGAGAGACGATACGGCTGGGTGTTTGTGTGTGTGTCAACGAACCTGTCGCTGACCACGGTGGCTGTGCTCAATAGATCAATCGATATTTCGACGGGCTGGTTTTTGACAGAGCGAGGGTGCGTTTTCTGATATTTTACCTTTAACGTGTAAACGGTGATGAGAACTTGGTTCTATGTTGGTCGAAGTGAGTAGAGAAAACAAACTTGCCGAGGAGCAGGAGGTGAATGTCATTTGAGCTTATTGGAAGGCGTTGATCTGACTTGACAATAGGTGCAATGGAAAAAAAAATGACAATGACGCTTGAAGGTGAACTAATCTGACCATCGTGGTGGCAGGGAAGAGCGAAAGGCATGTGAACATGTGTGAAACCACATGTACGCTAAACCAGTAACATCCTGTCTTGCTTCGTACGTGACAAAATGCAAGTCCAGGTGAAATTTGATCCACCCCAGGTGTTCACCTTGGACGTTATCTGTCCACGTGAGCGATAACTGTTAACAAGTTACATCCTGTTTTGCTTCGTACGTGACAAAATGCAAGTTCATGTGAAATTTGATCCGGCACAGGTGTTTACCTTGGACGTTAGCTGTCCACATGCCTGATAACAGAATGATCAATGCGTGGAAAAAAAAAGATTATACATGCAACGTAACATATATAAAGACATGTCGTTATCATTTCCACTCTCACTTAGGTGACTACCTTTGAACGCACTGCGTTTCATGAAACCCCTGGTCTTGTTTAACAGTTTTGGTGTTGGTGGAAAATATTTAACCTTGTTGAGGGGTAGGTATATATTTATTCATTTATATATTTATTGATTTTTATATAAATACATGCAATTATTTATTGATTAGGTAATTAATGATTTTATTTATTTATTTGTTTGCAGATAACGTGTATAGCCTACCTGTCGTGTGTCTGTGGGAAATATATTAAAGAAAGAGAAAGACAGACAGTTAGAAAAGGAAACCATTTCCACACTAGCCCACGAGACGAGAATAAAGCAAATCATTACACGTCAAGGTGAGATTTGTTTATATATATATAACCTGTTTGATTTTGTTTTGTTTTTGAAATGCATAAACTATATGGAATGGATATACTTATGGTGGTTTATTTTATTTCTTTTTAGAGTGTTGGAAAACGCTTGACCTCTGTTAATAACCAGGAACGTGTGTGTTTGAGGTCATTGTTCAGTAGTCTACAGCTGAAAACTCAGGTGAGAGTGTTCTTTCAAAATAATGTATTTTGCCACTGCTACCGATAGCCTAACTTGGGAACCCCTAAACAGTTGTTTCAAATCGCGTGTGTGCTCTGGCCGCGTAGTGAATGTTAGAAAAAGTTTGATTCCCAAATAATTTTTAGAATCTTGTTGTGAAATTTTTAAAATTGAAATTTGTACAGTGCAAAGGTTGCATACGGCTTTAAAGGTGAATACAGAGCTGGTGTGCTTTTTTATATATAAAAAGAAGGATGTAGAGCATAAAGAGACATTTTATATTTGCAGTAAAATGCAAGAGCTTTTGATAGCCGATAATCTGAACGAGTGGTATCAAAGCCATGTGGTGAATGCCTTGCTATCAAAATTTGATAAACTGCAACAAGGACCCAGTGGCCTTGCCTTAGACAAAATTCATCATTTGCAAATCAACATTTGTCATTTCAACCCGTTGAATGCTGGGTCTAGCTATATTGAAACACCACCAGCAATAGCTTCGGAAAAGACAGTGGTAAATATTGAGAACCATGACAATGCTTGCTTCCTGTGGTGTGTGGCCGCGTATTTGCAGCCAGCACAGGACCGTAATGGTTCTCGACCGGGAAAGTACAAGGCCAAGTTTGATGAATTGAAACAAACTTTAAATTTAACTCGAGTATCGTTCCCTATGGATTTAACCGAGATCCATAGGTTTGAACAAGACAACCAGGACTTTTCGTTCATGGTGTATGGCCTTGATGGTGATGAGATTGTGGGTCCTCTTTATGCCACAAAAGAACCGAAACGACACCACATTCATCTTTTATATCTGTCTTATGGAGAGGTGAATCACTATTGCCTGATTAAAAGCCTGAGTAGATTGCTAAGCAGACAAGTGTCTAAGCACACTGGTGTAAAACATATTTGTGATCGATGTCTACAATATTTTACCACTCTTACGCTTTTGGAACGTCATAGGGTAGATTGCGTTTCTCAGGAAGCGGTGAGATTGATATTACCACAAGGGGACAAGGCTGTGTTAAAGTTTAAGGACATTCATAAGCGTGACACTGTTCCCTATGTGGTATATGCAGATTTCGAAGCACTCACTACACCCATGGCGGGATGTGAACCAGATCCCACCATCAGCTCAACCACACCCATTCAAAAATATGAACCTTTTGCCATAGGATTTAATGTGGTGTGTGCCCATGACCCCACACAATCCGTTTACAAATACCGTGAGGGGCCAGATTGTGCCAAATGGTTCTTGGATGAACTTGTGAAATTGGCTCATGATGTACAGGAAATACTGGACCACCCAGTACCCATGAGCCTATCTCCAGAACAACAGCAGCAGTATGAGAATGCCACGACATGCCATATTTGCGAAAACCACTGATCAGTGCTGAAGACACCGTTCGTGATCACTCGCACTTTACAGGGGAGTTTCGTGGAGCTGCGCACAGCAAATGTAACTTGAACTTTCCAGCTCCTCGCTTCATCAGTGTCTTTTTCAACAATCTGGCAAATTATGACATTCAGTTTTTGATTCGTGAATTGGGTCATGTCAACAAGGACTCGTTTACCATTATTCCCCAAAACCATGAGCGTTTTACAGCCCTGACATGGTGGTTGGGCGACTTTAGCATTCGATTTTTGGATTCCTTTAAGTTTATGGCATCCTCGCTAGACAGCCTTGTGAATGGCTTGAATGAGGAGGAATTAAAAAATACTAGAATGCATTTTAATGATCCTGAGCAATTTCAATTGTGCATTCGGAAAAGTATATTCGCGTATGATTTCTGCAACAGCTGGGACGTGTTAAAGCAAAGAAAACTCCCACCACAAGAGAAATTTTACTCGAAACTAACACGCAGTACCGTTTCCGATGAAGACTATGCACATGCATGTCAAGTTTGGCGGGTGTTTGGCGTGAACACGCTAAGTGAATATGCTTTGCATTACCTAAAACTGGATGTATTGCTGCTCACCGATGTGTTTGAAAAAATCCGTGAGTTGTGTCAACACATTTACGGTCTTGACCCGGCTCACTATTATACGAGTCCTGGACTCTCGTTTGATGCCGCTTTGAAATACACTCAAGTGGAATTGGATTTACTCACTGATGTAGACATGGTTCTATTTTTTGAAAAGGGCATTCGTGGCGGCTTTGTGTCGCTTAACCAACGCCATGCCAAAGCGAACAATGTCTACATGCCAGATTATTCACCAGACAAACCAGAATCGTACTTAATGTACTATGACGTGAATAAATTGTACGGTTACGCCGTTAGTCAGCCTTTGCCCTATGGGAAGTTTGCTAGGCTGACAGAGAAGCAAGTGTCAGAATTTGATGTGAACAAGGCTAGCCAAGAAACAGGCCGTGGATATGTGCTAGAAGTGGATATTGAATATCCCTCATCCTTGTATGATGAACATGCCGATTTCCCATTCTGTCTTGAGCAAATGGTTCCCCCTGACAGTAAAGTGAAAATTGAAAAACTCATGGGCACACTTTACAACAAAAATCGATATGTGCTACATATCCAAATGTTGGTGCAATGTCTCGCCCAAGGCTTGGTGTTGAAGAAAATCCACAGGGGTATTTCTTTTGCTCAAAAAGCATGGCTTGAGCCATACATGCGACTCAACACGGAGCACCGACAAATGGCAACACAGCAGTTTGAAATTATTTTTTTTAAATTAATGAACAACTGCATCTATGGCAAGTCCATGGAGAATGTCCGCAAATACCGTGACATTAAATTGGTGAATGTCTGGGAGGGGCGGTGGGGTGCCCGGCGGTACATTGCCAAGCCAAATTTCAAATCTTTCAAAATTATCGATGAGGATTTGGCTACTATTGAAATGAGTAAGACCAGCGTGACCATGGATAAGCCCATTTACATGGGTCAAGTCATTTTAGACTTTTCTAAATCGGTCATGTATCGATTCCACTATGAGTTTGCCAAACGCTATTTTGAGGACGTCTCTCTTTTGTATATGGACACGGACTCATTCATTTACCACATTCGCCACTGCAACCCCTATGACGTCATGAGGCAACATAGTGACTGGTTCGACACCTCTTGCTATAGCGCTGACAACGTGTTTCAGCTGCTCATAAAAACAAGAAGGAAATGGGCGTTTTAAAAGATGAATGCGGTGATTCCATTATGACGGAATTCGTAGGTTTGGCCTCACAAATGTATGCTTACCGCACACTCGACTGTAAGGAAGCCAAAAGAGCAAAAGGTGTAGGTAGGGCAGTGGTAAAATCGCTACGTGTAGACGATTACTTAGCGGTTTTACGCACTGGCAAAGCTATGTCTCATACACAGTGCAGGATACAATCCAGCAACCATCATTTGTATCTTGTGGAACAGAGAAAACGCACCCGAGCCTCCATGGATAACAAACGTGTGTGGGCTGATGACCTGCTCACTAGCCTTCCATGGGGTTATGATCTCAAGGAGGAGGAGGTGTGATTTCACTGTTTAATCGTTTATGGGACATAGCTTTATGTAACTTATAGATTTAGTATTTTGTAAATATTGGTTTCTGCCATTGTAAATAGTAGATTTTGTAAATAGTGGCAATCCACATGGACCTTTTGCTCTTTAAAACAGTTCTATGCAACCTTATTTTTTAAAAATTTTTTGATTGGTAAATAGTGTGATTATTTTAACGCTGTACAAAGTTGAGTTTTTTTGTAAATATGAAATAAGTAAGATTTTTAGTAACTTTAATAACTAGTATTTAATTATTTTTCGTAATGTAAATGATCAACTAAAAAAGTTCTTTTGGAAAGAGTGTGCATGTCGAGAATGTGCTTTTGGGAATAAATAAAGTGGTTGTGTTTGTTCCCAAAGGCAGGTGTGAATGTATGAGTGGAGAGAGAAAGCTGGTGTGTATGGTTGACCAGGGCAAACACGGTGAGGTAGGGTGGTTGTGTGGGAAATTTTCACTTTTAAACTTATTTTGTTTTGTCATTAGTTTTTTTTTCATTGAAATGTGGCAGTCAAAAGACATTATTTTTGTAAAAACAGTCTTACCTGCAGTAGTCGTAGACCTCGACGTTTCTCCAAACACGCATTAACACATTGCAGTATCGCCATGGTCAAGCACTTGCATCAGCATCATTGTCAAATCTCAACTTTCGACATACACCAAAGGGAAAAATGTGAAAACAGCAAAATGGAAAATCCATGTTTCCATATCACCAAAAACGCAAAACTTAAAACGGACATTTTTAAAAACTGGAAATGGCCATGTGTAAAATATGAAAATTCAAAAACTTCAAACAGACATTGTTTAAAAAGTGTCATCAACAAACTGGAAAAATCCATATCATCAAAATCATAAAACTTGAAACGAACATTTTTTAAATCTGTAAATTGCAAAATGACAAATGGCAATAAGTGGAATTCATCATGTGTGAAATGTGTAAAATGAAAAAATCAGCCATCAACATCACGATTTCTTAAAATTAAAAATAACAAATCATCGTGCTCTGGTAAACCTTTGTTTTTATTTCATAGTCATAGTGAATTGACAAAAGAAAAAATAGAATACAAACAAATCCCAATTCCTCACTCCTCAATGTTTATGTCCATGCATCATCAACTTTCCTTTCATAGCACTCATGACAATTAGGGCTGCCATCCTTTCACCTACTGAGGCATCATTGGATGTGAAACGTTGTTTAGCTTTCTTCAATAACAATTTATCTGCCACATGTCTTAAACCAGGATGACTATGGCGATAAGAAAGATCATGTTCCTTGCATGCTTGATCCAAAAGATTAATGGGTACATCACCACGTTGTAAACGTTTTTCGAGACGAGTTCCAGGGCCGCAGAAACTATAACCTGGAAGATGGATTTCGAAAGGTAAGTATTGAATCACTTTGTCAATGACGCCATTGCCAGTACAGGTCTGGCATATCCTTTTCCATCGATGGTAAAAAGGTTTGGTCTTCCTCCTCTTCTGTGTACGATGTTTGTGTTTGTTGTTGTTGTTGCTTTTTCTCGCCATGACACCCGTGGAATGATTCAACAAAGTCTTTACATGGACTTTTATGACCGTGATACAGTTTCACTAGCTGGCAAGTCGCACACTGACGCATAGACGGTATTTTTGCCATGGCCACTTGCTTATGGTGATCGTAATCCGTACAGGGTTGCAATTCACTCAACACAGGGTCCTGAGTCCATGATTTTGGTACATGTTGCCAGATTTTTTGACCGCGTTGGCGGCCACATAATAAATGAACGACTTGGGGAGCGCCAAGAGTTCCTCTTTGGTAAAACTGTCTAGTTTCTTTTTGCACACAAAGAACTTGCCGATGGCTTTGTCCGTAGCATTGCTTTTCTCCATGGTATCACGTGCTGTAGATGTTTACACGTCGCTCGTAGAAATCTCACTGACGTCATTCACAGGTAAATCTTGAGTTATAATTTTGTTCAACAACTCCCAGCAGGCATGAGTGGTTAACCAATGAAAGAGATGCCACGCATGCTATAGGGCTGTATGGGTAATGTTGCCACAGGAACAAGTATCCATGAGCGTTTGCAGGGAGGGGCAGCCCAACTCCATGAGGTCGATACATTGGCAGTAGGACGCCAAAAATGGTTGCAACCATTGACGTTTTTCATTACCTTTCACAAATACCACATTGGCCGAGGACAAGTGTGCTTTCATGACCACGTCCAAATATTTATAGGAAATGGTTCCCTGATTCCAGTCTAGTTGCCTATGATTTTCAATCCACTGGGTTTGTTTACGGTCTTTTTCACACAACAAATCAAAAGCATGGGGTGGTTTAAATAGCAAATGCGTAGCTTGCGATATCCAAAACGTAGTACAATCGATCATGGCCACTTGTTTAAATATAAATTTGTTGTCACCAATTTTAAACCCTTGGCAATCCACAATGAATGTGCGCAACATGTTGACGCTTGCCTGGACCAAGTTCAACTGACGACTGACTGACGATCAGGTGTGATCATGGCATGGGCTTACCTTCCATGCTAGTTTCAAATTGAGGTTAGGGTAGGACAGGGGGACGTGCAAAAATAAGAATTTAAGAATTACATCATTTTATTATCATAACACGTCTTACAGGCTTTTCTCATTTTGGGATAAGGACGATAGCAACTGATACAACAATATAGTCTCTTGTGTTTGTAACGTCCATAACACCGATGATGTCCCAATGTCTCTAAACTAGGCGTTTTTGATGGTGAGCTGCTCACCGAAGCACCATGGACACCATACGGTCCACACGTATCGTAACTTGTTTTCTTTTCATCAGCCAGAGACACAAGTGAGGGATAGCTTGAATGACAGGATATATTTCCCACTTCCATTCTACACAGGTAGGGGCAGGTGGGTGACCAGCGCTGATGTTCCTGCATGGGTTCATCGCCCTCCTGCCATTGGTCTATGATGATGGGACAAAAGGCACATTTCACTTCATCTCTTGTTTTTAAATAGTAGAATCCAGCGGCCGCCAAGGCTTGAGGGTTTATGAAAGGCACCGGCCACGTGACAAAAGTCTTGAAACGTTGTTCCTCAGAGTTTAAATTCATGGATGTGATGTCTCTTGAGGCTTTAAAGCAAGACATGACTGAGCGGCTTGCCGTGGGTTGACCTGTTATTTATACACTCGTCACTTGGTTGGACAGTGGATAATAGTTGACTTGTTTGTGATGAATAATCAAACAGTAGGCCGTGGTATTGGATGGTACATTGTCATGCGTTTCAAAATCTAGTCGAATGTCGATATTGGATGGCTTGACAGACTCTTCCAGGTAAGAACAGTCAAAGACAATCAGTGGTGCTCTTGCCTTAAACGCTTGGGGTAGTAGCATGGGGCCGTTCTCTTTTTGATAATACGACCATCGAAATTTGGAAAACAAGTCGTACAGGGGGCCAAACTTATTTTTTGAAAAATCCAAATCCAGTCCTTCATAGGGAAACACGGCTCCGTTGAGGAAAAGACGTGCATTTCTCAATTGCAGGTGATCAAATTGCCTGGCATCTTTGTTTTGTTGATACGTGCGATTCGTTTGAAAACCCACGATCAGGTAGAGAGGTCTCTCTGTATAGCGAGCTGTTTTTACAGACCAACTGTGTGTGTTGGTGGTGGGCAATAGCGGATACTCATGGAGTGCCCAGTTTCTAAATTCCATGGGTAGAGGCATATCTCTCTTTACCATTTTGAGTATGTCCAGTTTTTTGCTATCTTCAAGGGTCACATGGGGGACTTTCCATAGCAAGCGTTGTAGTTGAATTTTTGAATCTATGGGGGCATTGTCGGCTCCCTTGAGTGCATTATTATCACTCCTGTCTCTCACTAGATAAAGCACTTGCCTTGCGTTGACCACAATGCGTTGGTGATCTTCGGCAAAGCCTAAAATCAGTTTAAGGGGTAAATATCCAGTAAAGGTCCCATCAGTGTGTACCATTCAGTCATTGGTCGAGTCAGGACACCAACCTGCCATGCAAAGTGTTTTACCTTCTTCCTCACTATAAGAGGGGTATAGTTTCATGACACTGAAAATGCCCACATTTCGAGTGCTATCCACCACGATATCGTTAATGACATACCGCACTTCAGAAAACAGGAAGGCCAAACCATGGTTGGCCAACTTGGATGTGGTGGGTGTAGAGCCATCGGCTTTGGTGAGCCGACCTTCAATCTGAATGACACTTTCATGCGGTAGGGTGTAAATATCTTGGTTGTTGATAACAAATTGAATTTCATCATTGTTATTGAGTCCAGGTGTTTGAGCTTGATAGGAATGGAGATCAATTCTTACCACTCCTGGTTGCTCCTCGATGCGGTTCGCTATCTCTAGGATAGAATTCATTATGAGGGTTGACGTGGTAACCCAAATGCTGTAAAATCTGCTTGCCTTGAGATGTTAACGAGTATTCACGTGGCAAACAACTAACACCATTCCTAGACGGTGTTGTTGCTTTATACACAAACTTCATAGTGGCTTTAGCATCAACTTGTAAGTCACTGGTGTGGTAGAATCTAGATCAATGAGTTGTTGATCTCTATTGATCAGTCTTAATGTTATATTACTAATACTATCGACAGCCACAGAATGAAAAAGCACCACTGGAGGGTTTTCACGAATAATATACCCATTGGGCGATGTCACAATAAAGTCATAAAGCGAATGCGATGGTTCTTGATTGGTCTACACTTGGCTAATAATATTACATGTCACCGACACATGATGGTCCTCAATGAATTTCACTTCATGGTCTGATTCATGTTTTTTGTTGGGCTCCAACACACGTGGTTTAAATCCTAGTAATGGGCCAATGGAATCGGGGTTAGTTTTAAAGTCAATGTTAAAGGTAGAGAAAATACTGCAGCGATGAGTGTTAGTATTTCCTACAAGTTCAAACTTGTGCGTTCCATCGAGAAATGACTTTAAACCATATTGATTGATCAACACCACATAAATGTGTTCATAAATGTCATCGATCATGTATCCACCAGAGTTCAGGGTGAGCACAAAATCTTCATAGTAAAACTTGTTGTTCACATTTTCACGTATGTTGTATATTCGATTGTACGTTTCAAGAGAAACAAGTCCTAAACCATAGGGTTTTTCACTCAATTCGATAGGTGGATAAAAGTCTAGGCTGACTTCAGGTCCACGTCCATGCAGTGTAAACGTTTTACTTTCTGCCGACATACTGGTGGCGTTTTAGCTTATGCTGCGTCTTATATAAAAAAAATAAACACAAACGTCCACACTGTTGGCTGTTAAACGTTTGCTCACGTTTCACATTATAATATATCTTGATCCTGTTTCCAAAATAGGTCACTAGTTCCATGGGCGGGGGCAAATTCCCAAAACTGTCAAAGTACCATACAGTGGATCCCTCTTTGACATAAGCTACATAATGCGTTCCTGGTCCTCGGTGATCATCCAAATTGACAACAGCACATTCCTGTTTCCAGGGTCGTGGGGGTAATTGATTTCGCATAAACACACCTCGAAAATGAGAAAGCTTTAGTTGTTTAGCATAGCTTTCCACTTGTTGATGCGTCAGGGTATGTCTTGCTATGGCTGAGGTTAATTTTTTTTTTAATACTTTGAAATGGTGAAATCCCAAATCCTTGTTGATAAAAGGCTTGCTTTAAATTGGCATTTCTAGCCCCCATGGCAATCGCTTCCATCGTTTCATTGTGTCGCTGACTTTCTTTGAGTAGTTGCTTGCCCTGCTGCGCGGCTTTAATGGTTTTCGCCACTGCACTTGCACCGCCCAAAAGTGAACCCAGAGCAGCCAGACCGGCAAATAATGCAGGTAAAAATCCGGCTCGTTTGTGGACGGGAATCACTCGCCCTTGGTTTGAAACCTGTCGCCGACGTTTTGGAATAGCATGTCTCTGTGCTGCTCGAAAGCCTTTCCTTATGGTCAATACATTATTTTTTCTTTTTTTCTTTCGCAAGGGCTTGTCCACGAATGTTGTAAGGCCAGGCTTTGCCAAGGACAAAGTCCTTTTTTTTAGTCTTTCTCACTACATACCTTTGTTTCACCATGATGATAATGACCCACAACCTTTCACACGAAAGTTTAAATCACAACTAACGTCAGATGGTTATTTCATGGCTGTATATTCCAATTCCACATAAAGTGGGAAATCGTTTATGGTTTTTCCCGCTTGCTTTTCATCCCATGTCAACATGAGATGAAGGGATAATTCGTCACCTGCATTGACCATTTCATGGTTATGGATCAACATCCTATGACCATTTATCTTTATTTGTAAATGGTTCTCATCAGGTATGGCATACTTGATGTGAATGGTTCCATCATAGTTTAATCGATAGTGGCTTAATCCCGAAGCAAGCACATAGGTCAAGTGCTGATCATGGACTAGCGATAAATGGTTTCTGTCATTCACAGGTTTTTCATTTGTCAGATACACTAAAAATACAGATGGGATAAATTTATAAAGCCTTTTCATTTCATAGGTCATGTAACGCTTGGTACAAACATCGTCTTCGTCTTGTGGGTCTTCCACGTGAATAATCCGATGGTGATTAGCGCTATAGCCATTCACCGTAAGCTGGGGCACTTTGTCATAAAACTCATACACTTTGTTATCCACATACTTTTTCGTAGTACCGTCTGTAGACACTTGAGGATGTTTTACATGGGTTAACCGCTTTCCCTTAAAGTCATAATCTCCCTGTTTTGTGCGTGGCACTACTGACCTATCCACATAGTGTTTATTATCAGGATCTGTTTCCTGTTTAGGATCATGTATTGGGACAGGCCTAGCTTTGGCCATCAACGCACGTCCAAAGACATCCATCGTCAACCTGTAGTACCAGTCTACTGTTTCTATGACAAGGTTCGGTGTCCTGTATATAGACAGCCTGCTAGCCTGTCTAAGCCTTAGTTGAAATGAAGATTATTAAGCAGCAAGAGTCATTCCCCGTGGGGGACATGGTTTCCCATCTCTGTCCCACATCACATGAACAACGCCATGGTTCACTCTTTCCATCTTCCATTCGCTGCATCATTGTGGGGCCTTCCGGCTGTGGAAAGACTAATCTTTTGCTAACGCTCATCACAGCGCCCAATGGTCTGCGTTTTCAAAATATTTATATTTTTGCAAAATCTCTCTACCAACCCCTCTACGTGTTTCTGGATCAAGTCATGTCTGGATTACAAAAAGAGAGTATGGGTTATTTTACATTTTCCATGCAAGAAATTGTGATTTCACCGGATGAAGTAAAGCCTGATTCACTCATGATTTTCGATGATGTATCCTCTGAACGTCAAGGCATCATTCAAAGCTATTTCAGCATGGGTCGACACAAACATATCGATTGCTTCTATCTTGGGCAAACGTATTCTACAATGTCCAAACAGTTGATTCGTGACAATGCCAATGTCATTGTTTTATTTCGTCAGGACGAGAGGAACAGTCGTCACATTTATAATGACCATGTGAATCCGGATATGACCTTTCAAATGTTTACAGAATTGTGTGCCAAGTGCTGGAACACTCAACGTCATGCCTGTTTAGTGATTGACAAACAAAGTGAACTCAACCAAGGACGGTATCGCTTAGGGTTTGATCATTTTATTGCTATTTAAGGCCCTGTCTCATTCCCCGGCAAGTCATTTGTCAAGACACCATGGCGTTAGCAGAGAGTCAATTGATAAAACATATTATTAGAGCAAAAAATTCTATTCGCCAAAAGTTTCGTCAATTGAAACAATCACGTGCAAATCATGCTTTGTTTATTCAGCAACATTTAGCACCTCCACTAAAAGCCATGTTGAAACCCTCTTTCAAGCCATCTGAAACGCTACCCACCGTTTCACAAGCCACGCAGACGCTGCACGAGGACCCTGAGGAAGAGGAACAGGAAGATTTTACTAGTGTTAGTGAAGTTGAGGATGAGGAGGAACAACTGTTTACGCCTCAAAAAAAGGCCGCACCCCTTGCAGAGTTTTTGAGAAAAAATAAATCCTTGGCCATGGTCGATACACCTTGCCCTTCCAGGGCGTCTCCGTTTTCACAACTCTTGGCCACCCCTCAACATAAAGCACAACTGAAAACCATTTTAATAAAATATTATGGATCAACATTGGAACCCTATTTCACCGATCTATTTATTGGAAACACAGATACCACGTATGGTGTTCGCTATGAGGATGATAGTTTTAAAATTGGCGATTCATCCATTAAATTTGCTCGTACTAAAGCTGTGATTAAAAATATCAACTATAAATTAACGCCAGGACTGTTAAAGCTGCTCTTTTCTCGGACTCCCTCTTCCCATGATTATACGTCAGAGGACCTTGACAAATATAAATCCATACCCATGCTCACAGAAGACAGTATGATCCCACGCAACAAGTGAATGCCAATATATCTCAAAAATATAAAACCATCATTGCAAAAATGTTTCCCACCAGTCAAAGTACTCGTCGTAAAGTGTCCGCTTCGGGAGTGACATTTAAACCATTAAAACCCCTTGTGGATGTTACCTACTGGCAAATCCCAATAAGCTCGTCCAGCGGCTTTAGTTGTTGCATGCCTCACGTCAAGCTGGCCATACCGGTCACGATTGGGAAATTCAAGAAATTGAACAAGAACTTCGAAATGCCAAAATTATTGTTTAAGCCCTCACCCATTAAAATGGGTATTGCTCACGAGTTGCATCGCCCAGCTAGGCGTCACTATCCGCGACTCAAGGTGATTTCACGAGGTGTGGATGAACTTTGGCAGGCTGACTTGGTTGAAATGATACCCTATGCTGGCGTTAACGACGGTGTAAGCTATATGTTGCCCGTCATTGATGTCTATTCCAAAATGGCCTTTGTTGAACCTGTGCGTCGCAAGTCTGGTCCACTAGTTACCAAGGCCTTTCAACATATTATTCAACACTCCAAACGTCAACCTCAGTTGCTACAAACCGACCAGGGTAAAGAATTTTTCAACAAGGATTTCTCGAGTTTTCTCAAATCTAAGGATATTCACCATTACACCACGTACAGCAATCTCAAAGTCAGTGTGGTCGAGCGGTTCAACCGAACATTGAAAACCCATATGTGGAAAGCGTTTACCGCTCAGGGCAGTTATCGCTGGTTGGACATGTTACCTGAGCTAGTGTTACGTTACAATGACACCAAATATAGAACGATTGGGAACAAGCCACGCCTCGTGACCAAAAATATTCAGCGATTGGATAAACTGTTTAACCCCATAAAAACAGCCGATCCTAAACGTCACCGACTGAACATTGGGGATTGTGTTCGTGTGAGCAAATTTAAGTCAGCCTTCAATAATGGCTACACGCCTCTGTGGGGGACTGAACTATTTCGAATTCGTCAAGTCAACTTGGACACTCCAGTCACCTATTTACTCGAGGACCTCAACCATCAACCCATAGAAGGTAGATTTTATCTCCATGAACTTCAGAAAACAGCATTTCCTCAGCATTATCTTGTGGAAAAAGTGTTGAAACAAAAAGGAAATAAACTCTATGTCAAATGGTTAGGGTTTAACTCTACGTTTAATTCTTGGATCAATAAATTACATGTTGTGTGAACCTGTGCACTTTTTATTTATTCACACATGTTGTACACCACCTATAGCTCTATGTGTACAGTCCTCAGCTCCACATATTTCTTTCTCTTTCCACATGTGTTCTCTCTTACATTACCCCTCGCCCTTTCCCTCCCTTCACCTCCCACCACTGCTGTTCGCAGCTCTTGCCTATCTATTGGTTGTGACATCATTCCGACAAGTTGCATCATACTTTTTACTGATTCAGCGATTCCCACGCTTTGAACATTCTCTTATCGTGCACGTGGACAGCTAACGTCCAACCTGAACACCTGTGGCAGATCAAATTTTACGTCAACTTGCATTTTGTCACGTACGAAGCAAAACAGGATGTAACTTGTTAGCAGTTATCGCGCATGTGGACAGCTAACGTCCCAGGCGAACACCTGTGCCAGATCAAATTTCACCTGGACTTGCATTTTGTCACGTACGAAGCAAGACAGGATGTAACTTGTTAATAGTTATCGTGCGCGTGGACAGATAACGTCCAAGGTGAACACCTGGGGTAGATCAAATTTCACCTGGACTTGCATTTTGTCACGTACGAAGCAAGACAGGATGTCACTGGTTTAGCGTACATGTGGTTTCACACATGTTCACATGCCTTTCGCTCTTCCCTGCCACCACGATGGTCAGATTAGTTCACCTTCAAGCGTCAATGTCATTTTTTTTCAATTGCACCTATTGTCAAGTCAGATCAACGCCTTCCAATAAGCTCAAATGACATTCACCTCCTGCTCCTCGGCAAGTTTGTTTTCTCTACTCGCTTCGACCAACATAGAACCAAGTTCTCATCACCGTTTACACGTTAAAGGTAAAATATCAGAAAACGCACCCTCGCTCTCTCAAAAACCGGCCCGTCGAAATATCGATTGATCTATTGAGCACAGCCACCGTGGTCAGCGACAGGTTCTTTGACACACACACACACATCCAGCAGTATCGTGTCTCTCAACCACCACGCTTCATGGATATTATAAACAGGTAAAGAAAAATATAAATTTTTTTCAACATGTATGGCGTTAGGCCCGTTGTGAATTATTTTTCGGAAAGAAATATCTGCCACATTTTAAAGGGGGCGTTAGCCCGAGTCCTAGGACACCTCGTGCACGTCTCTAGCGTTATTGGTTCGTGAGATATCGGCAAAAATCACAAAAAACACGTGTTTACCCCAAAATCGAGTTTCCAAAATTTTTTTAAAATTATAACGAGTGGTCCATAGCAAAGAGGACGTCACCCCGAGACCTTGGACCCGTCGTACACACCTCTAGTATGATTGGTTCGCGTGATATAACAAAAAGTTAAAAATCACGTTTTTTTCCCCCAAAAAACCGTGTTTCCAGCATTTCACCTTTTCGACACCTACATTCCCGTAAAGAGCACAACGAGACAAGAAAAACGAATCCAAGCACGCCCTCCTAGCATCACTCCTTCCAATCCAAGGTCGCAGGGGCTCACAACTTGCAAAGTGGAGCAGCTCCCACCTTACCACACTACTACAGGTTTTCATCCTAGAGACTTGAAATTTATTTTCGGGGTAGGGGGCATAGGGACCATTTATTTATGTCAAACAATTTTTTTGTAGAGTTCCTAGTTTCCGAAATATAGTATTTTCAAAGTCGAGTGTTTTTAAAAAAACATAAAAAATAAAAAAGTTTTATTATAGAAAATAAAGGTCATAAGGACCATTCGTTTGAGTCATGGCACAACGTTCTACCATGTTTGGTTTTCAAACTATTACCTATTTTCGAAAACGAAAAATTTCAATTTTTTTGTGAAAAATATAACCAGTGGTCCATAGGAAAGAGGACGTCAGCTCGAGTCCAATGACATCTCATTTGTCAACATCCGACCATGCGTTTGAGAGATATTCATTATTTTAACTTGTACAGTCTGGTACAAATAAAATGGGTGAAGCAGAAGCGCCACTACTCCACGAATGTAGTATATTCAACAATGTGTAAAACGGACGTCGGCATAAAGAATGTTGTAATGTTGTGTCGGCAGCTAAAAGACAAAAAGCAGAGCCTACAAAACATTACCTACTGTCATTGGTCCCTGACAAAAATGGACTTATTGAATATGAGACATCTTTTGAAGGTCGTCTTAAATCCTATTTCATACGTTGTGATACGTGTAGGGATTTAAATTCATACCTTAAAGAGTCCAAACAGCAAATAATACAAGCTATGCAGAAGGAACTAGCAATGCACAAGTAGATCAAAGTTAATCTAGTGGCTGAATGTAGATTCATTCATACATCTACCAATGAAATTACAGATCGTGCTTTTGAAACACGAAATCAGGCCCTATTTTTGGAAACATACTTGAGTAGTTTCTTGGAAACACAATTTACAAAGTTAACTACGGAAATGGAAGAATCTGAGCTAAGAGGCAATAATTGGGCTTTGTTAGCAAAGGAAGGAGTACGATTGAAAATAAATAAGTACAATCCCTTGCGTGGCAGCACGTATGTTCCATTACCAGCAGCTATACAAGCAAGAAAAGCCTGCATTAATCCTCAAAACTTTAAGGACGAGAGGTTTTTTATGTATGCCATTTTAGCAAAACTGGTTAAAACTGATGCTAAACGCGTTAGTAAATACAAGGATCTGGAAAACAAGTCTGATTTTTCAGTAATATCATTTCCTACATCGCTAGCTGACATTCCCAAATTTGAAAAAGCCACGGATATATCCATTAATGTATTTGGATTGGAACAAGACAACAAATTGTTCCCTCTAAAGGTTGTGGATCAAGAGCTGCAAGACCATCGCGACCTCCTTCTGCTAAGTTCATCATCCGGCCAGAACCACTACGTCTTTATCAAAGATTTTGATAAACTAGTAGGACATCAGATTACTCACCATGGACATAAGATATATACGTGTAAACGGTGTTTTACTCACTTCGATAATCGATACAACAAGGAATAGAAAAATTGAAAGAACATAGAGCTTTGTGTGTCCAGCATGACATTGCTAGGGTTGAAATGCCTATTAAAACCCCATTGTCAAATTTTTAAACGTGGAAAAAATCCTGAGTATACCTTACGTTATCTATGCTGATTTTGAAAGTATACTGTTACCCTAACAAACATGTCTACCCAATCCTCAAGCAAGTTATACAGTGCCATACCAGAGTCATGTTCCGATGAGCTTTGGTATATACGTTAAACCCTCGCCTGCTGTGGAACACATAAAGACAACCCTTCCACGCCAACCTCTTATTTATCGTGGACCTGACGCTGCAGAAAAGTTTATGGACGGATTGATTTCAATAGCTAATGAAATTTATCGCCTTTAGAGCTTAAATGTTCCAAAGGTTTTAACTGGGGATCAAGAAGCAGAGTTCCAATATTCTGAAACCTGTTATTTGTGTGAAAAACCATTTACCCAACAGGACTGGAATGTTCGAGACCATTGCCATATTACAGGGGAATACCGTGGAAGTGCTCACAATAGCTGTAATTTGAGGTGTAAAACACGTACCGGTAACCCCGTTCCTGTGTTTCTACATAATATGAGTGGCTACGACGCAAATTTCATTGTAAAGCAATTGGGATGTACAACTGAGAGGGTGGATGTTATCGCTAACTCCAAAGAAAAGTACATTGCCGTCACCAAATATGTGGGAAATGTTAAGCTTCGATTTGTGGACACGTTTCGGTTAATGCCAAGTAGTTTGGAAAACTTAGTTTCCAACTTAACATTATACCCTGAAACAGACAAGTACTTTGGAAAAGAAAATGCAATGCTCATGACTCGTAAAGGGGTAATTTGTTATGACTACATTGATTCATGGGAAAAGTTAAGTGAAACGTGTTTACCTCCAAAAGAGGTATTCTTTAACAAATTAAGTCAAGAAGATGTTAGTCAAGAAGACTATGAATATGCCATAAATGTGTGGAAACAGTTCAAATTAAAACTCTAGGGGAATATAGTGACCTGTACCTAACTTCAGATGTACTTCTTCTTGCAGACAACTTTGAAACGTTTAGAAACAAAACACTAGAAACACACCGAGTGGATGCTGCACACATTTTTGCTTCGCTTGGTTTAAGTTTCGAGGCAAGGCTCCATTACACAGGCATTGAACTGGAATTGCTACAGGATTACGATCAGATTCTTCTAATCGAGTCTGGAATACGTGGTGGCATATGCCAGGTGTCTCATCGGTATGCTGAAGCTAACAATAAATACATGGAAACCTATGATTCTGAGAAACCATCGCAGTTTATTACCTATCATGATGCCAACAACCAATGTGGGTGGGCTATGTGTCACTCTCTTCCTTGTGGTGGATTTCAGTGGGTTTCTCCAAATACTGTTGATCTAGAAAAACTAACGGAAGACGATCCTGTGGGATACATTCTAGACGTTGATGTTGTTACCCATCTGACCTTCATGATCTACACAACGATTTACCTTTCCCACCAGAGTGTACACAACCTAAGGATTCGTCCCTGAAAAAACTAATTCCTCATCTTGGAAATCGAAGGCGATATGTTGTTCACTACATGGCATTAAACCAGGCTTTATATCATGGAATAAAATTGATAAAAATTCATGGTGTGTTAAAGTTTAAGCAAAGACCTTGGTTAAAGGCATACGTTGATTTTAATAACAACCTTCGACAACAAGCCAAAAATGATTTTGAGAAAAATCTGTACAAATTATTCAATAATGCCATTTTTGGAAAAACAATGGAATATATTTGTAAATGAATAGACATACGTCTTGTGACTGACAGCAAAAAGGCAGAAAAGCTAATAGCAAAGCCGACATTTATTGACAGAACAATTTATGGTCCTAACCTAGCTATTTCCACATGGCTAAACGTAACATTGTATTCAATAAGCCTATATATATTGGAATGTGTATACTGGATATTTCAAAAACTCTCATGTATTCCCACCACTATGATGTCCTGCTACCCTATTATAGAATGAACAATCTTAAACTCATGTATATGGATACCGACTCGTTCATTTATGTGGTTAACAACCAAGATGTATATCAAGACAAGTTGGATTTCCTAGAACACCTGGACACATCAGATTATCCTACTAATCACATATGTTATAAAAGCATTTGTTGGACTTAGAGCTTAAATGTACGCTTTAGACATAAATGGTAAAGAAATCAAAAAGATTAAAGGTATTAGTAGAGGTTGTGTCAAAAATTGTATAAGCTTTCAAGATTATAAGGATTGTGTCATGAAAAACAATGTAAAAAGAATACCCATGAACATTATCGCTTCTAAATATATCATCTATAAGACTAAACAAAATTGCTTTGTGTCCTGGTGATGATAAAAGAGTGATTGATGCTGATGGTATAGGTACACATGCCTATGGTCATTACTCAATCATTGACCATGCTTAAAGAGTTAAGTTATGAATATCAAAATCTTCTGCTTGCAAATAGCAAATACATAAAACAAAACAATTTAGGAAATAAAACAATAGCACTACAAAAATAAGAAATAAAAATAAAAAATGGTATTCATAATCAAAAATAAATAAAATAGAAAACAAAATAAAAAAGAATATATATAAAAATGTATTATGTGTAAATAGTGTACATTTATTTAAAATAAAAATATTTTATGGCCACTGCTTGTACATTTCTAATTACTACCCGCCTCTCCCCACTCCAAATGCAAAATGAACATGTAAAACACAAATTGCAAAATCCATGTTTCCATAATGATAAAATAGAAAAAGCATTAAACTGAAATTTTAAAAACTGTAAATGGGAATTTGGTAAATTGACAAATGTGTAAATAACAAATTGGAAAATCCATGTCTCTATATCATGAAATTGAAAAACTTTAATCTGACATTTTAAAAACTGTAAACGGGATATTTTGAAATTGATAAATGTGTAAACAACAAAAAGCAAAAATCCATGTTTCCATATTATGAAATTGAAAAACTAAAAACTGACATTTTGAAAATACTGAAAATGGGAAATTGGAAAATTGACAAATGTGTAAACATCAAAATGCAAATTCCATTTTTCCAAATTATGAAATTGAAGAACTTAGAACTGACATTTAAAAAAACTGAAAATGGGAAATTGGAAAATTGACAAATGTGTAAACAACAAAATGAAAAAAAAAATACCCGGATGGGGTAGTGATCATGTTGTACAGTAGCCCATAAGACTAGCATAAGGATAGTTACATGTGCCCTTATATACTTTGTGTGCGTGCATTAGCCTTTGGATTAGCTTAAGTTAGGTTTGGTAAAGTTAGGTTTGGTGAGGATAGGTATGTGACCTTGTAGTTTACTCTTTTCGGAAAATGTAAAATCTAAAATCAAAAAACATAAATGTAAAATCTAAAATAAAAATAAAATAAAATACTAAAATCAAAAATTTAAAATGTAAAATCTAAAAAATGTAAAATGAAAAAATCAAAATCTAAAATGTTAAAATATATAATGTTAAAACGTAAAATCTAAATTCTTTAAATGAGGTTTCTGTGGGTTAGGTTAGGTTTAACTAAGTTTATTATTTGTGCCCCCCATTTGCTCTTACTTGTTTGCTCTCACTTTTCGCTCCCACTTTTTTGCTCCCACTTTTTTGATCCCACTTTTAGCTCCCACTTTTTTGCTCTCACATTTTTGCTCCCACTTTTTGCTCCCACTTTTTTGCTCCCAATTTTTTGTTCCCAATTTTTGCTCCCACTTTTTTGCTCCCACTTTTGTTGCTCTCACTTTTTTGCTCCCACTTTTTTGCCCCCACTTTTTTACTCTCCACTTTTTGCTCCCACTTTTTTGCTCGCACTTTTTTGCCCCCACTATTTTGCTCTCACGTTTTGCTCTCACTTTTTTTGCTCACAGTTTTTGCTGTTACTTTTTGCTCCCATATTTGCCCCCCCCCCCCACTTTGACGTTAGGTTATGTTAGGTGCTCTCACATTTGCTCTCACTTTTTGCTCACCCTTTTTGCTCTCACTTTTTTTTTGCTCGCACTTTTAAGTTAGGTTAGATTAGGTGAAGTTAGGTTAGGTTAGGTGAAGTTAGGTTAGGTTAGGTAAGGTTAGGTTAGCATGTTATATGTGTAAGTGGTTGTGTGCAGTGACCATTTTGTGTATTAGCCCTGTGCTAAAAATAATAAATTAAATATTAAATACATAAAAATTTATAATTTAAAAACAAATAAATAATGATTTGAAAAGCCCGCCATTAAAGGGTGTGGTAGCGCGTGGCGGCCATCTTGGCCATTAGCCCCTGCCCCAGTTTCGGCCTATATTACCTACTAGCAGCCATTACACCACTAGGAGATCCCAATATACGGTACGCTCAATCACAGGGCTTAGTGAAGGAATCACTTGTAAGTGGACTAATAGCAGCCATTACATCACGAGGTGTCCCCAATATACGCTCAATCAGAGCGCTTAGCGAAGGGATCACTGCTAAGTGGACTAATGGCCGACATTTGCATAAACAGACCTACAACAAAGGAATGCACATGAATGAAACAAAGCTAGGTATGTCCATCACCATCTGCACAGCCTGTTAACGTAATTTTATTTACGTTTTGCTTGTTTCTCATACTTATAGATTATCAGATGGAACCGCGTCCGCTATCAATAATATCGCTCTCTTGGAATACGGTCGTGAAATAGATAGGTATGTATGATACCGCACTGTTTTCCATATTCGTTTTATTAATTTTGCTTATTATTTGCAATTAAGTTCATTGTGTTGGAAAATAGGCTATAATGAAAATAATTTACATGCAAAGAGAATGTTCATTTATTGCTATTTATTATTAATAATCAAAATAACACTAATGTTCTAATAATGTACCCAGGCACGGATTCAAGGGGGTTAATGACCTCCCCCCCCCCTCAAACGGATGCCAATTTCTTTTGCAAACTCAAAAAACGAAAACACAATAGCCAATCAAATAAAATAACGAATTTTAACTGAAAAAACTTTTTTTTTTCATTTTATACAATACTGAAAATATCTTTATTGCAATTATTATGTTCTGTTACAACTGTGCATATTTACAACTTCATACCTGTTATATAAAGACCAGTGGCGTACGCAGGATTTCCTTCTGGGGGGAGTTCCATTAATATAATAGGGTAATTGTGTACATTACCGGTATTGCAGGGACAGATGACCTTGTTGTTCCCCCTTAAAACGAGTTATCATCATAATTAAAATGATACTTTGATTTATATTCATAAAAAACAACAATTAAATACCCGCTCTCTTTGCATTAAAATATTTTAGGTCTAATTTTTTCGACACAATAAAAAAATGAAAATAAATTCTAAAAAATATGGACAACAGTACCTAGATATTGAGACTGAAACGACGCAGTGGTATAATCATGACCATAGTGACGTGGTTGCTTAAAATATTGATCAGTGGCGGTTTTATAACAGGGGCACACGGTCACGTGCCCCACCATTAAAAATTCTCCTTGGGTCGAAGTCGTCTTGATAGTCCGTCCGTGGTAATGGCGCTTATGTTGCGACCAAGCAGTTCTATCGGCTTGCTGTTTACTTTCCCCAACAGTAGGAGCCTGTCACAACGAGGTGCTGGGCACATGTCTGATGTGACCAACACAGTGTAGCCACATGCTTCCTCTTCTTGGGTCTTTAACATCATCCCTTGCTTTTACAGCGGGGCGAGGTGACAGAGGGGCTACGGGAGTTTCCTAGACTTGGGGCACAAGGCCGCTGTGACGCGCCAGCGATACGACCGTGAAAGTAGCAAGTGGTTGAAGGGCGGAGGGGCGGGTGATGGCCGGACGGGTTTGGGAGGGGTGTCAAAGTGTACCAGTAGCAAGGAGTACCGGTAGAGGGCAGTCATGTTCATAGATTAGTATATTTACCAACACTCAGCAATTTTCCACCAAAATAATGTACGGTAGGCCTACATCCCCTTGAACATTGCGCTCTTTATTAATATGTAAGAAGAAAAATCAACATGTATAATATGCATTGAGACAGAAAGGTAACATTTTGAACGTAGGCTATGTTCCGTACGTGAATTTGTATTATGTTATAACGTCAAGTTTGAGAATTCTCTTTATCTAGGGGAATACACGACTGCGTGACGGCAGCCTTACCACAACACTTGGCTTCTAAAGTTTTGGCGCCTGCGATATTGAGTTATAATTGTGTATGAGTGAGGCGGTCTTTTGCAGTGTTCGGAAATATTGATCTTACATAATAGTTGTTATTGGAAGCGTGATTTGTGAGGTGCAAATAACACGCACCAGTGTTAAACATAATTAAATATACACTGAGCGCGTATTTCATCGTACGAGGTAAGCGGTTAATTCCTACTTGTCGTTTATGTGTGATTCTGCTTTTAGACCGTAACTGAATGCTGCGACAAATTACTTAATCATTTTCACTGCATTTTCAAACATTGGCGGTGTTCATGTCGTTAACGAAACCATGAGATGAACGAGGTAAAAATCTTACAAAATATGACCTTAACTTATGAGGACAGACTATTAGCATATGAATTAGGCTCTTCGAAACCAGATCTGTGCATTAATCAAGTACGGTATCTAAAGATTAAAACAGAACATATAACAGGACTTACAATAAATCTATGTATGAAAAATGGGATTGTATATGTGGGTGTTGGGTAGTAAATTCACTTCTTGTTTTCCGTGCCTGCTATTTGGTGGCGATGACACAAGGATCATGATTGGCATTAATGATTTAAAACATTGGCCTGAAAAACGTAAGAAACATTGTTTGTCAAAATGTCATATGAACAATGAAATGAACTTAGCAGCGTTGGGGCAGCAATTGGATTATGGCTACAGGATGGCTGTTCGTAAACACAACGAATTTGTGGACAAGAATATGTAGGATATTATGTCGCGCATTCGATTAAGGTCTTAATAATATTCACTGAATTTTTAGGAATCTGAAGTGTTCATGTTAATGTCTTTAATGAATCCGTGAATTGATTGAGTTTAAGTAATCTACTTTAGGAAGAACGGAAGGCATAGTAAGAGTGCCTGTACTAATACGTGACCATTAACTTCTAGATCATAAACAACGGGACCTCCTTTTTACGTGGAATCCGAGCCACCTGACGTGACATTTCACCTCGGAATTCCCATAAGCATTAACCGGGAACTGAACCCGACCAGCCTTGGTGCGAGGCAAGCAGCTTGACCGCTGCGTTAACACAGCCCGGTAAAACCACAGAGAAACGATTACTAAATGGCCGCCACAATTAAACCAATTGACTGACATCGTTTCCTTGTCCACTCATGGTGCAGGCAACATGTAGTCTACCATAATGGGCGTATGTTCTCTCAAAAATGTGCTGTGTTCCACCCTTAAAAAGAGTACGAACCGCCACTGATATTGATAATATGTGAGAGGAAAATAATGTTTTGCTGTCCGTGTTCCTACTGCAATTGCTATTGGCTCTCAAAATCTGCCTATCTTGATTATTTTATCTGTATCATTAATTGGAATAAATTTCAGAAACTCTTCTTTTACTGAATTATCTATAAGGAAACGGGCACACACAATTTAAGCAACCAGAAGCGACGTGAAAAGACGTACCGATCGCACACGTCAACAGAAAAACTGATCCATCGGTAGCTCCAACACTGCGAGTCGAGTGCAGGGCATTTATTAAGTGAGGAACGTGACCTCACCTAAGGTGTATGCTGGAGTTAAGACGCCTAACGAGCGATGCCGTAAAACAGGTGATAGATGGGGCAATATATCGATTCAAGTAAAGGAATATCTCTGGGGGTGGGGTTCAACCCTGAAACCCCTCCCCGTCGGTACGCCACTGATAAAGACGATTATTTATATAACAAAATCAACTCTTCTATTTTGTTTAGCAAACCTTGTGATTACGTACCGAATCGATGTTTATAGTGATGAATGTGCAGCAACGCACGGATAGGAATTTGATGCTTTTTCCGCAGAAAAATTTTTGCCGACGTCCAAACTGCAAGCTTGTTTGGCAATTTAAGCTGTGACTTTCTCCCTTTGTCGGTACCAACTCGACTTGCCGAAACTGTAACGATCCTTGATACTTTTCTCGAAGCTCGATGTAAAAGTCGCAAAACACGCCGTTGCAATTTGTACGAATATTCTTGGTGCGCTAAACGCATCAAGTTTCTATCCATGTAGCTTGCAAAAAAAAAAAAATCGTCTGGTTTTGTACGTTTGTTTATTTTGTGATTGCGTTTTTAGTGATAGCATTTTTCTTAACAATTTCGATTCTCTGACCCCCCCCCCAAAGCCAAACTCTAGATCCGCGGCTGAATGTTCCTTAGGCTACAAAACTATGAATGAACTTCCCCCGAGAAAGAACTCCTGCGTACGCCACTGAGGCTAGGAATAATTGTGTTGTAAGATTTGTAAGGAAAACACAATATAATTACGTCTCCACGATGAAAGTAAGAACGCGTTATATCGTGTGGTTAGTCTGGTGATGTAAACATTAGCCTGCGAGTCTACTTAGAGAAGCAGCGTGAAGACGTGCTTGTAACCAGTAGGCCTACAGCCCAGCTGATGGGACAGAAGTGAGGCACGGTACCGGTATGTATCTTGGAACAGTTTTACCGCGACAGATTGTCTCATTTTACAGGGTCTGTATAAGAATCTTCCTTTTAAGTGGATTCGTCCTACGGAGGGTTACCAACATGTCCTGCTTTTCATTCATTGTGGTTATGTCCGACCGGCATTTCTAATTTATCGAAATGTTAGGCATTTTTTCTTGATTGCTCTTTTAGGTTTTCCGCTATAAGTCAGATAGATGTTATATACATATTCAGAAGATGGTTTGGATATAGAATGCAAGGTGTTTATGTTTCTATGAGTACCCGTAGCTACTTGGATAAATTGATGCAACCTATGTAGGAATTGAAGTGATTCAATTGGTTAAGACTTCAAAACATTAAGGACCACAGTTTTGACGATATTGTACCATTTATTCAATATTTACAGTCAAAAGGTGTAGAAATGCTGAAAGTTAAACTTTATTCGACCAGTTCTGCAACGTACCGTAAGGGCTTATTCTAAAAGTTCAACTTTGGATTAAGACACAACACTAGACCAACAATGGTCTGTTTTCATTAATAAGTACAGGTATGAGAATATTGCGTTTTGTTTCTGAACTTAAGTACAATTTGCCAGACCAGGCAGCAATGTGTGTTTATTCATACCGTACCGTATATGCTCAATGTTGGTAGAATGTTACTTGTGACCATCAATTTCACTGATATGTAGTGTGAACAATTCTATAAATATGTGCTTCAAGAAAATAGTTCGCGTCTTCTTTCTAAAGTAGGTTCTGCTGAAGAATACAGCTTCAAGGAAAAGAACTGCAGCAGGGACTGATCATTAAGTAAGTTATTTCCTTTTGTAAAAAGTTATGTTTAATACACATATTATGTATAATTTTGCTATCGATTGAACTTGTCAGACATTTTTCCCGTATGTCTCGCTCTTTTCCGAGCAATGTCCTGCATTTGGAAATATCCAGTTGGTAACTCTAGTCCTTCGACTCCTACGAGACAATTATGTGAGTTTTGTTGTGAAGTGGTCGCATGGTAACACGAGAGGCAGGGATTTTAGCTAATATGTTTGAAGTCGCGGTACCTTAATACTGGAATCGGACTGTGTGGTAAAGTGCGGTTTTTGGTGCGACTGGTTACGCCTGATCCTTCCTAGGCAACGGAAAGTGGGTTTTTCTCTCGATATTTTAGTCTAATGTTCAACTCTAAATAATTCTAAGAACATTACATGGACCGTAATATTGTAAAACTGTTGTTCTGTCAATAAGGATCACACTCAGGTAAAGTAATAATAGGACCTACGTGTATTCGTCATATACTATTTACGCCTGTTATATCAACATTTGATGTAAGACGTATCCACAAACGCAGAATACTTAATTACAAATCTTTATTTGAAATTTAAGTTGATCGTGAACCTAGCATGCAAGATGTAACGTGCGCTGCAGATCAAAGTTGTTAATCCGCGCAGATATCTCACTCATTAATTCTGTACTCACGCTGCGTGAAAGTTGTTGGTTCAATCCTCGGCTCGTGTTGTGTACGGTCACAATATATATATATATATATAAAATATCTATGCTCAGTATAGTGCAATTTGTTCCCTGTGCTTTGACAATTCGTATAAAAGTGACTGGGGCTTGAAAGTCTGTACATTATGCTGAGTAATGTAGACATAGTAAGCCTACTGTGCTTCAGCAATTGCACTGTCTCTCTGAATCCCCAGTCCTATTTAGACAATCTAGCACTGTTCTAATGATAAACACGCAAACACCTCCTGGACGTTTATAATTTTTGATGATGCAAACATTTCATGTGGAAGGTTCTTACCAAAATAAGGCTATTCATTCCATGTTGTTTGAGTCTTCAGTCTTTTGACTGGTTTGATGCAGCGCTCCATGCCTCCCTGTCCTGAGCTAATCGTTTCATCTCTACATAGCTACCACACCCTACATCCGAAGCAATCTGTTTAGCATATTCTAACCTTGGTTTACCCCTACAGGTCTTGTCCTCAACCCTTCCCTCCATAACTAAGCTTGCTATTCCTGGGTGTCTTAGTATGTGCCCTACTAACCTATCTCTTCTCTTCAATAGCAGTCGCTAGAAACATCTCTCCTCTCCCACTCGTCTTAATACCTCTTCATTTTTCACCCGAGCTACCCATCTGATTTTCATCATTCTCCTGTAACACCACATTTCAAATGCTTCAATTCTCCTATTTTCTGCTGCACCAATAGTCCAAGTTTCACTTCCTTAGAGCGCCACGCTCCAGACAAAGGCTTTCAGTAATGACCTCCCAATACCTAAATCTATAATCGATGTCAACAGATTCCTTTTTTGTACAAAGGCTTTCCTTGCCTGAGCCAACCTACTTTTTATATCCTCTTTGCTTCGTCCATCACTAGTTATTTTGCTTCCTGTTCGCTTTTGCGAATAGTTTTTGTTAGTGTTAGTTTCCCGTATGGTTTGAAGCATTTGTTTTTGTTCTGCCCCATTTTTCTACTTTGCCGTAATTGCAGAGTGAGCGCGGTTCTTGTATATTTATTCTTTAAGTACACCTGATATTTTAATTGTATTCATGTTTTACAATTATTTATGTATCATAACTCACCTATTCTGAAGTGCGTTTTTAGTGTTCCTCTCTCGCGAACTGTCACAAAATCACTGAGCTGCCCCAGCTGCCGTTCGCACGTGCCTTCTTTGTCTATGAGCTGATTGGTCGCCTGCCTTCCCCCGCTGGTCGGCTATCTGCACCTTGCAATGACGTCACTACCACTATATAACCTTAGGTCTACCGGCCTATGAGTCGACTCTCCATCATCGGTCACTTGCTGCTACGGCCTTGCCAGAGGCCCTGCTTCACGACAACACGGGGTCAGGCTGCAGGCCAACCTTTGCTCCAGCTGGCAGCTGGGCATTTTCTACAACGCTGTACTCAGTTTAAAATCAGCCTAATGGAAAAGCAACTTCTCAAACCAGCGGAGATGTTATTACCAAGAAACATCTCACTGCTGGTCAACACTCGTCAGCACGACTAAAGATCGCCAAAACCTTGGCTCAGAACCCGTGCCTCTGGAGTGTGTGCGCATTAACCTTGATCATCAGCCCTGTGCGGGCAAATAGAACTGCTACTTCAATCATCAGCTCTGTGTGGACAATCTACCCGCAACCTTGGTCATCAGCCCTTTGCGGACAAACCAACTGTTTTCAGCCAAGGGTATGCTGGCCTAACCTCATTGAAGGTGGTATCATATACTAGTAGACACCTAGATTCATCTTGGTTAATCATTAAGGGTTCCTCTTTTATGTATTTTAAATTATGTGCCTTTTAATTAACAATATAAAGTTTAATCCCTCATAAGGGAATTTCGTTAACCTTTTTCGTTTCCTGGAGAAACTAGCAAATTTGCATTTTTATTATTCTTATTGTTAATTCTTAAACTATATTTTTTCGAAGTAATTTCATATGCTCTTTAAAGATTTATTAAACGCAAAGGAAAATCTTAATCTTGGGTCTCTTCTATCACCTAAGATTCAATCCTCGTGTCCGAAACCCTACATCCTTTCGAAATCCCTAAAAGGGTGCACCAAACCCTTTTCCATGGTACCTCAACCTTGGATCGAACCCAGAACTATAATTCTGAGACCACATATTCTATTTCAAAACAAAAACTTGTGCAATCTAACATTTGTGTTATACATTTCAGTATGCCGTGGCTAGCGCAGGGGATCTGCGGGAAGGCGGAAACAATCCCAGCATATTGTACAACTGTTCTCTTTCCGGAAAGCGGGTCTCAGTCTGGTGCTGCAAGCAGCTTTGGTGAGTGAGTTATTCCAACTTTCCAGCCATGCCAGTAATAATAGATGAAAAACTGTTAAACTCTCGGGCAGCCTACAAGGGCCAGCTCACCCGTTTTCAAAAATATTTAGCTACTCTACCTAAAGAGGAACAAAACCTTGATATTATATCTCAGCGTTTAAAAGCTTTTGAACAGGCGTACGAGAAATATGTTCTCGTGCAACTTGAAATTGAAATCAAAAGTCCGGAACATCAGTCGGATAGGGAAGAAGTAGAGAGTAATTACTTTGATACGCACACTCAGGCTGTGGCATTAGTTAGAACTTTGACCCTGGCGTTGAAGGTAGAGGAAACTCAAGGAAGAATTAGCGACAATGGGAATAGTGTCAAACCATTGCTACCTAAAATCGAAATTCCGCATTTTTCAGGAAAGGAGGAGATGTGGCAATCATTCTTTGAATTGTTCAGTTCATTAGTACATCATAATGCCACACTTCCAGAAATTCAGAAATTCCATTACTTAAAATCCACTTTGCAGGGCCCACCCCTTCAACTTATAAGAGAACTCCCCTTAACAGGAGAAAACTATAACATTGCTATAGAGCTTCTTAAAGGCCGTTATGGGAACGAAAGACTATGTATACAAAGGCATATTCAAGCCTTATTCAACCTGCCTGCCTTGCGTTTTGACAATTTGTCAACACTGCGAGCCTTAAGTGACACGGTCCAACTACACGTCGGAGCATTGGCACGGTTGAATCAACCGGTTGTGCATTGGGATCTATTCTTAGTTCACTTGGTTACTTCTAAATTTGATCCATCAACCTTAAAGGCATGGGAAATAACAAATGACACTCCATATACCTATGATTCACTGCTTACGTTTATAAATAATAGATGTCAGGTTTTGTCAGCCGTAGCCTGTCATACGTCAGGAAGTGCAGATAACAAATCTAATGTTGTCAAGCCAGTCGGTACTAAAATAAAAAAATCTGCTGTCTTTACTGTTCAACATAATTCAACAGATTGTATTCTCTGTAAAGCACCTCACAGGTTATATTCCTGCGTTGCCTTTAAAGCTCTTTCTACCGACGAAAGACGCAAATTAATAGCTCAAAAAAGATATTGCTACAACTGCCTGTCCGCTAGGCATATGGTGCCTGATTGCTTATCTAAAAATACTTGCTCCCATTGCAAGGCTCAACACCACACCTTGTTTCATAGGTTTGAAAAGCCACGTCAGGCTCATTCCCCTGAAGTTCCAAAGATACATCCCCAGGAGCCAATGCGCAATCTTATACTCAGAGCTCTAGCTCTATTCGTAGTTCCCAGGTGCTACTATCAACCGTGTTATTAAAAGTTCAAGATTCCTCTGGTAGATGGCTTGAAGCACGTTCCTTATTGGATAATGCCGCCACCCATGACTTCATAAGTGAGCGTCTCATCAAGAAACTTGGTCTTCCCAAGCAACCTACATTAATTCAGGTTACCGGTATTAACAATAGCAATGTTAAATCTTTGCATTTTGTTCGTATTCATATCAAAGATGCTGTTAATTGTAACACAACATTTCAGTTGAATTGTCTTGCCATTGATACTATTGGCAGTAATACCCCTAGTACTTCTTTTGAAATTAGAAATTGGCAATTTCCTCATAAAATTCAGTTGGCAGATCCAACATTTAATACGAGCGCTCCAGTAGACATACTTCTCAGTGCCCAAGTATTTTGGCAATGTCTCCTTAGCTCTAAGGTCAAAATATCACCAGGAGTGTTTGTTCATCATACCAAGCTAGGTTGGTTAGTAACGGGTCAAGTCCCTCGTAAGTCATTTCAAAATTTCTCACAATGTCATTTTGTCAATGCAAGTCTCGATTACAACTTAGAAAGATTTTGGAAAATCGAAACTATAGATTCAGTTTCGCCTTCCTCAGTTGAAAATGAAATGTGTGAAAAACTGTTTCGCGAAACAACCAAACGCAATTCAGAGGGTAGATTTGTCGTAACAATGCCCCGTGTGGATAATCCACCTCTTTTATTTGAAACACACCCTAGGGCTCTTAGAGCACTCTATGCTGTGGAAAGCAAATTTAAACGTGACCCTGTTGTTTAAACTCAATATTCCACATTTATGGAGGAATATGAGGTGCTCGATCACATGGAGGTTGTTACCAAGAAAGATGATGCTTCCTATACCCCATCTGAAATCATTTACCTAAATCACCATTCTGTTTGGAAAAATGAAATTTTCAAGTAAAACATAAGAGTGGTCTTTAATGGCTCTGCATTGGATGCCAACGGAACTACTCTGAATGACAAATTATTATCAGGCGCACCAATTCAATCTGACATTTCTTCTGTTTTGATGAATTTTCGCTTGTTTAATATCGCAGTTATATCCGATATCAAACAGATGTATAGACAGATTTTGGTCGATCAACAACAGCGCGACCTTCAAAGAATTCTTTGGCGCGACGAGACTACTAAACCTGTCAAGATTTGTCGGCTAAAAACATTAACATATGGACTAAAGCCTTCTGCTTTTTTAGCCATACGTACGTTGAAATTACTTGCTGAACAGGATGGCCCGTTGTATTCTCCTAAGGCTTCTGAAGTGTTAAAATCATCATTTTACGTTGACGATTTTCTTCATTCATTTGAGTCAGTATCTGAAGCACTGCAAGTCTCTAAAGATTTGACAGCTTTGCTTTTGGGAGGCGGATTTTCCTTGTGCAAATGGAACTCTAATTCGGAGGAATTCCTTTCTAAACTTCCATTAACTTCAGTCTATAACGACTCAGTAGAACTTCTTCAGGAAAGTAATTCTATCAAAACTCTAGGCATCTATTGGAGTCCTCAAAAGGATTGTTTCTTTTTAAAAATTAATCTCAGTGACATCCAACCGCAAACTAAGCGGCAAATTTTGTCTGAGATTGCAAAGATATTTGATCTTCTCCAATTTTTGGCGCCAATCATCGTCACGGCAAAGCTTTTCATGCAAGACCTTTGGTCCTTGAAAACTGGTTGGGATGAACCAGTTCCTTCAGAGTTGCAAAAAAAAATGGATTTCTTATAGAAATAGTTTGGAAGATCTTTCTAATGTTATTATCCCGCGAGTGATTATTCCCTTTCCCTCCTGTGAAGGATATGAACTTCACATCTTCGCCGATAGCTCATTGGAAGCTTATGGATGTTGTGCGTATATTGTTTGCCGTAATTTTGTCCAATCATATCTCTTTTCCAATTTAATTTGCGCTAAGTCAAAGGTGGCCTCTCTTAAATTTTTATCCTTGCCACCACTGGAACTTTGTGCTGCTCTTCTGGCGGTTGAATTATCGGTCAAATTCCGTCAATCTTTAAAAATCCGATTTATTAAAACTTACTTTTGGAGTGACTCAGCCATCACGTTGGCATGGATTGCCAAACCTCCCTCACATTGGCAGGTGTTTGTAGCTAATAGAGTGTCCAAAATTCAACAATTGACTAACCTTGAACAATGGCATCATGTATCTGGCAAGGAGAACCCTGCAGATGTCATTTCTCGGGGATGTTCCCCTCTTATGTTGGCTACCCTGACATTATACTGACACGGTCCCCGTTGGCTTCTGCAAGATCCTTCCGCTTGGCCAAATTTTCCTCTTTCGGAGTTATCAGACTTGCCGGATGCTGGTAATATTACTGGATCTTCTCTTCTCGTTTCCGACTCTCCCCTTCTCTTGCAGCGATATTCCTCTTTCCATAAATTGGTGAGGGTTATGGCTTATCTCCTTCGATGGAAATATTTTGTGGTAGAACAATCCCGTTTTCCTAAGCCATATTTAACCCTTTCTGAATTAGGTTTAGCCACTACAAAAATCTTATGGCTTACTCAACAAGAAATATTCTCTGAAGAATGCCAGGTGTTGTCCCAAGGTCAATCCCTTAAGAGATCGAGTAGGCTTTCCTCACTCTCCCCTTTTTTTGATACTGATGGTTTACTGAGAGTAGGAGGACGTTTATCTTTGTCTGATCTTCCTGAGGATAAAACACATCCAGTTATTCTTCGTTCAAAGCATCATGTCACTTCCTTAATCATTCCCAGTATCATTACCAGCATCTTCATGCTGGAACTCGTACATAACTTTCTGTCATTCGTGAAAGGTATTGGCCCATAAACGGAGTGCATGAAGTTACCTCTGTTATCCGGAAGTGCATTCCATGTTTTAAATCCAACCCTAAAATTATCGCTCAGCTCATGGGTGATCTTCCTAACTTTAGATCTGCGCCTGCTAGACCCTTTACCTTTACGGGGGTGGATTATTCCGGGCCTTTTGTTTACAGAAGAAATTCTCCTGAGGCCAAAAGATGTATTTCTGGAAAACTCTATATTTCGCTTTTGTATGTATGATCACCGGAGCAGTTCACTTAGAACTAGTTACCAACGCCTCTACTGCATACTTTTTGGCACCTTTTGCCAGATTTTCTGCTCGCCGAGGTCTTCCTTCAGGGGGCGTGGTGGCTCAGCGGTCTAGCTGTTTGCCTCTCACCAAGGCGGTCCGGGTTCGATTCCTGGTCAATGCATGTGAGATTTTCGAAGTGAAATGCCATGTCCTGTGGTTCGGATTCCACGTAAAAAGGAGGTCCCGTGGCTCATGATCTCGAGATTAACGGTCACGTTAAACTACAAGCTTGCTTGCTTTTTTCTTCCTTCAGAAGTATTCTCAGACAATGCTAACAATTTTATCGGAGCTTCTGAACAAATTAAGAGAGCTCTTACTCACAATTCAGCGCTGGAAAGGATTACTGATTATGCTCACCAGAGAAATTTTAAGTGGCACTTTATCCCCCCTTATGCACCTTATCAAGGTGGGCGTTGGGAGTCTTGTATGAAACTCACCAAGAAGCACCTTAGACGTGTTTGTGGCCACACCCCCCTTTCTCATGAAGAATTTAATTCCTTAATTATTTTTATTGAGGGCATAATTAATTCTCGTCCTTTATCACCCTTATCTAATGATCCTTCAGATCTTCTGCCATTAACGCCAGGCCATTTTCTTATCGGTGGTCCGTTGACTGCCTCTCCCCCTTTGTTATATTCTAATTCTGAATCTTCTTTAGCCATTTCTTGGCGCAAAATTGAAAGTTTGCGCAATAATTTTTGGCGCCGCTGGAGGTTGGAATACCTCGGTTTGCTTCAGCAGCGTGGTAAATGGCTTGTTTCCTGCTCTAACCTTCAGGTAGGGGACTTGGTCCTTTTGAAAGACCCTAGTCCCCCTCTTTTCTGGAATTTGGATGGGGTTGTCGAGTGCTTTCCTGGCAGAGACGGTAGGGTCAGCGTGGTGAAGATTAAGACTTCTGCTGGCCACTTTCTCAGGCCAATCACCATGCTTGCTCCTTTACCACGCGAAGCCTAACTCCTGCGCGTTCTCTCTGCTATTTTTTCTCTCGCCCCTCCCACCATGTTCGCTTTTGCGAAATTTTTTGTTAGTGTTAGTTTCCCGTATGGTTTGAAGCATTTGTTTTTGTTCTGCCCCATTTTTCTACTTTGCCGTAATTGCAGAGTGAGCGCGGTTCTTGTATATTTATTCTTTAAGTACACCTGATATTTTAATTGTATTCATGTTTTACAATTATTTATGTATCTTAACTCACCTATTCTGAAGTGTGTTTTTAGTGTTCCTCTCTCGCGAACTGTCACAAAATCACTGAGCTGCCCCAGCTGCCGTTCACACGTGCCTTCTTTGTCTATGAGCTGATTGGTCGCCTGCCTTCCCCCGCTGGTCGGCTATCTGCACCTTGCAATGACGTCACTACCACTATATAACCTTAGGTCTACCGGCCTATGAGTCGACTCTCCATCATCGGTCACTTGCTGCTACGGCCTTGCCAGAGGCCCTGCTTCACGACAACACGGGGTCAGGCTGCAGGCCAACCTTTGCTCCAGCTGGCAGCTGGGCATTTTCTACAACGCTGTACTCAGTTTAAAATCAGCCTAATGGAAAAGCAACTTCTCAAACCAGCTGAGATGTTATTACCAAGAAACATCTCACTGCTGGTCAACACTCGTCAGCACGACTAAAGATCGCCAAAACCTTGGCTCAGAACCCGTGCCTCTGGAGTGTGTGCGCATTAACCTTGATCATCAGCCCTGTGCGGGCAAATAGAACTGCTACTTCAATCATCAGCTCTGTGTGGACAATCTACCCGCAACCTTGGTCATCAGCCCTTTGCGGACAAACCAACTGTTTTCAGCCAAGGGTATGCTGGCCTAACCTCATTGAAGGTGGTATCATATACTAGTAGACACCCAGATTCATCTTGGTTAATCATTAAGGGTTCCTCTTTTATGTATTTTAAATTATGTGCCTTTTAATTAACAATATAAAGTTTAATCCCTCATAAGGGAATTTTGTTAACCTTTTTTGTTTTCTGGAGAAACTAGCAAATTTACATTCTTATTATTCTTATTGTTAATTCTTAAACTATATTTTTTCGAAGTAATTTCATATGCTCTTTAAAGATTTATTAAACTCAAAGGAAAATCATAATCTTGGGTCTCTTCTATCACCTAAGATTCAATCCTTGAGTCCGAAACCCTACATCCTTTCGAAATCCCTAAAAGGGTGCACCAAACCCTTTTCCATTTCCTAAGTAACAGAAGTCTCCTACTTCCTTCAGCTTTTCACCAGCCAATTTGATGTCCATAGATGTTTCTGAATTTATTTCGGCTGCATTCCAGTATTTTTGTTTTACATTTATTAATTTTCATCCTGTATTTATTCCGTAAGACGGAGTCCATACCATTCAAAAACTCATTCAAATCCTCAGGCGTTTCGGCCAAGATGACGATGTCATCAGCAAATCTGAGAGTTGAAATTATTTCTCCTTGAATCTTCACTCCCACTTTAAATTTTTTGGCCGATAACCTAGATGTTAGGCCCCTTAAAACAACAATTATTATTATTATTTAAATTTTTCTCCAATTTCCTTCATTGCTTGTTCTATGTAGTGATTGAAAAGTATGGGTGATAAGTTGCAGCCTTGCCTTACACCTTTCTGAATACCTGCTTCTCTCTCATGTCCTTCACCTCGAATGACTGCTGTCTGGTTTCTGTATATATTGTATATCACCCTCCTATCCCTGTTCTTTATTCCAATAGATTTCAAAATGTCAAACAATTCAGTCCAATCAACGTTACCAAAAGCCTTTTCTACGTCTACAAATGCCATGAACGTTCTCTTATTTTTCCTTATTTTACCTTCCAAAATCAGCCTAAGACTTAGTACAGCTTCCCTTGTTCCTACATTTCTCCTGAAACCAAACTGGTCTTCACCCAACTCCGGTTCTATCTGGCTTTCCATCCTCTTGTAAATTATTCTCGACAGGATTTTTGAAGAATGAGTAATCAAGCTGATTGTACGGTAATCTTCACATCTGTCAGCTCCCACTTTCTTTGGTATAGGGATAATAACATTCTTCTTGAAATCAGGGGGTACCTCACCTGTCTCATAAATCCTACACACCAAGTGAAATAACCTGATCAGTCCTTCATCTCCTATGCAGCGTAGCGACTCAATCAGTATATCATCTATGCCTGGTGCTTTGTTCCTGCTTAAGTCCTCCAATGCTCTGTCAAATTCTGATCTCAATATTAAATCTGCATTTGCATCCTCATCAATTTCCTCCTCCCTTTCCATTACAAGATTCTCAATCTCCTTTTCCTTATACAAACACACTATGTACGCTTTCCATCTCTCAACCTTTTCTTCCATATCTGTTAGAGGCTTTCCATTTGTGTCCTTAATATTACAGCACTTAGTCTTCTTTTCCCCAAAAGTATTCTTAATCCTTCGATAAGCTGTGTCTACTTTTCCTAATTTCGGACAATTTTCTATACATGCACATTTCTCTTTCAACCATTCTTCTTTCGCTTCCTTGCACTTCTTGTTAACCTCATTTCTCAGACGCCTGTATTCTGCTTTCCCCTTTTCATCTCTTACATTCTTATGTTTCCGCCTTTCATTCATCAATTCTAGTATATCCTGAGTGATCCACGGTTTTTATCTATTCTTTCTTTCCTACCAATGTTTTCTTCTGCGGATTTTGTTATTTCATTCTTCAAAAGAGCCCATTCGTCTGGAATTGAAGTTGGTTTAGGGTTTTTCATTAGTCCTTCCTTTATACTCTTCTTGAATCATTCGTTTACATCCTTCTCTTTCAGTCTGTCTATTGCCCACCTTTTTGGCTTTTGACTTTTCTTCAGTTTCTTCAACTTTAATCTGCATTTCATAACAACCAGATTGTGGTCAGAGTTAATGTCAGCACCAGGATATGTTTTGCAATCCCAAATCTGGTTTCGAAACCTCTGCTTGACCATAATGAAGTCGATTTGGTAACGCCCTGTATCAGTACCAAATAGTTAGGCCCCTTGAAGCAGCAATCAACACCACCAGCTCTTTATTGGTTACTAAGATGGAAACACTTCTGGAATGTTTCGGAGGGGTAGACATTTACAGGGATACCAATTCGTCTTCCTCAAAGCCCTGACGTAGATAGCAATTCCATTTTATGTACGGTTGCATACATTTAAAGAATATAGAGCAAAACACAAGAAAAATTCCTGGAAGGGTATTGGAATATACCATTAAACTTTTCTGTGTGTAAACGACAAATATATCCTGTACTTGTTACAGCGTATCCTGAATGTTAAAGTATATTACGGGTACTTAATAATCCTGTGTTTTAGATTCATCAACATTATGGAGGGCCAACCATCTATCAAATGTGAACCAGAAGAATTCCCTGAGATTGGAAGTTGTATTTTAGTTCCATATATTGTGTACCATTACCTTTGGGCATGACAAATCTTTGTGTACTGTAATTAATAGGAATTATGTCATGTACTTAATACTACCAAATAGTGATGGTTATGATTCTTGTTTTGAGGGGCCTAACATCTAGGTTATCGGCCCCCTACCAAATATTAATCTGAATCTGTAATGTTTGCTTTTAATTTTCCTAATAATAATATTAACACCTCCGTTCTTCAGTCCATGATTTATTGGTCCTTGCATTCATTTTCTCAGCAAAATGGTGGTTGTTAATTACTGTTTTAAACTGGGGTCGATCTTATATAATTTCTTCTGTGATTCCAATTTCTTGACGTTCTTTTTCTATTTCACTAAGCCACTGGTTATTATTGACTTCCATTTATAGAGCAAGGTTGAGAATCTTTTGGTCTACCTGCGATGGTTCATTCTGAGAATGTTACCGTAGAACTTAAAATGCCTTTTCCTGAAAGTGTCAGTGATCTTTTCAGAATGCTGATAAATTTCCCAAGGCTTTCGTTTCTCCCAAATTCCTTCTGAGCAGACTGGACCAAAGATTGTACCTTCTTGTTTCCCTATGTCCTTACTATGAGATCTACGGTACCTTATATGATCAATGTTTCTGAGCCATATAGAGCTTCAGGCTTGATTACTGTGGTATAATGTCTTAGATGTTGATTTTTTAATTACATCTATAGGTATAGGCCTTCTGAAATGTTTGCAGGTTCGAAACCTGGCGCAGTCAGCTGGCATTTGAGGGTGCACAAATGCGAGGGAGCCGTGTCAGTACATTTACTGGCACGTTAAAGATCCCCTTCGGGGCAAAATTCCGGCAACCCGGCGTCTCTAAAAGCCCGGGTAGTTAAAAGGGACGTAAAACCAATAACATTATTATTATTATATAAATAATTCATGCTTTTGGGCTAATGCCGTGTGTATTTTTAATTTAAACCATACGTTTCGGAGAAACCTTGCCTCCTTTTTCAATGGAAATAAACAATGTGGATGGTTTAAATTAAAAATACACACGGCATTAATATAATAATCCGGTCCGTGAAAGCCTTAATATGCAAATTATTATTATTATTATCTGAAATGTTGAGATTCTCTCTTTATTTGCGTCACTTCAATCGTGAAGTAAAGTACTATCCCGTCACTTGCGCGGAAGGAGTGTGGATAACGCAGCGAAAAATCACTCAGGATTGGTACTGTCAGTGGGATTCAAACTGAATTGCTGCAGCTGCCGTGGTGCACGGTGCAATGAGCACGGCTATGTCGTGGAGTTTGAATTTATTTACTTGATGATTTTTTTTTGCCGAATTTAGTCTTCAGCGGTTTCTGTCTAGATGACGCGCGGATTCGTCTATGCATTTGGAGTCCGGTCTTAGGTACAATTTAGTGAAGTCTAAAGGACCTGAACTGCCTCTTGTCTATTGTTGGAAAGAATAGCTTGATCATCTGCGAATGCTAAACACTGCAGATGAATTTATTTTTGAGTCGTCGACCAATAGTTATTTGTTTTATTCCACCCACCCCCCTTTCTCCCACCTCCTCGCCCCCCCCCCCCCCCCCCCTCCCCCGTCCTGGACTGTTATTCAAAGACACTATTGAACATTTTTGGAGATAGCCCATCTCCTTGTCGAAGTCTTTGCTAATATGATTACGATCAGAAAGTTCACTTAAATTTAACTATTGAAGTTAAGGCTGTCAGTTTCTGACGGATTATTACTCTTGTTTTCCTGTCAACTTTGAAATCTTCTAGAATATTGAATAGTGTGTGTAGGTCTACTGAATCGTCCGCTTTCCTGAAGTCTCCAAAGTGAGCATTGTTTGCCTGGCTTTATGAATTTGCAAGATGATTTTGTGATTGTGAATTTATCCTGTACAGGGCCTGTCATTTATGAATCATGCCTGTTATTCGCCAATTAGTTGATGAGTTTGGATTTCAAGTCTCGTGAATAATGCTTTAGAGAGAATTTTGTACGCGAGTGATAGTGAGGATATTTCTTCATAGGTATTAATGTATGTTCTTTCCCTTTTTTAAATTATTGGGTGAACTAGAGTGCAATTCCTGTCTTCAGAAATTTTCCCCATATATCTACAAGAGTTACTTGACATTTTTTAGTTAGGCTTTCAGCTCTTAATTTCAGTATTTCAGTTTTCTTTTGAGCTTTGTTAGTTCTATGTTTAGTTTATGGTTACTTGCTTGATTTCTTCTAATGAAGGGAGTTCTGAATCTGCATTAGGAATCCGTTTCTCAAGTCAGATTTGTTCTTCAGGAGGATCGTAGGTTCAAAGGTCATGGAAGTAATCTGTGACAAGTTTGCAGTTTTCCTTTTTATTTCAGGGCCTCATCCAGATGTTGTAAGTTATAAACTAGGTGCTTGGTTGTGTGATGGTTCGTCAGCAAATGTTCCGTAACAGTTCCTTGTACTGTTTTTTATGTAATGTGTGTTTCTCAGATCTGATGATTCTCGAGGCTTCTTTCTGGTCTTTGAAGAATTTACGTCAATTTTGTTTCTATTTCTTTGGAACTGTACCTTTGAAAGGTTTGAATTAGAAGGTCTATGGCCTTATCGCTGGTCTTGTTCAACCATCTGTCTTAACGTTTTCGAGGAAGAACACCAATATGCTCCCAATAGTGTATCTTCTAGTGCCATCTAAATGACAGTATTTTGGCCTTATCGCTGGTCTTGTTCAACCATCTGTCTTAATGTTTTCGAGGAAGAACACCAATAATCCGGGAAACTCCCAATAGTGTATCTTCTAATGCCATCTAAATGACAGGATTTTGGTTCATGATATTTGCAAGGAGATTGTTTGAATTTGGTTTTAAGACATTCCAGATCAATTTGAGGATATTTTGAATGTTCTGACTTTGGGTCTGTCAGGTTGAAACTTAACTTTAATTAAAGATAAATGAAGATCAGAGTAAATAATTCCTTTTTATACTTCAAATTCATAATAATGAATATTATTAATACAATTATTAAGAATTGTTCTTCAGGAGGATAAAAAGTCATGGAAGTAATCTATTAGAAGTATTATTTCTAGGGCCTCTTCCGCATGTTTATGACTTAACTACGGGCTTGGTAAGGTCATTGTTCATCAGCAAATGTTTTGTAACTGTTTCTTGCTATTGTAATAATAATAATAATTATTATTATTATTATTACTGTTATCATCATCATCTTGTACAGTTTCCAGTCCCAGGCTGGGTCTGTTTGGAACATAAGCCTCGCCACTTAGTTCTTTCTTCCCACCACCTCTCCGCTGTCACTCTGGTCCAGTCCTCGCCTCTCTTCTTGACACATTCCTCCACTCCTTTCAGCCATCTATCTCTTGGTCTTCCCCTTGGTCGTTTCTTCTGTATCTGCATCTCATGTATCCTCTTGGGAATCTTCTTCTCATCCATTCTCTTTAAGTGTCCATACCACCTCAGTCTTGATGTCTCAATCCTACCTTGCAAGGGCTCCTCTTTCACCATATCCCTGACCTTTTCATTCCTCACCCTGTCTCTTCTTGTTACTCCGATCCTACTTCGCAGGAACTTCATTTCACCTGCCTGTATTCTGCTTATGTCTCTTTTCTTCATTGTCCACGTTTCTGAAGCATAGGTCAGTATCGGGATATAGTAGCTTCTGTGTAACACTTCCTTGCTTTTTTGTGGGACATCTTTATTCCACACTAAGCTCCTAATGCTTCTCAGAAATGCTTCTGCCTGTCTGCCAACTTCCGTAATCTCTTTGTCATTTCTCCCATTCTCCTCCACTATACTTCCCAAGTACTTGAGACTTTCCACCTTCTTCAGCTGTCCACCTGCAAGTGTTATCCCACTCATTGGTCTGTCCTTTTTCCTGGTCGTTAACAGGATCTCACATTTACTGATGTTGAACTTCCATCCGTACTCTCCCACTGTTTCTTCCCAAGCCTTCAGTTGCTCCTGAATTTCCTCCTCCTTGTTTCCCCAGACCATGAGATCATCTGCAAACACCATTGCTTTCATCTTATCTTCTCCTATCTTTCCTGCTATCCGTGTCATTACCTCGTCCATAACCACAATAAAGAGAAGGGGTGACAGTGCACTACCCTGATTCAGGCCACTCATTTGTCTGAACCAGTCTGTTCTTTCCCCTCCAACTTTCACACAACTCACACTTCCACAATACATCTCCTTCGCGCTGCCTACAGTCTCTTTTTCCACTCCCATGTTTTCCATTGCTTTCCAAACCTTCTCCCTACACACACTATCATAGGCCTTTTCGATGTCCAGGAAGGCCATCAGCAGATCCTCTCCAAATTCGTAGTGGTGTTCCTGGAGCTGTCTCACTGAAAATATGAGATCCACTGTTGATCTCCCAGGTCTGAATCCATACTGCTCCTCTCTCAATTTTCTCTCCACTTTGGCTCGTATTTTACTTTCCAATATCTTTTCATATATCTTGGCACAGTGAGGTATGAGTGTGACTCCCCTGTAATTTCTGCACTCCTTTCTGCTTCCTTTCTTAAATATTGGGACAATTAATCCTTTCTTCCAATCTTCTGGGGTCTTTTTCTCCTTCCATATCACCCTCATCACACGGTGCAGCCACTGTTTCCCAACCTCCCCTGCTGCCTTCACCATTTCAACACTCACTTCATCCACACCTGGTGCCCTTCCTCCTTTCATCTTGTCTATAGCCATTTCCAGTTCTCTCCAAGTCAGGTCCTTTTCCATTCCTGTGTTGTCTTCTCCATCTTCCAATACATTGTCTTCCTCCCTATGACCATTTGGATTCAGCAAATCCTCAAAGTACTCTTTCCACACTGTCTTGAGTGCCTCTGTTGTGTACCTCATTTCCGCCTTTGTCCATCATTACCACATCCTCTCGCAGACCTCTTCTCTTACTTTTGACCATCCCATAAAGTACTTTCTTATTTCCTCTGCTGTCTTCCTCCATCATCTCTGTCCACTTTACCATCCACTTCTTCCTCTCCTCTGCGACAATCTAGTTTGCTTCTTTCTTCTTTATCTTATAATCTTCCCTTGTCAGATCAGTTCTTTCCTGGAACCACACTCTGAAAGCCTTGTTCTTCCTTCCCACAGCTTCTTTTACTCTCTCATTCCACCATGGTGTCTCTTTACACCGCTTTTTGTTGCTTGTTCTTCCACATACTGCCACTGCAGCTTCCACCATTGTGTTTTTGAATTGTTTCCATTCCTCTTCCCCTGTTTTAGGATTGTCTGTTGGCATCCTTTCCCTTATTATCATCTGGAATTCTTCCTTGACTTCCTTTTCCTTGAGTTTCCATACTTTGATTCTCCTTTCCTGGTACTCTGTCCTCTTGCTATCCTTAACAACTCCCAAGTTCATTACAAGTATTCTGTGGTCGCTATCTAAGGCCTCCGATGGTATTACCTTTATATCTCTGACACTTCTCTTCATTTCCCAGTAGTACAGCATGTAATCTACCAAAGATTTCTTTGTTAAATCACTGCTGTACCACGTTACCTTGTGGCTTTCTTTCTTCCGGAACCAGGAGTTGCCTACCACTAAACCGTTTCTCTTGCAAAAATCCAGTAACTTTCTCCCTTCTTCATTCCTGCTACCCCATCCTTCTGCTCCCAATACATTTTCATATCCTTGCCTTTCACTTCCTACATGTGCATTCAAATCTCCCATGACAATGATGCTCTGCCCATTCAACTGCTGTTGTAGCTCCTCCTCAAAGTCTTCCTTCTCTTGAGCTGTACATCCAACTTGAGGGGCATACACCTGGGCTATCTCCAGGCTTCTTCCCTTTACATTTACTCTGATCTTCATGATCCTGTCACTTATTCCCTTTACCTCTTCCTTCATTCCATCTCTCACAACTACTCCTACTCCGCTGCTCCTCCCTTCACTGTTCCCACTCCAGTACAACCGGTACCCTTTCCTCAGTTCTCTGCGACCTTCTCCTTTCCATCTTGTTTCTGCCAAGCCCAGTACATCCAGTTTTCTTCTCTCCATCACATCTACAATCTCCTCCACTTTTCCTGTCAGTGTCTGTATGTTTAATGTCCCAACTCGTAGTCCATTAGCATATCCGGGTCGTCGTTGTTTGCATCCGCCCTTTCCGAGGCCTGTTCCTGGTTTGAAAGCAAATATGATATCCACTACTGGCTTGCTAGGCCTATCGTAGCTTCACCAGAGCCCCGTCAGCCGTCACTTTTCAGGGTTCCCATAGAGCCTTCACAGCTACCGTAGCGGTCCCGGGGCACACAAAGTCCCCACTGTACTTCACCCCTACAGGCAATCCCCTACTTCATGCCGTTGCCCGTCTCCCACCACGTGGAGGAGGGGTTGGACTTGTGAGAGACATCATCATTAGATCTTATTCTTCAACTTTTACATATAGTCATGCTTGTTTATTACTTCCCAGGATTTGAATGAGCAGCCACCGTCTGATAGGCCGGTCTGGATGAAAATTGAAGAACCTGATGATGCTTTTGAAGATGGAAGATTCATAACTCAGAGTGCATTTGTTAAAGAAGAACTTGATTTCCAGGTGATTGTGTATACAATTTCCTACTTGGGATAATTCTCAAATTTTTTCAGAGTTATGTAGTTCTCAACATTTCATAAAAACTTCGTCACACATATTTCCAAAGTTTCTCTCTACAATAGCTGGCAAATACACATCAAGCATAATTTTTATAACCTAACTTATTCAATGTACACATCTCTTCACTTCTATGCTGTTTTTCAAGTCAATTTTATATGCTTTTTTAACAAGATTATTGTAACAGATCTGATTTTTTTGTGAACTTTTGGTATGGTACTACACAGTTCCTTATCCTATTCCATGCTGAGGAAGGTCACAGTGTTCTAAATATTGACTTTAAATTGTTTATTATAATTAATACGTCATGCAGTCTATGTTATTAATATTGCGCATTGAGTGAGATCGCTCCCTTGGGCTGTTTATATATTATTTCGTCTGATGTCTATAATAATTGAAGCCTGCCCTATAAGAACGTTGTATAACAGAAATTGAGCATGTTGAGATTTTCGGTTAAGAAGGTTGGATATCATCACACCGACACTTTGCAAACCTATTATTAGTCAATTTGAAAAAAAATGGACAGAAAATTTCGGGTCCAAAAGGTGGCTTCCCTGCAAGAAAGTTGTCTATCAACAAAGATGGCGAATGTTGGCAATTTTAATGTGTCGCCAAGCTCTTCTTTAGCACTGAATAAGAGCAGGAAAAGGAAGATAAATCAATTTCAGTGGAAGAACAATGTGCGGAAGCGACTGAAGAATAGTGGAAAAGCTTATACAGCAACTTCAGGGCGTGCAGTTCTACATAATCATCACCCAAGTCATACAAGAGAAGAACGTTGTATATCAATCAGCTGGGTGGCGGCATAGCTCTTCCAGGAATGTGTTATGATTATAATGCTGCTACAATTTGTATATAATCCCTTGATTATCACAGAATTCTTTTAGCCTATTTTCAATTATGAAAAACAAATAGGTTTGTGAGATCACCTTTTGTCCATGTGTGTGTACGTGTGTGTGTCCCGAAAAATCTAAACGGCTGGTGCGATTTCAATAAAACTCGGTAAGGTCAAAGTACTATTTCGTCCGACCATGACCGTGCCCCTTGCCATTTATTACGTATCACCAATCCAACATGGTGGCTGTGCGAAATATTTCACAGGCATTCTATATCTCCGCAATAATTACTGATATCGCCCTGAAATTCCGTACGATGATGAAGGGCAAAACTATAAGTTCACCTATGTGACTTTTAAAAACCTGTTAAGTACAGAACGAACATGGCGGCCAAGCAAAGTTGAAACATTTAAATCGACTTTTCTCGCGATTCAACTGCCCGTGCGCAGTGAAACATTGTACAGCATATTTTTATACACATAGTAATGCACTGACATCTAATTTAGTTCAATTGTTTACATAACCTCAAGATGGCGGCTGTGTGAAATTTTAAAATTAATTTTTCATTTCTTATGTCGTAATCATGCGATCGAAGTCAACATTTGAATAATGAACCTACGCAATGATCGTCATCTAATAGTACATAACTCTATGGCCTCCATATAAAAATCGAACATGGCGACCATCCAAAATTTTTATATGGTTCTCAATATGCCCATTTTATTTTCTTGTTTTGTGTGTGCCTTGTAAGCAATACAATATTCCATTCCATATAATATTATGTATCTGAGGATTATTTTTCTTTATTTTTTATCCATAGGCAATGGTTTGTGATATACAACGTTCTCGGTCTGTTGTGATATACAACTTTCTTGCAGGGAAACTGCACTAAAATCATGCTGAGTCCTATATACTGCCATTTAAGGGAAATATGTTCCTTTAGTAGGGCAGGCTTCAATTTTAAAGTGGTTATTTATTGACCTTTTTGAAACAACCTTGAATAATTATGACAAAACTTGCATCACCTGTAAGGTTAAGTAGTGCAACTAAATTAGGCAGGAACTTCGAATAATCCTTGGCATATTAGTAAGTGTGTGCTAGTGAAACTCGGACACTGGGTATTGAGGTTTTGAATTGTCTTTAACTTCATGACCACTCGATCACATGATATGCTACTGTAGGTTATCATATCATCATTTAATGTTGACAGTTACTGATTTTTGGAAATCGTTCTTGAGAAGGTTCAGAAATGCAAGTATGTTTTACATATTCAAGCTCGTATTTATTTTCATCTTGAATCTAACACCTATTTGAATTTTCTTAAAATGAAAGACAAATGTATCAATTTTATTGGTGAATTTATAACACTGTAGCTACATGAAAGTATTGGATTCTGAGAACTAAAGTATTTTGTGTTCTGATAGCTGCATATACATCGTAAGTAATAGGTAAGGTATTCTATTGTATTTTGTCTTGTAAAACATTCAAAACCTTGAGGGTATTAGTCAGAAAAATATAAATTATGTTAAAGTCAGCTAATGAGCACTAAATGTCAGTTGAAGAGCACTTAACGCAGCAAAATTTCAGCTTCAGGGTTGCTGTTCTAACCTTATCAAATTTCTTAAAATTATTCATTGAGTTGAGAACTAATCCGAGATATATAGGACTAGATGAATGTCTATCATGCTTACGTGAGTACAAAATATATTTCTTATGCCTCATGAGGTACATTATTAACAAATTGTTGTTTCTCTGTAGGGAGCACATATCATGGAAGGTACTGTAGACTTCAAGGAAGTTACTATCCATGAGAAAGTGACTGCAGAGATAGTCCCATTAGTCAAGAAGGAAACACCATCTTCATCGAGAGGCGGAGATGCGAGAGTTGTAAGTGCCTAATTATCTTGAGGGTTGTTAAGTCATGTTATATGCTTAATGATATCTGATGTTCCTCCTGCAAGTGTGGCTGATAATTGCAAAGGCTTGTGAGGGGATCATTTGCACTGATCAAATATTTCGGAATTAATACGAAACCTGAATGTAATTGTTGTAATTTCTGGGGCCTTCTTTGGATTTTTAATATCTGGTGTTTGTTTGTTGCAAATCATCAAATTCAATGCATGATTTGTTTCTCCAATTTTGTATAGAAATTTTGTAGATGATCTTGATATTTAAGAGATTCTCTCTATACTCTAATCTCGCTTCAAATTCCGCGACACAGAAATAGTTTCTAAAACTTCAGACTACCTTGTCAGAATACAGTGATACATTTAATAATTTCTGCATAACTTCTATACGAAAATGGAGTACCAACATATGAATGCAAAATTGAGGCTGCTAGTAAATAATGTTGAAATTCTTAGGAAGACAGCCTTTCTCAGATAATCCAGGCCATTTTCTCTCCTTTAACTGGGCATGGTATGTCATGCAGTGAACCAGTTACACAGAACAATACCAATAACTTCACAAATGAAACAAGGGAACGGTCTATCACAAATGACTAGGTTTCTATTCATGTTTGTTGTTAGTTCCTTCGGAGTGAAGTATCACGACATGTGGTTGTGATTCCTCTTAAAAATGGAGGTCCCGTGGCTCATGGTCGCTAGATTAATGGTAAAACCTAAAACTAGAAGCTTTCTTCCTATTAAAAACAAGTATTCCATTAAGTTTGTTTTGTATTTGCAACTGATGTGAGTGAAAAGGCCACAAAGCCCTGTAATGGTACTGACCATGTTATCGGTATATTGCTTCGTTATCCTCCTCATACACTGCTGGTAATCTGATGCAAAGGCGGATACTTCAATCTCACCTTCTATGTGTTGTTTGTTGCCTATATCCTGGGGTCAATGAAGTGCTGCATTTCTTGTAGGGCCTCTTTGTACTGCGCATGAGCTGAGATACATGATGCATGTAATATAATAAGTATGAAAGAAGGTGTCTAAAGCCATATTGTGCATCTTGATAGAGCCACCTTTCATCAAACGTTTGATCTTGATCTGCATAGATGAATCTACAGACGTTTCTAAACAGTCACAGCTAGTTGGACCAACCATTGTGAAATTACAGTCGTTACTAAACAGTCACAGCTAGTTGTTACCTTCCATTATGAAACTACAGACGTTACTAAACAGTCACAGCTAGTTGTTAACTTCCATTATAAAACTACAGACGTTACTTAAGAGTCACAGCTAGTGGTTACCTTCCATTATGAAAGAATTTGGGGAATTAATCATCCAGAAGGTCAGGATATCTGCATATCTTTTGAAGAAAAACCTGAAATTAATTACATGTGATTATGATATTTATATTGTTACGGACTGTTGAAGAAGAAGGAAACTTATTAAACCGAGGCCCGGTGTTTGTAAAAATATATTTATATTCAGAATCCATACTTTTAATGCAGTTCCTAACATTCCTGATAAGATGTCAAGTATTATAAGTTCATTAAATTTCTCCCTACCTTGAGTATTCTTGAGATCAATATTGCTTTAGGAACTCAATACAGTAAAACGCACAACACACTATGCAATATTTCTTTACACAACATTCATCAAGTTTGCTTGATTATTATGACAGATATTAAAGTTATATATTAACAGGGAGTTACTGCACCAACACCACTAAGTCTCCACACACACACTCAATGCTAGTGATTATCTGCTAGGCCCACACTTGGCATATGTGTAGGAACTGAAATGAATTCTGATTTGAACTTTACAAACTTTTCTGTCTTTGCCATGTATCCGTTGACTTAAGAAAACTCTATGAATGCGAAGTTGAATTAACTTCAGTATATTATTTATTCCTTGATTTCTTCAGTGCAAGTTATCAAGTCATGTGTAACACATAATTCTACCTATTCAAAGGGAAACATATTTGTGAAACAAGTCATATGGACCATATTAGGGATATTAAGATTGCAGACTGTCCTATTCCGGACATCGTTCCACTTATCGGATGAGAAATAACATCTTCAGATCTGGAAGAGTTTAGCACCTTCATGCGTCCTTACAAGACATGACATCTCCTTATCACCTATTAGCATTTTGAGATCAGGAGTTTTATTTTCACTACTGTATTGATGGCAAACTGAAGTGTTTATCTGTTCGCTTTTGTATAGTACAGAGAGTACAAGCCATTTTGATGCAAGGATGAAGAACTGAGATATGTAATCCACCTGGGACTTGAACATGGGACCACCGACAATGTACAATGTTGTTCTGATCACTGAGCTAATGGGGGATGAACCTTAATTATATTATTTGAAGCTAACGTATGTTTGCACAACTTTAGGTCAGAATAAACCAATTGCATTAGGATTTCTGTATTCCACTCAGAGATCCACTCATGGGGGCTAAGCAGTTGCCTTACAGGTACATGCTGGGATTTTTTAGCTTATGACCGTGAATACCTCCATCCCAATCCTAAGTATTGCTATAACATGCACTTGGTCTTTAGTGTATATTTATTACATAATTGAAGATATGAGATAAAAGTAAGAATCATACGAAGAAAGTAATTGTTAATTCTAAAGTCCACTTATTTTAACTTATGGTACGTTCTGAAGAATCCCTCCTTCTTAGCACATTTCTTATAGTTGTTTCTCTTCTATCTCTTAATATCCCTATTTATTCGGTGTTAGGGAGGAGGTGAAATGAATTTTGAATTTAGGTGTGGCAGTGGTTTTTACAGCCGTTCGCCCTTTTGTTCAGCCTATAAGAGTTGTTAATGAGGATTGGTATTATTGAAATATGATTAGGAGTCAGAAGAAAGCGACCATGGTCTGTTAAGTGTTCTCGTCCTAACGTTGAACTGGAGATGAAAATGGGGAACTATGAACAACCATTTCAAGGATTTTTGTTGGTAGGTATCTTGTCCAGTCATCTTCTGACAGTAATCACATGGCCTGACACATTTAAGCTCTGTAATGGTTGAAATTAGCTCAGCCTTTTTTCTGTTCTAAGGCAGGAACTATAAAGGGTGGATTCAATATATAAGTTTCAAACTTGCATTCATAAATTTCTGTGTGTCAATTAATACCAACGATGCCTGGAATCCCTTATTGAAAGCATTCTAAATGACGTGTGACTAAATATATAAATACATTTGAAATAGACTTCGCTGTAAATAAGTTACTCCAATTTCTTCCCCGGCTTGTACCTACCTTGCAAACTCTGTGCTATCGTTCACCAGTAGACTTATTACTAGCATTGTGTAGCAGCAACATACTCCACAATAAATTCAGTATAGAGGCATATAATTTATGTACTTACACTGAATTGTTTTGCAATTTTGCTTTAATTTCTGTGTTTTGCGAGAAATGTGTTGTATAATATTGTATATGTAAGATGTCTGACCTTCATTCTCGAAAGATAGGATGGTACAAATATTGAGGATATAGTCGCTTTTTACATAATGATAGATGGATGTGTTAGATCCTAACGCCTCCTAAAACCTTCCAGTTAAAAAGTAAAAATACATTCATTTGTCCTCAATCCTTAAAGCGATTACTTCCTTTAAGGCAGTGAGTCAGCATTTTGTTATCTTGAGGAGATTGTGTATTATAAGTTTTAGAACTAGGAAAGACATAACCACTTCACTTCAACTCTGCCGTGATTTACAATTACATAGTTTGCTGTTCGTGTAAAAAGTATTAGTGATGCCAAATAAATTAAAAAATTAATCAATTCACTTTATTCCTAGGACATGAATGAAGAAACCCAGGACGGGGAAAGTGCAGCAAGTGGAAACCATTCAAATGAGTAAGTGTACAACATATGAGGAAACATGTTATTTAACTTTTGTGTATGCATAACTGAATGTTTTGGATATGAATAAGTTTTGTTCGCAACGTCAGATATATCTCGCATTTTGCTGCTTGGCTCGTCAAAGCAGATACATTGTTGATATTATCTTAACTCTTCACTAGCCCACGAATTATTGTTCGGAAATCTCTCTGTCTGGAAGTATTTGAGAGAAGTTAGTTAGCCTGGTTGGTTCCTTAGGTTAGGGGCTGCGACAACGCGGTCATGAAGCTCCGCTTACTTAGGGTGTCTGTAGAATCTGTCTGACAACCGGTGTTAATTGTGATGGTTGTATTTGTGTGTGTTATCTGTTTTCAATTCAAGTAAGGACTGCAGACATTCAATTTTTTCAAGTATCTAATACTTTTGCCGCCAAATTCCACCGTCAACGACCACTAGGTCAGATCTAGGTTACCAGATGCCACCGCAGTCGGCTCCTGGTGACGAACGTTGGAATCTAAGAACGTTAGTCAAGTGATTAACCTATAATTTAGCTTCACACAGGTGTAATTAGTGGAAGATTCTGTAACATGCCATAAATCTATGACATGGGACCGCCGGCTTTATTTCCCCTCCGAAGGAAGGCATACTGAGGGATTTTAACGCTCTTAAAAATTCCGACGGGTTTGAATTCGCGATCTTGGGCATAGACGCTCAGCATGCTTCCAACTACGCCAGAAATGTTCAATAACTCAAATACTAATGAAGCTATATAAATATTTATAAGCACAATAGATGCCAGCAACTCTCTTTGTAATTGATTAAAATCTGGTAATGTTATGATGAAAACTTTGAAAGTTAAAAATTCAGTCACACCTCCCCTAAATGGAGACTTATCTGGCAATGAGGCAGACTTTGAGGACCTGCAGGAGGAGAACAGGGTCAAGGTTGAAGAAGTGGAAAGGGTGGAAAATAAACACGAATGCTTCAAAGCGGCAGGGTTAGTTGAATTTCAGCCAGAAATTGTAAATGGGAAAGCATGGCTGAAATGGTTGCTTAGGATAATCGAATTCGCGTGGGGTTTAGGAAATGTACCCTCACACTAGAGAAAAGCAGTAATGACACCAATTTATAAGGAAGGTTACAGAAATTATAGTGGGCAAAGTGTACTCAGGCATTGTAGAAAGGAGAACAATTGGCCGAGAGTAAGAAGGATGCTCAACATTTCAGTATGCGTCAAGTTACTGAGAAATGAGAGGAAGAGACAGTTGTGTTTGTGTATCTAGAGAAGGCGTATGATAGAGCACCTGAGGGACGGTATTAATAGGAGTGTGGCGAGGCTTATGGGCCATTTGTTGAACTGGCTGGGTGAATTTCAAGGTGAGTAATCTGGCCTATTCGGATGATTCGGTTGTAATGACGGCCTCTGTCGAAAGTTTGCAAGCCAATATGTTAGAAATGTAGGGAGTATGGTATGAAGGTCTGCATTTCAACAATTGGGAAGAAATGCAACAAAGTAGAATGCTAGGTGGAATGAACAAAATAGGAGCAGTGGAACATTTATTAATTCTGAATTAGACCAGAACGTGGCTTTTACATACTCTGTTTCATCTTCTGGGGGACATTACCTATTCAAATTAGTAACCATTGTCACCACTGCACCTGAAATACGTGCTAAATTATGTAAGTATGTGTTTTTATTTATTGCTCTTTTAACATAAGTAACCATGTTCCAACCGCGCTTGAATCTCATTCAACTGTCAACAAGGTGCTCACACCGAGGTGCACACATTGTTGCCAACGTGTGGGATACAAAATACCCCACACTTATTAAAGATTATTGGCGCGTGACAAAAAACAGGGATGTCTATATCGCTAACGCAGCTCGCAGGCTAAAACCATTGTCAAAACCCATTGAATTAGACAAAACGAAGGTTTGGATTTGATTTCGCCTAACAATAATTGGTCTAGAATTAAAATATTGGGCTAGGCAAAAACCATAGGTTTGGATGAATATTATTGATGAGTTTCTACCCCCATTGTGCATGACAAAATCAAAATGAGAGATGTAGAAGCAGAGGCTAACTGCTAATAGGGGATCTAGGTGGCGACTTGTTTGGAATAACAGGCATGCAGACTAGACTGGACGCTCAAAAGGAAAATCGGATAGGAAACATGACAATTGGATTCTGGCACAACTAGGCGCAACTAAGAGCCCCAGCGTCTCACTGGCTACCAGTGGTAGAAGTCTTATAACACTTTGCATCATTTGGCCAGGTGGTTGTGGTTTCAATGTTTTAAGGTGCGTAACATCGAGGTCACCTGCACCTGTTACAGAGGCGCCCAGGTGAGGCATGCCTCTGGGACCTACCCCCATCATCAGTGACCCTCCCCCGCACCATAGTTTCTATGAATCTATTAAAAACACATTTTTAAGTGTAATTGTTTGATTCAACTTCAGAAAAACGTTTTTTATATTTTTTTTATAATTTAAAACGCCAGCAAACATGTTTGTGAATTTTCAACGCTAAAAGAAAAGGTAGATACGATGATTTTAACCCTCAACTCCTGCCCAAAATGTATCGTGACTTACGCATTATACGTTTCTTCTAGACAGTTGTGCGATCGACATGAAAAAATACCGTAACACTTTTGAAAAGTGAACATTGAGTAGGATTTCGACATAAAAATTAAACCATGGGTTTTGAAATCGAGGTGTTTTATTCCAGGCAATAATCAAGCTACAATACTAGAAATACAATCAATACAACACATTCATAAATGAGCTTCGAAATCAAGTTGAGACAAAAATCAAGCTACGAAATCGGCTGTTAAAACAAAAGTTTTTTTTTGCAAGCAGAGAGCTCTTGGATGCGAATATGTCAGTGACCTTTTCAAAATCATTATCCCACTCACTTGCAATGATAAGTAAAGCCCCCAGACGATCACCATCCATGGTGGTGCGCAAGTCTGTTTTTACGCGTTTAACCTTGGAAAAGGAGACTTCATTCGAAACGCTCGCTACTGGGAGAGTGACAGCAATCTTCAAGATAAAATACAAATTTGGGAAGTCACTTTTAAGTTTAGCTAAGCAAAACGCTCTGATAATCTCAAGAAGGCTGCCAACATTTCGCGGTTTATCTCTTTCCTTGCTATTTTCATCTTCCTGATTCGCATGTGCTTCGTTTTCCACTTCCTCCTCTTCCTCACTGTTACACACATCTTCATGAAGATCTATCTCCGGTACCGTTATGATGTCGCCGTCTGTTTCATCATCAAAAGCAACTATCCCCTAAACCGCCTAGATCCTTATCCTCCGTCCAAATCTGATTCCGATTGCACGGGCTCGGATGACACAGGCTCATCATGAATTCTCTCGGGTAGAGGTATTGATTTTAGAATACCCTCAAAGCAACGGGAAAATGCTATGTATTCTTTCATCGCCTCTTCATCATCAACGAATTTGCCATAAACTGATTTGAAACAAGCAAAGCCATCCAAAGGCTTACTTTCCCTATTTTCTCGAACATGAGTTAAGTGGGCTTTAGACAACAAAGCCGTGTCTTTCAGGAGTCCCAAGAACAATTTTGTCATAATTGGTCTCACCCATGAAATGCTCTTTCTTGACTCACGACAATGTCCACAGATTCAAGGAAAGTGTGAACCCTAAAGATTTCTAGAGGGTCAGCAATAGGCTCATCGTTTGCTAACTCACCTTCTTCTCTCTCAGACGACTAGTTTGGTTTAAAGGCACAAACTCGGTGTTGGATTTCTGCATGAAATCCTCAGCTTCCGTCTTGATAGAATTAATATTCTTTCGCAGTTTTGCAAGCCTTGCTAATTTTGATTCTAGCACGGTCATAGCTGATAAAAATCCATATCTGGGCATTGTTAAATTTTTGTGAACGGATCAACAATTGCAAATATTTTTAGAAAAGCTATTGCAGTGTAGACAAATTTTTATTTAGTGAAATAATTGATCAGTCCAGCAGCTAGGAGCTGCAGCTTCATAATTTCCTGGTCCTTCAATACGCCTTATTTCTTCGAGAGTTTCAATCACGGCACCATGAGTCAAAAGCCCTCGAATGGGAATGATAGTAACCCTTTTCAATCTCATAGTGTTCACTTTGGATTTTACTGTACACTTCAATGCGTAGCTTGGACCTACTTATAAAAGCAAACAATGTTTCTATGGCATCCAACGAAAATCCTACAGCCTTAATAACAACTGGATGTGCCCAGCACCAGATATATACAGCCATACGATTAACTTCTCGAATCAAACCTTGTAGACCATTGATTTCAGCACGCATGTTTCCTGCACCGTCATGCGATTGTCCAACAAGCTGTGATCTCCAGTTAAGTCCGCGCTGAGTGCACAAGTTTCCATTAAGGCTTTACCTGTTTAAGAGGGTGATTCTACAAGACCTATTAGCCTTTCATGAATACGACCTGTTTTATCATCAGCATACCTTGCAATAAAAGACACTTGTTCCTTTCTGGACTTGCCAAACGTACCATCGCAAGCCAAGCTAAACATTTTTGCATCCTCTATTTCTTAGGATACTATTTTGGTGATGAACGTACAAATTGCGTCAATCAATTGGTTTTGTCGCCGCCATGATATTGTACCCTTATAAGGAGTGGAGATACTGGCGTGATGCAATATTTGAATTGAGCGCGCTGAGGCGAGATCAAGGTCGCGGCAAGCTGTCGACTCGCCATGTTTTGAAGCGAGCGCGTGGCCCAAGTGACGGAGCACAATATACTTGTTTGTATTCAGATAAGGAAGAGGAAGGCATCAGCACTTCGGAATTCTATTTGGTATTATTCTCCTGTTTAATTTATGAAGTTTCAATTGATATAAGAAACCTTCTAGTATATTCCACCGTGGGAACCAATAGCACCGAATGCATCACATTACGTAATGCAACTGCAGGTATCGATATTTGAACTTGATGTTGTATAAAAGGCCAATGTAGCATTCAATCAGTGTGGATCAGCTTTGATCAGGGGTGCTCATCTGATATGATTCGTAAGACGTTACGCCGTTGTAATAATGCGGAAATACTCCGCGAGGCCAGGCCTCGATTATAAAATACTTAAAATAACATCTTACGTTACTCTGCTCGTATGTCGGAAGTCATAGTTTCATTTTTATACCATTGCGTGGAAAGTAAAGTGCCTTTGTGCTTCACCACAACTTATTATTATTATTATTATTGTTGTTATTCATGTGCTTGTGAAAATTCATCATTACAGGAATATTAGAAGAATTGAAGGTATGTGGATATGGGCTTGTTTACACGCAACTGACTGATAATTTGACTGTCTGTAAACTTCCTCCCAATGCTTGATATTTATAAACTGGAATTATGTCAAATTTTTGAACTGGAATTATGTCAAACTGTGAAGTGATTGTGAGTGACTATAAGCACTTATTCAATGTCATATTGTGGAAAACGTCGTGCTTGAAACACAACAGGCATATCTGAGATTATATCACATGGATATTATTATTATTATTATTATTATTATTATTATTATTATTATTATTATCAAGCCACGTAATATTTCACTGGTAAGTAAGGCACATAAATAGAACGAGCTCATTAACGATCTAGATCAGGACCCATGGGGTCTGGGCTACAAAGTTGTCAATAAGAAGCTCGGTGGCATTATGGTGTCGACTGCTGCTATGACGGCATCCCAGAAGGAAGCTATTATAGAAGAGCTATTTCCTAATCATCCAGAGAGATTTCCCGATCACATTCCGGTATTGCATGATGATATTCCGCTATTCACTAGAGAGGAATTACAAACTACAGCACGATCTATTCAGAATAAGAAGGCACCAGGGCCGGATGGAATTCCTGCTGAAGTATTAAATGTGATATCCGAAGAGGAACCAGATGTTTTGCTGAACATGTATAATTGTTGTTTACTACAGGGAGTCTTTGCGACTCCGTGGAAAGTGGCCAGGCTTGTGCTCATGCCTAAAGGCAAAGGAGATCCCACTACTGCTTCAGGTCAGAGACCTGTATGCATGTTGGACATGGCTGGCAAACTGTTTGAGAAGATGATTAAAGGAAGGCTTCAGGCAGCGATTGTTTCTGCTGGAGGTCTGTCCCCCAAACAATACGGTTTTGTGAAGGGTAAATCCACCATCAGCGCCATTGAAGAAGTGGTGATGGCTGTCAGATCCACTGAGCATGGAAACCACTTTTCTAGGAAAATGTGCTTACTGGTTATTCTGAATATGAAAAATGCCTTAAATTCTGCCCGATGGATTGACATAATAGCTGCACTTGAAACAACATTGAACATTCCCCGCTACTTGGCGTCTGTTATGAGGATTATCTTTGTGATCGTTGGATACAGTATAACACAGATGAAGGAGTCAAGTGTCGCAAGGTATCAGCGGGGGCGGCTCAAGGCTCGGTGTTAGGTCCTGATTTATGGAACGTAAATTATGACAGCATTTTACGGATGGAGATGCCAGAGGACACTTCTTTGGTAGGATATGCTGATGATCTTGTTGTTCTCATTATGGAACGCTCCATGGAAGGTCTGCAACTTAAACTTAATCAGGTAATGCGGAGAGTTTCCACCTGGATGAATGAACATGGTCTCCAACTAGCAGTTCATAAAACTGAACTAGTCCTTGCTACTAAGAAGAGAGTTCCACTAGTTGTAGCAATGCTAGTAGATAATGAAGTGATAGAAACATCTCCTGCTGTTCGTTACTTGGGTGTTATGATTGACAGCAAGTTAACATTCTGGAATCATATCAGCAAGATTGCTGATAAGGCTGCAAGGATTGTTAACAACTTGTCGCGTCTCATGCCTAATATTGGCGGCCCTTCACTCTTGAAGAGGAAATTGCTGATGAGTGTGGCGGAATCAGTTATTCTTTATGGTGCAGAGATTTGGTCAGTAGCTCTTGATTCTCAGATGTATAGGAAGCGGACAGCCTCTGTTCACAGAAGAGCTGCCCTCAGAATAACTTCTGCCTATCGTACAGTGTCTGGACCGGCAGTGCTAGTAATAGCTGGGGCGATACCCATTTACATCCTGGCCAAGGAAAGGCGCTGTATATACTTGCGCAAAGGAGAGCATTCTAAGATACGCGTGAAGAGGGAGGAAAGAGACAGATCTCTTCTGGAATGGCAGGAAGAATGGGAACGTGAACATCGTGGCAGGTGGACCGCTAGGCTCATCAAGCAACTGAAGCCAAGGTTGTCGAGGGAACATAGAGAGGTTAATTATTACATTACCATGTTTCTCTCTGGCCATGGTTATTACAATGCATACCTCCATCGAATGGGAATTTCGCCAAGTTCACGGTGCCGTTATTGTGATGATCATGGGATGACGTTCAGCACACGTTCTTTGCATGCTTGAGGTGGAGAAATCTTCGAAGGCTTCTGGAGACAAAAGTTGGAGTCATTACACCAGACAATGTGGTGGATAAAATGCTCAGCAGCAGAGAAAGTTGGGCACAGATTGCTGTCTACATCTCTGAGCTGCTGAAAACAAAAAAAGAGGAGGAACCGAGAAGATTGGTTGCAGAAGACAGTGAAGATGATGGTGAGTAATTTCATTATCATCACGTTAAATGAAATTGACTGAGACCTCTGGTCGTAACAGTGGCTCCACCCAGAATTAAGGCTGAACAGGCAGTTCCGGGGAGGCCTTAAGCCAAGTATAGGGTTTGTGGGTTTTTAGTAGGTAAGAATCCTGCACAGTTTTAAGTCCGGAAGCTTGCAATCTGTCTTTTGAATATTTTTCCACGTTTCCCTCCTAAAGCTAAAAAAAAATCTCTGGTTATAATTGAGAGAGTCAGAATAATTGGATATTCAAAAACGTTGGACTACAATATCGAAATGCCGAGTGTACGTTTGTGGAGGAGTCCAGGACGAGCCCCTAGGATTATGACGTCACGACCCAACTGTTCCAAAATTATGGTCGGCTAGAAGAGGCACTAGGTGAGGCGAGCGATACCAGGATTGCCCGATGGGGTACCAGAAGCGATGCCTGTTGTAGGCATATTCCTGTGGAAGTGAAGGCAGCATGAGGCAAATGCTGGGATACGACTCTTCCCTAGGGTGGAGCCATCACGTGTCCGTGGGGCCAGGTTCTGACCCGCACCGAGGGATGATCCATCTCCACAGAACATCTCAGGTAGAAGCCTTCCGACTTATGTGAATCATATTTTTGTGCAATAAATTTCCATAATTTCCGTTATAATCCGCTAACTTCCCTAGCCGTCATTAATCTTCCTTATATTATATTGGTTGCATATTATGCCAGACGAATACTTTGATTTATTGCTTGGAATTGTAGGTGAGGAGGATCCTCAAAATTTAATTCTTCAATAATAATAATAATAATAATAATAATAATAATAATATAATGGGATGTCCTACCCCATTTGCATAAAAGGCAGCAGGATTATGACACCTTGAAAGCATTCACACTATTTTAACACGTCTTGATTATCATAAAATACTAATTCCATAATAATAATAATAAAAAAAATATCTACAAATGTATGTTGGAGGAACACTGGATTTCAATAAATAACAAGTAGTTCCGTGAAGAACTATACAGCCTATTTTCATATATCCTGCTCATGTTAATTGCCTCTATCAACATACAAAATGTCAGTTTAATTGCTGTAACAGATTCGTAGATATTGAGAACCGTCTAAATATTCCAGATGGTCGCCAGGTTGGATTTTTATTTTTGTACTATTACATTAAGATTATTGTGTACGTGTGGTATTCAAACTTCAATCGCATGATTAGAACACAAGAAGTAAAAACAAAATTTTAATATTACGCACAGCAGCCATCTTGTGATTATGCAAACAATTGAACTAAATTAGATGCCAGTGGATCAACATTTCTATAAGCATTTAACGTGCAACGTTTCACGGCACTCGGATAGTTAATTCGCGAGAAACGTCCATTTAAATATTTATACTTCGCGTCGCCGCCATGTTGGATTTGTGCTCACCAGGTTACTGAAAGTCCTATAGGTGAACATATGTTCATAGTCTCTATGAACATAAAACATTTCAGTTTGGTTGCTGTAAAAGATTCATAGATATTGAGAACCGTCTGAATATTTCGGAAGCTTGCCATTTAGGATTGTTTTATGTATAGGCCATAGAGTTATGTACCATTCAAGGACAATTATTGCCTAGGTTTATTATTTAAACTTTCACTTCGATCGCATGATTACGACACAAGAAATAAAAACTTAATTTTAAAATTTCGCACAGCCGCCATCTTGAGGTTATATAAACAATTGAATTAAATTAGATGGCAGTGCATTACAATCTGCAAAATCATTTACTGTACCACATTTGACTGCGCTCAGAGATCTAAATCACGAGAAAAGTCTATTAAAATATTTCAAAATCGCTTGGTCACCATGTTCGTTTTGTGCTTTACAGGTTTATGAAATATACATAGGTAAACTTGTAATCGGTACCCTTTGTCACCATACACAATTTCAGGGCGATATCGGTAATAGTTTCGGAGATATTGAATGCTAGTGAAATATTTCGCACAGCCGCCATGTTGGATTGGTGAGACTTAACAAAATTTGAAGGGCACGGTCGAGGTCGCCGGGAATAGTGCTATGAACTTACCGAGTTTCATTGAAATGGCTCCAGCCGTTTAGATTTTATTAGGGGGGGACACACACACACCTCACACACACACACGCACACACACACGGACAAAAGGTGATCTCATAAGCCTATTTTTTCAAAATTAAAAATAGGCTAAAAATGAGTGTAATATTCCATGAGGAAAATGATAATTGATAAATGATCAAAAATGATAAATTATGATATGATTATAAACCAATTGTTTAATGGTTTAAGAGTATGGGATCTCATGATCTTTAGATAGAATTGGACATTCTTGTAACGAAGCCTTATGATTCTGCTTCTAAGTGGAATAGTGTTGGTATTGGGATATTTGTCTTATCCCCGATTCATTTACCTGTTTTCCGAGTTTAGCTGAGGTGGTATATTGGCTTTCACGGCCGGTGAATTAAAACTCAGCAATTCTTCTAGGTTTGTGCCGTGTCTTTTGTGGGGTTTCGCCTAGGACACCAAGCTGGCTCATCGGCGGGCTCTTGGTGTCCCCGCCCGGATCCCCCAGGAGTAAAGAACAGCGCGCTACCTCCCTTTATATAGAGTGCAACTGCACTATTTACAGCGAGAACTAAAAGCTCAAGCAGCCTTAATCTCCCTATGAAGTCTTCCGAAAAAGGCCATGAAAGACTCCATAAGCTTCGAAATTCTGAAGAGAACAAGAGTTGACCAAGGTAGTTATGGTGAAACAGGGAGGTCATCTGCCCCAATCACCAACGGAGATCGACAGGAATATGAAACAGGAGCGTGGTACAATTAAGTAGACCTACTACATAATTCAGAAGAGGCTCCATATTGTTTTCATTGTCTTCCCCACAAGTTGATTGCCCTGGGGAGATCATTAGTGACATGCAGAGGTTATTGGTGTTGCCTATGAGACTGCACGATGATAGGCCTACATTTCTATTAGCAGCATACCAATACGTTAATTAGGAAATATTTGTCTTGTGACAACCGTGATGGTCAACTCTTGGCGTGGTGAAGTAAGAAGTTTGAATCCCACCATTGACAGACATGATTGCCATTGTTATTGTTGTTGCTAATGGATCTAGCAATCATGGCTCAAGATTGTTATTGACAGCGCTAAAAGTTTCATCAGCGCTGGATAAAATTGTTGGCAGCCGCCAAAAGTTAGTAGCGCTAGAACAAATTGTGTCAGTAGTGGTAAAGGAGCCATACCGAGGTGGCTGTGAGGGTCTATAACCCGGGACCAAGGTGATGGTGGTGGTGACGTATCCGGCAATTGTGGTGGAGAACTGTGGAGGTACAGGAGCCATACCGAGGTGGCTGTGGGGGTCTATAACCCGGGACCAAGGCTGTAGTGGTGACGTGTCCGCCAAGTGTGGTGGAGGACCATGTTGGTACAGGAGCCATACCGAGGTGGCTGTGGGGGTCTATAACCCGGGACCAAGGTGATGGTGGTGACGTGTCTGGCAAGTGTGGTGGTACAGGAGCCATACCGAGGTGGCTGCGAGGGTCTATGACCCGGGACCAAGGCTGTAGTGGTGACGTGTCCGGCAAGTGTGGTGGAGGACTCTGGTGGTACAGGAGCCATACCGAGGTGGCTGTGGGGGTCTATAACCCGGGAACAAGGCTGTAGAGGTCCCGTGTCCGGCAAAATTGGCGGAGGACTGCGATTTTAGCGGTGGTGCTGCACTCATATGGTGAACTAAAGCCTGGGTTACGGTCTCGCTGATCGGTTGTGGTTGTTGAGACCTAGTCCAAGAAGAGGCGCAAACTGAAGGGCAGAGGATATGGAAAGTACCTGGGTTGTGTATGTGCAAACCGGTCTGCAAGCAGGCAACACGCAGGTTAGCTTAGGGAGGAGTCCGGGAGACCGCCACAGAGCGGTAGCTGGCTCCGGTGAAACTTGCAGAGCTGGTAACGCGCAGGTTAGCTTAGGGAAGAGTCCGGGAGACCGCCACAGAGCGGTAGCTGGCTCCAGTGAAAACTTGCTGAGCTGGTAAGGTTTGCCAGTAGTTCACCGTCACTCAGGTTTAGGCCCCGAAACATGTACCAATGACCACTAAGTGATCATGTATATTTAGTACAATAAAGGTATTGATTAGGCGGAACTTTTGCAAAATATTAATACTAATTGATACACTTTGGTGAAATGTCGTAGTCTCTGCAGCGTTTCAAAAAGGCAAGTGTGCTCAGCAAGAGCGACCGTTTCTGGCGTAGAATGTCCAATTTTCTGCTGTAGGAGTGAGTTTCCTCCCCGTAGAGGCGTATATATTTAGATCGCAGAATTTCGCGGCTGGTGTCTAGTTTATCATCTTGGCTTACGGGATTGAGCCGCGTCGCATATCGGTTATTATTTCCCGACGTTTTGGCTGACATTGCAGCAGCCTTAACCATGGGTAGGTACGAGTTGGTGTCCGTACTCAAACTAACGGTTTCTGATATCCAGCCGAGAGATACTCGAGAGGGGGTTAACATCACAAAGGTGACAAATGGGATGTCTGGCATTCTACTGGTTGAAACATGGATATTAGAAGTGTGATTATCCAGAGGAAGGTTTAGGAACATGAAATTGGAAATAGATAGGTTGAAGTTGGATTTGTGTTGGATTAGTGACGTATGCAGGTAGGAAGAATGGAACTTCTGGCCAGGAGACTAGAAGATATTTAGCTGTAAATCAAATAACGGTTATGGAGAATAAGTCTCATATTGACTGGGGAACTCGGCCAGTTGGTAGAACATGAGCATTATAGGTTTATTGTAGTTAAAATTAGAACGAAAACTACGTGCATTAGAGCGGTGTAAGTCTAGCAGGCTACCAATCAAGCAGTTAATAAAGAAGTTATAAAATTCTACTAACAAATACAGAAGGTGTAATGCTACAGATTGTAAATGTTGAAAAGTAAGATTGAAATGCCGTGTTAAGAAGCGGAAGAGAAGAAAAGATAGCGGCGAAATTTAGAATGCATGAAATATACGAATGATTGAGCAGGCTGGTAGAATTCTGCACCGATAACTAATAAGGCATAGCTAATACGTTTCTAACAAACACAACAGAACTATAAACCCTGGAATGAGACCAAGAGGTATAGGACGTTTATAAACTGATTTTATTGTGGTCAAGAAGAGATTCCAAAATCTGAATTGGGATTAAAAAACGAACTCTGGGGGCAACACAAATTCTACTTACAATCTGGTTGTTATGAAGTAGATGAGAACTCCAATGCAAGGAACTCGAATTTTTGAAACAGAAATCTGTAGATGAGAAGATTGTCAGAGAGGAAAGATGATACAGAACGAGTAGAAGGTACAGATTTTGGTTCGCTCAGAATATTCTACAATATGAATGAGTAGAAGGTGCAGATTTTGTTTCGCTCAGAATATACTACAATATGAATGAGTAGAAGGTGCAGATTTTGGTTCACTCAGAATTTACTACAATATGAATGAGTAGAAGGTACAGATTATGGTTCGCTCAGAATATACTACAATATGAACGAGTAGAAGGTACAGATTTTGGTTCGCTCAGAATAAACTACAATTCGAATGAGTAGAAGGTACAGATTTTGGTTCGCTCAGAATATACTACAATATGAATGAGTAGAAGGTACAGATTTTGGTTAGCTCAGGATATACTACAATATGAATGAGTAGAAGGTACAGATTTTGGTTCGCTCAGAATATACTGCAATATGAATGAGTAGAAGGTACAGATTTTGGTTCGCTCAGAATATACTGCAATATGAATGAGAAGAAGGTACAGATTTTGGTTCGCTCAGAATCTACTGCAATATGAATGAGTAGAAGGTACAGATTTTGGTTCGCTCAGAATATACTGCAATATGAATGAGTAGAAGTGCAGATTTTGGTTCGCTTAGAATATACTACAATATGAATGAGAAGAAGGTACAGATTTTGGTTCGCTCAGAATATACTACAATATGAATGAGTAGAAGATACAGATATTGGTTCGCTCAGAATATACTGCAATATGAATGAGTAGAAGGTACAGATTTTGGTTCGCTCAGAATATACTACAATATGAATGAGTAGAAGGTACAGATTTTGGTTCGCTCAGAGTATTCTACAATATGAATGAGTAGAAGGTACAGATTTTGGTTCGCTCAGAATATACTGCAATATCAATGAGTAGAAGGTACAGATTTTGGTTTGCTCAGAATATACTGCAATATGAATGACTAGAAGGTGGGTAGATTATTAACTTGGGAATAACCTAACCCCCAAGGGAAGATGATAAAGAAAAGGAAGTGGGTTTCGGACTGGAGAAAAAGGATGGAGAAATAGGACGAGAGTCCAAAAGAATTTATAATTTTAACTTTAAATGTACTCAAAGGCGGCTGCCACTGCAAATCCGCTCTCCGATACCCAAAGTGGGTAGGGACCTGGACAAAGCTAACGGGAAACGCTGCTGGAACTTGGACGGTTTGCAAGAAAGTGGTTTTAGTGTATTCCCTCTCAAGCATACATATGCCTACTATGGGGAAGGGTGATGGTCTGGCAAGACAAAGAGTAACAGATTTTTTGTGTATCTGTTCAAAGGAGTTTGTTTTTAAACAAGTAATTTGAAGAATGCCAATAATTTGAATCGGTTTCGATATTTTTAGTTTTTGAAATTGTAGAATTTCTAAAGAGCGACCAAATGCTTCCAAGAAGGATAGGGATAAAGCAATTTTACCGTTGGGAATAATTTTGGTAAGTATACCAATAGTTGCTTTTGGAAAAGGCTAAGCTTTTACCCAGCAAGGAGCCGACTAAAAGTTTAGACAATGAGAAACGCTTATATTTTGAAAAACCAACCATAAGTGTTGGAGAGAATCTCCACAAGCAGGAAGCTGGCGTAGCGAGCTATGCTTGCCTTACTGGCCAGTTAGAATTAGCTATTAAAGCTAAGAGAGACTTTACCAAGTTACCAACTAAGAGTTTTTGCTCAAATGCAACAAGTGGTGAAAGCCCTATCAATAGATTTATTTGCATTAAGTGGGAAGAGTCAAGGAAGACAGGATCTTGCTTAACCGTTATGTTAGGGAAATGAGGAAACGGAAAACAAATATTTGATTTATTTAACAATGCAAAAGGAAGTAGTTTTGTAAAAAATAAAATTTTGATTTTTATAAACAATTGGGGTCGCAGACCTCCAAAAACATCTAAAGCTTGCGCCAGGCAATTGATAATTCTTTCGGTTTTAAACCTTTTATAAGTACTAAAATCTTCATAAGAATTTGAAATGACGATGATAAATGAAGGAAAAATTTAAAGATAACTAACATAATTAAAGTTAAACAATAAACCAAGTACGAGGTGTGTACTTTGAGAATTTCTAGGTAAATATCTTGTAAAAAGTAACAACTTTGAAAGTAACAACAACAAAAAGCAGGAAGAATAAAAGATAAGTTTCTATAACTTCTTATATTTATACTGAATATTATTACTTCTAATTATTATTCATAGAAGATTATGCAAATAGGGCAGGTCACTTATTGTGAAACCTGATGAGAACAATCGAAAGGAAGTTTCTAGAATTCCTATGTTTAAGTAGGGATCACGAGACAAATGGGGCAAGTTTCCCTTTCGTGAAACCTAGAATTAACTCACTTATGAGTTGAAAGAATTGTATTCCCCAATTAGAAGGGAGAAACAATATAAGTTAAAGCGTGTACTAGACACGAAGTTTTACAGACATTCATTCGTGGTACATAGAGCAAAAAAAGGGGAGGGCACTAATTGAGAGTGACACCTCATTGAAAAAAGACCTAAAGTAACAATTTTATTATTTTGGTTTGTTAGTAAAAGGTTTGGAAAAGATCAAATGGGATTGAGGATAAGTGTTCATGGCCGTATTTATAGTATTCGGACGAACGCGACGCGGATGAAATGTTGAAAAAACACTGTTTTCACTATAGTCTGTTGAAATAGATGAAAAGTTTACTGTAGTAGCACGAAAAGTTTATGGAAAAGAAAATTATTGCAATGATGGAAAATAACTAGTTACACGAGAGTCTATTGCTTGAGAAACTTGTAGGTTATAGTTGGATGCACTGAAAAGAAATCCCAACGGAGGAAGAAAATTTAGTTATTGATTGGTAGTTCACAAGGAAGATTCCTTAATTTGTAAAAGTATTCCCACACGTGAGTGGAAAATACATGACAGTATAACTGGTAGATAGAGTGCAGATTCTGGAAGGTTCCAGAGCAATCATGACAGGATAATAGGGCAAAAGTTAGTCCAGCGGTGGAACGAGCTAAGTATTTTATAGACAGTGGGTAATTTAATGGTATCCCACGTTGTGAGAAAATCTCTCATTTAATAAACATAAGAAATGCTGCTTCCTATTAAGATTGGCTTAGATAGACAAAAGCCCAACATAGAAAATCCCGCGAAGGATGATTATTGCCCCAAATATAGAAATCTCACACTGCCTATAAAATGATCATTAAAAGCATGTAGCTATTTAAAATCCATTAAAATAAGTTGAAGAACGTAGAAGTAGTACTTAGCTTTGCTTCATGGTGAAGGCGATGTTCCCTTTGACGGTTGATACTAAAATTCTAACATGGCGTAGAATTTAAAAGATTGCCTCTTGAGTTGAGGAGGCGAGCTCTAGTGGAGTTCTAACTGAGTCGACTTCCGACGTACAAGTGAGACACGCTCAACGAAGCACGGAGGGACCAGGGAAGGGAAAAGAGTGGGGGTAGGAGACAAAGGAACACATATAAGAATAGACAACATAACAGAAATAAATTTTCTCTTGATGAAATGGTCTTCAAAGAATTGATAGTAGGCGACACTAGCGCAGCCTGGTGGGTGAAAAAGTAGACGAAGTTCTCTTGATCACAGAGATAATAGCTGGCGATGGCGACGAGATCTGGTGGCCAAATTGATAATGAAGTCCTCTTGTACAGGGAAGAATTGAGGAACTTCAGAGATTCGCTGCTAGATGACGCTAGGTGGGTCATGGAAGATATATATCTAGAACAGACTCACAGGTAACATAAGAGACATGACCAACAAGGAGAAATCAGAAGATCACTGTTGGTGTTTGAGAAAAAGGAAGGAATGAACTATGGCAAAGAGAAGCAAAAGCTTGCTCTATCTTACCGTGCATTCCAAAGAATACACCAGAAGGTACAGATTTTGGTTCGCTCCGAATATACTACAATATGAACGAGTAGAAGGTACAGATTTTGGTTCGCTCAGAATATACTGCAATCTGAATGAGTAGAAGGTACAGATTTTGGTTCGCTCAGGATATACTACAATATGAATGAGTGGAAGGTACAGATTTTGGTACACTCAGAAGATACTACAATATGAATGAGTAAAAGGAACAGATTTTAGTTTGCTCAGAATATACTACAATATGAATGAGTAGAAGGTACAGATTTTGGTTTGCTCAGAATGTACTGCAATATGAATGGGTAGAAGGTACAGATTTTGGTTCGCTCAGAATATACTACAATATGAATGAAAGATTGATGAACAAGAGCGAATGTCATGAAATAGAGAAAGCAGAAAATAACGCCTGAAATTTGAGGTAATGATGAAGTACAATAAACCTAAGGAAATTGGTTCGAATAAATATGAAAATGACTGTCTCAAGGTGTTGTGGATAGAGTAGTTGTCTGTCGACCCGGAGGTTTGGATTTGGTTGTTGGCCCATCCAAGGATTTTAAATCTGGTCTGAGGACTGGGACTGGGTACATTCAGCCTCATGAGGCCAAATTGAGAAGAGGTGGGCGCGATTTCCTCACCAGGTATCCTTGAACTGTTCATTTTGGATTTACTACTTTTACTCCAGGCAAACACGGGGATTGTTTTTAACTTCAGGCCACACCCGCCTCCTTCCGAATCCTAGACTTGATTCCAAATACACAATTGGACATCAGAACACACAGGTTATCAGAAATATTCAAAAATTAAAATACAACCAAAGTACTCGGGGCTAAATGACCTAGTTGTCCATGCTCCTTAAATGAAACTACAGAAATATCCAAATGTACATAATTGTTTTTAAGTAGGAATTAAGAATTATTTCGAGTAAAGATGGCTTAAGTGCTCGAATATTAGTGACTGAGGTGAAAACCTGTAATAGATATAGAATAGAAGGTAGACTGATAGAATGATCACATAGGGCGTTTGTATAGGGCTAAGAATATCAAGAATTATGAAGTAAAAGAAGAGTGGATAAAAGGGAAGATTTAATATTTGAATCAGAATTGGTCCAACTGTAACTAAAGCAGAGTTTTATGCAGCACCCACTTAACCGAATGGAAATAAAGCAACTGGTGTAGATAACATTCCTGCAGAGCTCTTAAAATGTTGTGATGTAAGCATTAAGGAATACCTTTTTCAAATCATTACTAAATGCTATGACGACGTATTTGTACCTCCTGATTTTATTAAAATTTGAACAATCACACTACCCAAGAAAGGACATGGTAGTGAATGTTCTAATTATGGAACTTTAGCCATTCCTTCACATGCATCAAAGATTTTATTGATCATCATCAAAGATAGACTAAGCAAGAAAATTGAACAACATCTGTATGGATATAGAACAAGGAAAGGGACTAGGGAAGCTATCCTTGCATTACGTCAGATTTTAGAAAGAAGACTGGAAGTTAATCAAAAGACCTATATAGTATTCATTGATATAGAAAATTCATTTGATAATGTCAATTGGAAAACCTTATTTCTTATACCCGTTTGCCAAAGTCGGGATTGACAGGCGCCTTTCTCTGAACTTATATAAAAATCAAACTACTGAAATAACAGTTAATGGTAATAAAAGAGAAGCAAAAATAAGAAGAGGTGTAAGGCAGGGTTGTACTCTATCACCATTTCTTTTTAATATCTATATAGAAGCTGCAGTAAATACATTAAAAGAGAAAACAAAAGAAATAAAATGTAATGCAATACAGGTACATATCATTCGCTTTGCAGATGATAATGCAATTTTAGCAAACTCTGCATGTGAAATGAATAGCATGTTAAAAGTTTTTAAGAAATCCGTAGGAAAATTTGGGCCAAGATTTAATTCTCGGAAGGCATAATTAATGGTAGTTGATAAAAAGAAACAACCCATTTTAGCTAATATAATGTGAAGTGATAGTGCCATTGAACAAGTATTTTGCCATTTGGGAAGTGTGATTAATTATGACAATGGATGGATCTCAGAAATTAAGAAAAGAATAGCGTTGGCGAAGAAAGCCTTTTAAAATAAGAAGAATTTGCTGCTCAATGGCCACCTCAACTTGAAGATAAGGAAATGATTTCTCAAGATCTTTGTTTGGAGTGTGTTGACCTATGGTTGTGAAACATGGACACTTGGGAAAGGAGAAGAATCAAAACTTGAGGCAGCTGAAATGTGGTTTTGGAGACGAATGACCCGAACAAGCTGGATGGAAAGAAAGACAAGTGAGCTTGTTCTGAACCAAATTCAGGAGAATCGATGCCTGTTGAACGCCATCAAGTAAAGGAATGAAAAATCCATGGGACACATACTTAGACATGACACTCTCCTCCAGGTAATTTTTCAGGAAAAACTTTGGGGAAAAAACAAAGGGGACGACCGAGACAATCGTATCTCAAGAACATTGTCAAGGAGATGGAAGGTGACTCGTATGCCAATGAGAAGAGGACTGCTGAAGACTGTAAGAAATGGCTGTCACGACAAGGCTTTTAGCCTTTAGAAACAGATGGATTGGATGAGAGCCGAGTTAGGTAAAGACAAGTTCAGTGAACAAGAATCAGAGGAACAAGGGTAGTTGTATTAAGTATTAGACTGTTCTTGGTAGAATAAAGATCGAGAGGAAAACGTTCTTGGCATATTTAATACAAATAAAGCTGTGTATAATGTTAATTGGACATATTGTTTGCCAGTTTGAAAAGTTTCGGAATACAATTCAGGATTCTCAGTGTGTCTACAACCAGCTGGTATTTATAAGATTCGATAGACATGAGAGAAAAACTGGTATTTAGAATGATATTAGGTAAGACTGCATTTTATCATTCGTACTTTTCAATCCATACATACGGCAAGTAACGAAGGAAATGCCAAATAAATTTGAAGGAGAATTGAGGACGATGATAAAGTAATTTCGACTCAGTGACTTACTAACGACAATGTCATCGTAGCCTTATCACCAGAGGAATTGAACATGTTTCTAAACGGCGAGTACGAGGTGTTGAGGAAATATTTCATAATAAAATCATTGTATTTGAAACAGAATAAACGGAATGCAGCAGGAAGATTTAAAATAAAAATATTGAAATCGATTGGCTGTTGAAACACTAAGAGACGTTGCTGACTCCAACTTGGGCTCAGAATGGACAAAGCAAATAAGATATAAAGGTTGGGTTGACATTTGTTTAAATAAAATATAGATCTAGGTATTAAATAGTCATTTTTGAAGCCATTGCCCGGAGTTTGGCGCTATATGGATGCGAAACTTGGATTGTTTTTGCTGCAGAATATATAAAAATAGAAATATTTGATTGTGGTGTTGTTGGAAAATAGTGATGATTTAAAGATTAAATAAAGTACTTAATGAAGGGTATTAGGACGAGTGGGGGAGGTTAAATGAGTCTGACGAGTGGTTATGAATTAGAGAGATAGCTTGGTATGGCACATACTACGGCAACTAGAATTGAAACCTTACAGTTGTTATGGAAGGACGGGTCGAGGACAAGAACTCTACGAGATAAACAATAATAGAATATTTTGAACGAATTCCTTCGGATGTAGGGTGTGTAGGTTCTGCGAAGATAGAATGGTAATCTCAAGAATGAGTGATGTCACTCAACAAATACGCCGCCCGTGCGTAAGCTCAGCCACTTTTGCACGCGCGTTTACGGATTTAATTAAGCAAATGCATCGATTTGTGCAAGAAGTGAAATCTCTTACTCTATTTCATCACTTTTAGAATATTGTGCCAGGTTTGACAAACCTCTGAGATACTTATGTCAGATATTTTGAAACATACAATGTACCATCGAACAGTGTACAACGTGTGTATTTGTTGACGTCTAATAGGAGGTCGAGATATTGAATCTTTGGGGGGAAAATTGCTTATTTTATGTTCCCAGCTACAGTACGTGGTTAGACGGGAGTCGCGTTGTGGTGAGCCAAGAGTTGGATAAATGTTCGCTATATAGAGTGGTTAATGTTAACGAGTTACCACTTTCTGTAGATTATAACAAGCCACTGTTATATATAGTATCTGATATTTTCTTGGACCTAAAGCTAATCACTCAACTCCACATAATTTACGTAGCCCTAAATATCCATTCATCCGCGATGTATTCAAGAGTGAAGCATATTAGCCCATATGGTTTCGAAATCACATGATTTGCATATCCAAAATTCCCACCTGAATCCTGTAATTCTGTAGGGAATATAATATGGATTATTCTGTCACCTGTACGAGCACGCACTTCCTAAGTCAGATGGATTTCAGTTATCCAGATTCTATTAAATACTCCTATCTCCCAACCTCCATGTTGTTAAAGCGGCACAATGTGGTGTAAAATAAGTTGAACACTTTCACTGCTAGTATGAATTAGCACACAATTTCCGTAACCATTCAATAATTTCAATTGTATAACTGATCATGGACAAAGTTGAATTTTGGCAAACAGAATGTGTCTGGAAATAATTTGCCATTTCCTTGTATAATCAGTACTTTTGAACTAGATACGGATTTCATATTTATCAAGGAAACCTATGACTCCAAATACATCGATGTGACGCACCATTTTGTTTGCATAGTATGTAAGTATTTAAAAATTTTCCGACTGTATGAAAAACATAGCATTGAATATTAAAACTGAGATCAGTTCCTGGTATTAGTCCTTATAGTGATGTTAATTAATGTTGGTCCAGTTATCATTTCATAAGATAGATCTCTGTATTTTGAAAGTATTATTCACCATTCTCTGATAATTCAACATAATTATGAGCGCACTGCATTGTATTAATACCAATGATTTCAGGCTGGGATGTCCTGATACTTCGGATCCCGCTGTAAGGAAGATATACGCATTATGTAATACTAGAGGACAGTCGACCAAGCCGTTAACCCATACTGGCGAAAAGCGCTACTCGTGTATCACATGCGAAGCGAAATTTACTCGCAGTGCTCATTTGAAGAGACGCATGTTAACGCATACTGGGGAGAAGCCCTCCTCATGTAGCACATGCGAAGCCAAATTTAGTCGGAATGGTAGTTTGAAGAGACACATTTTAACCCATTCTGGGAAGAAGGCATGCACGCGTTGCACATGCGAATCCTAATTTGCCGACAAAGCTAATTAAGACACGTATTAGCCCATACTGGGGAGAAGCCTTTCTCATTTAGCACATGCGAAGCCAAATTTATGCTGAATTGTGGTTTGAAGAGTCACATTTTAACCCATACTGGGGAGAAGACCTTCTCGTGTAGCACATGCGAAGCCAAATTTAGTCCAAAAGGGAGTGTGTTGACTCACATGTTAACCCATACTGGTAAGAAGCCATTTTCATGTAGCACATGCGAAGCCAATTTTATTCAGAATGGTAGTTTGAAGCCACACATGCTCACCCATACTGTGGAGTAGCCCTTCTCATGTTGCACATGCGGAGCCAAATTTAGTCAGAATGGTATTTTTAAGAATCACATGTTAACCCATAGTCCTGAGACGACAAAGTAGAATATGCCAAATCAAATTTGTTGGGACATTTGAAGATACACCTTTACCCATACCAGTGTAGCAGATTTGATGAGCGACATCATATCCCTTTTGATGCCAAGCAATTAATAAGTGAATATGCTAAAATTACCAATCCAAGCTTAGTGATATTACAAGTGTGTTACAAATTTTCTCCCACCTATATTTTAAGATAGTGTGTTGGTATTTTTCTCTCTAGCAGGTAAACAAACTATTCAGAAACTTGAAGCTAAATAATTACAATTTCCTTCATTTGGGTATTAATAAAATCTGTAAAAATAATCCTGTGAGAAAGAAAATAATTGGAAATCTTAATATAAATATTACAGCCTACACAATCTAAATAGTATCTTTTGTGAAAGAAATGAACCCGCGCAACGAATAAGGGACTCCGCGCCATTTTTGTAGTTCTGTGTAAAGCACGTTTTTGTTCTTTGAAAGCATGCTATTTAGTGAATTTCGTCCAAATTTTATACGAGTGATCCCTAATACGAGGCACGTCCAGAAAGTAAGTTCCGTTTGGTAATAAAATTAAATAGTGTACAGATAGAGAAAAATTATTTATTGCATAACATTCTTCACCTCTTAAACTACTTTTCCACATAGCTGCCGAACTTTTGCAGGCATTTGTCATAGCGTGGCACAAGTTTTTGGATACCTTCTTCATAGAAGTTTGCCGCCTGTGTCTTCAACCAGTTGGAAACATCTTCTTTCAGCTAGTCGTCATTGTTGAAGTGTTGACCGCCAAAGAAAGACTTGAGATGTGTGAACAGATGAAAGTTGCTAGGAGCCTGGTCAGGGCAGTACGGAGGGTGGTCAAACACGTCCCAGCCAAATCCTGTAGGAGGTTTTTCGTCACAATTGCAGTGTGTGGTCGTGCGTTGTCGTGAAGAAAAACAACACCTTTTGACAGCAACCCTCGGCGCTTATTCTATATTGCGCGGCGCAATTACCTGTCTCGCAGTAAGCATCTGCGTTGATTGTTTGACCAAGCGGTAAGAAATCAATGAGTAAGATGCCTTTCCAGTTCCAGAACACTGTGCACATCATTTTCCGAGGTGTCAAGATTTGTTTCGGCTTAACCTTTGCTGGAGATGAAGTGTGCCTCCATTCCATTGATTGCCGCTTACTTTCAGGGGTGTCGTAAGAAACCAGAGTTTCATCTCCTATGACTATCTGTGTCAGAAATTCTTCGCCGCCTTCATTGTAACGGGTCAAAAACTGAAGTGCGCTACCCATCCGTTTTGTTTTGTGTTGCTCCTCTGAATCTTTGGTACCCAACGTATGCAAAGTTTACGAAAGTTCAGTTTTTCGGTAACAATTTCATGAATAAGTGATCGTGAGATTGGGGGAAATTCCATAGCGAGAGCACTAATTGTAAACCTGCGGTTTTCCCGGATCTTGTCTTCAATCGCGTGAACCAGTTCTTCTGTAACCAAAGATGGACGCCCACTTCGTTCTTCATCGTGCACTTCACTACGTCCTTAATTGAACTGTCAGACCCATCTTATCACCTTTGAATAACTCATCGCATTTTGTCCATACACTTCGCAAATTTGCCGATAAATTTCCATTGGCTTCACTTTCCTAGCATTCAGAAAACGAATCACAGATCTGATTACACAAGCGGCGGGATTTTCAATCAACACCGACATTGTACGAGTAAACATGCACAACAACGCGTACATGGCTGACAGCGCTCTCCATATGGCGCACGTTTCTACTCCTTGATACAGAGCGTCTACTGCGCATATGCGGAATTGCGCTGCAGCGGAACGTACAACTAGTTGAAGACACAGGCGGCACACGTCTATGAAGAATATATACAAAAACTCGTGCCACGCTACGACAAATGCCTGCAACATTTCGGCAGTTATGTGGAAAAGTAGTTTAAGGGTTGTAGAATTTGGTGCAATAAATGTTTTTTCTGTATCTGTACACAATTTAATGTTATTATCATACGGAACTTACTTTCTGAACGTACTTGGTATCATATAAACATTGTAGATTACTTGTACGGTGCTTCAGTGACAACTGAACATAGACCTAGGCTTATTTTTGTCTATAAAATAGGAAGAAGAACCCCCGTAACAGGTTTTGTTGTCTCGGAGCCCACTCGTTAACATCATGCATTTCTTGTGACTGGAGTCCTTATTCCACTGAACGGATGGTAAAAGCTATATTAATACACACACTGATCTTTGTTGTTGTTGATTCTTTTAAAGGCTTTACGACATTGCGGTCATGTAGCCACGTGTATTTGGGTGTGTGTCACTGTGATGTTAGTACTAGTTTGTGTATCTGTTACTGAGGTACGAATTGGGTAGGAAGCGGCCGTGGCCTTAAGTTAGGTAACATCCTAGCATTTTCCTGGAATAGAAGAGGCAAGTCACGGAAGACCACGTCCAGGATGACTGGGATGGGAATTGAACCCGTCTCTTCTCAATTCTGCCTCAAGATATTGAGTGTACTCCGTTTTAGCCCTCAGACCAGAATTAAATTTCTTGACAGAGCCGGGAATCGAACTCTGACCTCCGGGGTGACAGCCAAGAATGCTAGCCACTACGCAACGAGGCGGACTAAACACTGCTTGGATGGTTCCTCAGTTTAGGGACTGCGACAACGTGGTCATATTGCCCCGTGTACTTTGGGTGTGTGTAGAATCTGTCTGACAACCGGTGTTAATTGTGATGGCTCTATTAGTGTGTGTTATCTGTTTTAATTTAAGTAAGGACTTCAGACGATCAATTTCAAGTAGTTCGAACTTTCGCTACGAAATGCTACCGTCAACGACACCTAGCTGCAAAATTGGCAATTAGATGCCACTGCAACTGGCACCTGGCTACGAACGTTGGAACTACAGAGCGTTAATCAAAACTTACCTACAAATTTGACTTCACACAATTGTAATTAGTGGAAAGTTCTTTTAGATGCCTTTAATCTATGACATGAGACTGCCGGCTTTACTTCCCCTCCAAATGAGGGCGTAATGATGGAATTTTTACGCTCTTAAAAATCCGATGGCTTCGGCCGGGTTTGAAATCACGATCGTGGGCATAGAAGCTCAGCATGCTCCCGAGGGGTGCGGAGGGGACACTCAAGTTACTTTTGGGGAACAACTAAAATGTAGTTCTCTTTCTTTTCCAGACTTATATTAACAATCCTGTAGTGGTTTTTGTCTTCTGGGTGGTAAGAAACACAATCATATTACTGACATGATATAGGAAGAGTGAAGATTGACAAAGATAATTTGGAAAGAGTGAGTCATTTGGGGTTCAGATAATGAGCCAGGTGGGATTTCAACGGGTTACCACATTCAAATGACGACTTCCTTATAAGCGTGGCGATAATGAAACCTATGACAACACCGAATGATGTGAAAAGATACATCTTGCAGAGGGTCTCATTCACACTTCTACACACAGAACATTAGTGGGCTGCAAACAGAGACTTGGATCTCTAAAAGAACATGTGTTTTGAATTTTTTTTTTTACATTCTCTCGATTATTCCCCCACAACATTGAGAGTGCGCTGAAGGGTGAGGAGGAGATGGATGCGTGTGCACTAGCAACTTTGGCACCCCTAGGCTACCTGCTTCCCTGCGCTCCAATTCTCATTCCAGCATTCAAAATACTCCATCATAGAGCTGGGGTTCGAACCTGGAACCTAAGGTGCAGGTCTCACAGAACTGAGGATATTACACTAAATTTATATAAATTAGGGCTTTAGGGGACAAAGTTGTACAATGGTGACTTACCCCTGAAAAGTATAATTTTTCCGGGTTCACCCTTATGGCAAACAGGACATCGATTATCGTAGAATATATCACGCTAAGACATTACGGGCCACTTATTCTCTACAGTAGCTGTGAGTGGTTGTAACCGCCCTTTTATTAGAAGACTCGGGTTCAATCCCCGTGTTTGCTGTTGAGAATTTAAATCCTGGTACGAGTGTTGGAACAAAGTACACTTAAAATTGTGAGGATAACCGAGGAGTAGATTCCAGGTACCTCCTAAAAATGGTCTTCTGTAGTTTCCCATTTCTACTTCAAACAAATATCGGGATGATATTACACTAAATTTATATAAATAAGGGCTTCAGGGGACAAGGTTTTACTATGGTGACTTCCCCAAATTCACATTCCCACAAATTCTAGGCCCGCAAACACGTACTCACCCTAGCAATCACCACAAAAACGCAGATTATAATACAGCTCACACACTCCAGTACACGGGGCTGATGACAACGATGCCCCAACTCCCTAAATAAAAAAACTTAATCTCTACATTATCAACAGGGATATATTCAAATGTCTCATGCCAAAATTCAGACCTATTAATAACAAATTCTGGCATGCAGACACCCAGGTGAAAACACGGAGGTCCTTTTTCAACTCACCTCTTTTGATCGTATTTTTTCCGTAATTATACGTCCATGACGATTTTCATATGCTTCCCCAGCATCATTCAACATCTTTCTATTAAAATCTTTCCACTTTTTCATGTTCCCTTTACGTCTACGGCCGAAATTGTCACGTTTGCTAGCTGACGGAGAGGACTCCAACTTCCTGACGCCCTCCATCTTGGAATACCAGAGTCCTTCCACGCACGTGGCATTTCAATTGCAAATATCTACACATAGGAGGCACTTGTGTGATCGTTTAACACGTCATTTCATGTTACATGCGACCAGGTACCTATTTCCATCATAATCTCAAAACAGACCAAGGTGGCGCGGAGTCCCTTATTCGTTGCGCGGGTTCAAATGTTAATATTTATTTCATTGTTTATAAATATCGCAAGCATAGTGTAATTCTATCAAATAGGTATTGTGTACGATCAATTTCTACAATGATATACGTTTACAGTCGTCCGACATTAAAAGGATTTTCGTCAATGAAATCAAAGCCGTCGCAATCAATACAAAATTCACACACTTCACCTAGTACTAAAACCGTATTTATGTCCCCTTCGCTGAAGGAGCTAGCCACATCTATCACCAAGTATATTAATAAGCTCATATACTTCAGAAGATAATGCACACGGGAAGTCAGGTGACTGCAGCATGTTCAAAGAATACCTATTATAAATGCAGTTATTCATGGAACTTAAACTTATCGAGATAAGGAATGGTTCCCGCGTTGTCTTCGTTACAATAGTTAAATCGCTGTGTGTTAGGAAATAAAACAAAAAAAACATTACATAGATCGGCCAGTGGCATTTTTATCAGATATCGGCACCATAAGGGCTAATCCATAGCGGCGAGAATCGATAATTTACGAAGATAGATTAGTTTGTGGGAACAATACTATATTTGTTGATGGTATTGCCATATCTAAGTTTTGCGATACTAAAATGAATAGTTCTTTTCTCAGCTTAATGCCTTAATATGTTTCAGTAATAATTACACACTCACTACGTTTCCTAACTGGTTTTCTTGTATTTTGTTTAGAGAGGGCAGTCACTGCAGTTTTGATGGTGTTTTGTAGAGCTATTTGTCTTGCATATTTGGATCTGATGATGCTCCCTTGACGAGCAAAAACATGTCATCTCTTAGTTTTCTTCTTCAATAGTCCTCAATAATATTTATAAATCTTAATCCTTTGTAATTTATTTCAGTTTCTTTTCACATTTTTCAGTAATTGGATTGATTCTTAGGTTGACGGACGGAAAGACACAGTATTAATTGTTAATATGGCAACACTGTAGAATTGCTTCAAGGCTGTCTTTATTTTTATACTCACAAAGGAATTCAGGATAAACACTTCAGAATATTCTCCGACATTTCCTAGAAAGAAACTCGGTTTTATGATTGACATATGAAAGCAGATTTTAGATCAGTGTAGGATGATATCTTTCTATTTTGAAGCATCTGTGCACAGGTAGATTATTGTTAGTAAATACGATTTTGACTAGAAATGTACAGACAAGTTTGTCATAATTCAAATACTACTGGTAGCGTGTCCATACTAGCGCATTCTACTTGCGGTGATTGTTGTCTAAAAATACGAAAGACAACTGAAAGTTTGAGCAATCTTAGTACAGTCGTGCAACATAAGTCGTTGCAAGTGTTAACATCGCATAGGCGAACTCCCGAGGGATACCGTAGTACGTGCTTTTATGTATACTTTAATTTTTCATCACTTGGCACAGGGCACGACTTAAATATCCTAGGGACCCCCACAGAGTGCATTTATATATTAACCCTGCAGTGGTCGCGTACCTAATAGTGACGCGAGTGGTCGCATGGTCTACATAGGTATGCCATATTAAATATTCATAAAATAATATATTTAATTTTACAATTGCGTTTATTTGTTTATAAGTCGTATTAATTATGTAATTCTTATTAATTATAATCAACATAACCTAAAGATATTATTATTTTCTTATCAAAATATACTAAAACAAATAGTCAGCCATTTCTTACGAAAAAATCACAAGGTTTACAGAAATTGAGATAAAAACAAGAAGTTCCGTGACGAACTAAAGAGCCTACTTTTCTTATAATTTAAGATTCATGCCAATGATTAATCCATATTGATATATCTAGAATAATGACGAAATTATGTTGGTAATATCGAAATTTCTATTTAGTTCGAAATACTGTATACCTGGTATAATGTAGCCTAATAGAGAACCACAGTCGGCAGCCCTGGTGACTGAATATATTCTTAGTTCCATCTCTTAAGGTACAGAATACAAAATTTAGTTGAAGTCCAATGGATAACATGGACGTTACATGCAGTTAAACATTGGATCTAGCAGCGCGCGTAAAATCATGTTGGCAACAATGACATACATGTATTGATCAGAAATAATCTGAAATAATATGATATATTGTTGTGTCAATTTTGAATGAAATTCATTAGTTAGTATAGAAGTTACATGCATTTTAAAATTGGACCTATCAGCAGGCTTAGAATCATGTTGGCAGCACTGGCTTAGGCCTAGTTTAAATTAATCTAGAATGCCAGGTACTATACGTGTGCAAAGTTTAGAGCTATTGGCTTGCATACTTTCTGATATATTGATATTTAGGTAACAAAAATAGGGACAGTATTTATTAACAGTTGGCAGCCCTGGTTACTCTTAAGAATCGGCATAGTCATATCTGTTATGGTACACACAGCACACTCGAAATTTGGTTGAAATCCAAATGATAGTATAGAAGTTACATGTATTTAAAGTTGGACCTCTCAGCAGGTTTAGAAACATGTTGGTAGCACTGACGCATTTATGTTACTCCAAATTAATATAGAATGTCAGGTACTATACGCGTGCATAGTTTAAAGCTGTCGGCTTGCATACTTTCTGATATATGGGTATTTGGATTTAAAAAAAAGTTGAGAGCATTTATTAACAGTTGGCAGCCCTGGTGGCTCATAAGGATACGTTCAGTCATATCTGTTTATGTACACATAGCACATACGAAATTTAGTTGAAATCCAATTGATAGTGTAGAAGTTATATACATTTAAAATTTGGACCTATCAGCAGGCTCATAATCATTTTGGCAACACTGCCGTATATGGCCTCCTGGAAATTAAACTGCAATATTATTACATATACGTGTGCCAATTTCGAAATGGCTCCCATTCATACCTTCCAAGATATCCAACATGGAGCTCAAATTTCAATTGCGATTTTTCAGCAGTTGGTAGCATTGATATTATTTTCAAATATGGCCGTGAGATATTCAGGTATAGATCTTTACCCCTACCAAACTTTGTTTTGATTGCTGCAGCCGTTTAGGAGTTGATAGGGGGGGGGGGGAGGACACACCCACACAGCCAGACAGACAGAAGGACAGACAGACACACATTTGCCCGATCTCATAAGTCTACTTTTTCCTCATTTTTGCAAAATGTGAAAAGTAGGCTAAGAATAGTGCACAGAATTATTAAAATCTAATCAGTGTTTTCTGAGCAGGACAAACACACAGATTTAGTATGCTCCGGACAAATTAATTTCTTGCACGAATTACACACTTTTAGAGTGCTTTTATTACGCGCTCTACCGCAATTGTGGCATCGACCGAAATAATTCCTTCGCATGGGCCCTGATGCAGATGACTGAGTTTCAACTTGCGGAAGGCCTAGAAAATGTTTTATTGTGAGCGTTAGACTACTTAGCAACGCGTTTTCCTGCAACCTGCTTTGAGCCAATGGTTTCATCATAGCCTGAGACAGGCTGATAAGAAAGTCACGACGGCAAACGGATTCATAGTTTTTGTTTGCTGTATGTATGCAAAGCGCGTTGAGAGCACTGAGTTAGATTAGATCATAGAAAAGAGTTACAGGCCATCTTCTTGAGTTTCTGAAATGAAGATTGTAGATTTACGTGACCGTGAATCTTGTGATTATGAGCCACGGGACCTCCTTTTTACGTGGAATCCGAACCACAGGACATGGCATTTCACTTTGAAAATCTCATATGTATTGAGTGGGAATAGAACCCAGTCCACCTTAGTGAGAGGCCAACAGCTTGACCGCTCTGCCACCGTGCCCCTACTCTTGAGTTTCTGGACTCGTCATAGACAGAAGACATCAACACCATTTTTAGTACTATTAGGCTATAGTACGTAATGATTTCAGATATCCTTTGTTCTGTTTCGTTATCAATCACCTGGCATTTATTGCTCGGATTCTGAATCGGTGATCTGTTCCTCAAGATAGTCTTCATCCTTGTCTGAACTTGAATGTTCGTCATAATTATCTGTCTGACTATCGGCTTCTTCCAACCACGCTGCGATTAGAGCCGCTTGCCTAACCTCCATGATTTCCTGAAGAAGGAAAAAAATAAAAATTCCCCGACAAAATAGTGTCAAAATACTTATTAACGATGATGTTAAGCATATGTCAATATTAAAAGCAATAATAAATGCACAATGCAGATTTAGTCAAACTAAGTCTCTAGCAAAAAACTTACGTAATTGGTCGCACGGCATACCAGTGTAGACCACGGACTTTACAGGACTCCTGTAACATAACCACGCGCAACTGATATTCGCGTAGCACTGAGCACATGGGTCAACTATCCATCTTAAAGTACATGGAGTGTCAGCTACGTGGCGCAATGAGTTTCAAAGCAGTGTTTGTTTTCACGCGAGTGGAGTACATATGTAGACCACGGGTAGTCTGAATTGGAGAGTTCTACTTCACAGCCTACTTTCCTGGAACGTCACATACTAACCTGCCATACATTCAGGGACAAAGCCGATATCTCTCGAACGCATGGTCGGATTTTAATGAATGAGGTGTCGTTGGACTCGAGCTGACGGGGGGCTTTGCTATGGACCACTCGTTTCAACCCTAAAATAAAACCTACCCCTACTAGGGGGTGAAATTTTAATTTGTTGGTAAAAGTTGCTTTCCGTTTGACACATACAAGCATGTCAATGCTAATCTTCTATCTTGTATATATATAAAAATCAATGTAACGTGATAGTTTGTCTGTGGGTATGTCTGTATGTCTCCTATGCGTTCATATACCATTCGTCCGATTGCGATGAAACTTGGGTGAGATGTTGAGTACACTCCAAGGAAGGTTTCTGACTTAGTAAATCCATTTTACAATAGGTAGCGCACGCGTAGATTCAACAAATGAGCGACGATGCGCGAAGCATTTCAACAAAGTCCCGTATGTGTTCATATACCATTCGTCCGATAGCGATGAAACTTGGGTGAGATGTTGTGTACACTTACGTGAAGGTTTCAAAATTAGTGAATACATTTCACAGTAGATAGCGCACAAGTAGATTCAACAAATGAGCGACGACACGCAATGCGTTTCAACAAAGTCCCGTATGCATTCATATACCATTCGTCCGATAGCTATGAAACTTGCGTAAAATGTTGTGTACACTGCAGGGAAATTTTCTGGCTTAGTACATCCACTTTACAATAGGCAGCGCACGAGTAGATTCAACAAATGAGCTACGACGCGCGAAGCATTTCAACAAAGTCACGTTTGCGTTCATATAACATTCGTCCGATAGCGATGAAACTAGGCTGAGATTTTGTGTGCACTCCAGGGAAGGTTTCTAGCTTAGTAAATCCCTTTAAAAATAGGTAGAGCACGAGTAGGATCAACAAATGAGCAACGGCGCGCGAAGCGTTTCAACAAAGTGCCATATAATCTCTATATACACACATCAAAAAAAGTTTTGCATCACCTCGGTTCCCAGATCTCCGGCATATAGACGTTGACTGTGTATATTGTATCCAAGATACAGTCCCTTTGACTGTTCATAGATGTCACTAAAACTGCTCAAAGATGTAAACAACCATGCATGAGCAGGGCCTGTTAGACGGAGGGGGTACGACAGCCGATCAGTTCCAGGCATTCCACCAGGACGAAGGTACGCTGCTCATGTTGTCTGTAGTTCTACCATGCCTAGAAGGTCAATACCGCAGTTCGATCGCGTCCGCATTGTTACTTTGTGTCAAGAAGGGCTCTCAACAAGGGAAGTTTCCAGGCGTCTCAGAGTGAACCAAAGCGATGTTGTTCGGACATGGAGGAGGTACAGAGATACAGGAACTGTCGATGACAGGCCTCGCTCAGGCCGCCCAAGGGCTACTACTGTAGTGGATGACCGCTACTTACGGATTGCCGCTCGGAGGAACCCTGACAGCAATGCCACCATGTTGAATAATGCGTTTCGTTCAGCACCAGGACGTCGTGTTTCAACTCAAACTGTGCGCAATAGGCTGCATGATGCGCAACTTCACTCCCGACGTCCATGGCGAGGTCCAGCTTTGCAAGCCCGACACCATGCAGCGCGGTACAGATGGGCCCAACAACATGCTGAAGTGACCCCACGGAATTGGCATCACGTTCTCTTCACCGATGAGTGTCGCATATGCCTTCAACCAGACAATCGTCGGAGACGTGTTTGGAGGCACCCTGGTCAGGCTGAACGTCTTAGACACAGTGTCCAGCGAGTGCAGCAAGGTGGTGGTTCCCTGATGTTTTGGGGTGGCATTGTGTGGGGCCGACGTACGCCACTGGTGGTCATGGAAGGCTCCGAAACGGCTTTACGATACCTGAATGACATCCTCCGACCCATAGTGCAACCATATCGGCAGAATATTGGAGAGGCATTTGTCTTCAAGGACGACAATTCTCGACATCATCGTGCACATCTTGTGAATGCGTTCCTTCAAGATAACGACATCGCTCGACTACAGTGGCCAGCATGTTCGCCAGACATGAACCCTATCGAACATGCCTGGGATATGTTGAAAAGGGCTGTTTATGGACGTCTTGACCCACCAACCACTCTGAGAGATTTACGCCGAATTGTCGTTGAGGAGTGGGACAATTTGGACCAACAGTGTCTTGATGAACTTGTGGATAGTATGCCACGACGAATACAGGCATGCATCAATGCAAGAGGACGTGCTACTGGGTATTAGAGGTAGTGGTGTGTACTGCAATCTGGACCACAAATGCTGAAAGTCTAGCTGTATGATGGTACAACATGCAATGTGTGGGTCTCATGAGCAATAAAACGAGCTGAAATGTTGTTTGTGTTGATCTCTATTCCCTTTGTATTTAAAGGTTCCGGAACTCTTGGAACCGAGGTGATGCAAAACTTTTTTTGATGTGTGTATATAAGAATGAAAGTTTGTCTGTTTTTTCTGAATTTCTACGGAAATTTGCGTTATTTACGCGTTTTAGGCTATTTTATGACGGATTCGCGCGAAAATAAAATTTTTGTCTGTCTGTCTGTCTGTTTGTTTGTCTGTGGACAATTTTTTGTGTCCTTATAACTTGAGAACGGCTGAGTGGATCAACGTAAAATTTGATACAGATATCCTTCAGAGGCACGACACCAATCATTGATGTAACTCTTCTCCGTACCTCTCATAAAAGGGGCCCTACCCCCTTAAAATACATGCTGAAATAGGCGTAGAAGGGTGAAACAAAGCTCATTTTCAGCCCCTCAATATGAGAAACGAAACTCGGGGGCCCCAAAGGGACCCCGAAAACCACATTTTAAGGCCCTAAAACTAACAGTTTTTGAGATATTCCCAGAAAATTAATTTCATTTAATACAATAATTAAAGGAAGCTAGCCGGTTACCATGGCAACGGAATCTCACAGGTCCATCTATTGCTGTAAGACGCAATACAATTCCATTTATTACATTACTGAGATAGTTTGCAAACAGCTAGAAGGTTATAACGGAACCAAACTAAGCTGTAAAATTCATCAATACATATAATGCGCTTAAGGGGGTCAAGGGGTACTCTAGAATTTCTTCACGCGATTTACACGTGCTGGTGTGCTACGGAAGGTCTATTATATCCCTATCCCTATATTGTTATATTATTATTATAATTAATTCTATTATTACACTACGGAAAGAAAGACCCCAGAGGACTGGAAAAAGGGAATAATTGTCCCGATCTTCAAGAAAGGTTGTAGAACAGAATGCAGAAACTATCGGGGAATAAAACTGATGAGTCATTGTGCAAAGATGTTTGAGAAAGTTTTGGAAAGGAGAATTAGGACAAGGATAGAAGGAAGGATGAGGGAAGAACAACATGGCTTCAGAGCAGGAAGGTCCACAGCGGATTTGATTTTTGCTCTAAGGCAGTTACAAGAACAGCTCTGTGAGTATGGAACAGATCTACTGATGGCCTTCCTGGACATTGAGAAAGCATATGACAGTGTATGCAGATGGAAGTCCCTGGAGGATAGAGGAGTAGGAAAATGGACTATGAGGAGGATAAAGGAGATGTACAAGGGAAGCGTGAGCTGTGTGAAAGTGGGAGGAGAGAGATCGGACTGGGTGGAACAGAGAAACGGCCTGAAACAAGGAAGTGCACTGGCACCGTTACTTTTCATTGTGGTGATGGAAGACATAATGACCCGAGTGGCACAAGTAATTGGGGAAGGAATGATGAAAGCAATGGTGTTAGCGGATGATTAGATGATTTGGGGAAACAAGGAGGTGGAGGTACAGGAACAGTTGGACGTGTGGGAAGGAATAATACAAGGATATGGGATGAAATTTAGCATAAATAAGAGTGAGATGTTGATCACAACAAGGAAGAAGGAAAGAACCACAACGGGAATAACAATTGGTGGGAAACAGTTGAAGAACGTGGAGAGTTTCAAGTATCTGGGAAGCCTGATACAAGAGAATGGAAGAAACGATAGAGAAATAAATGAGCGGGGGAGGCAGGCAGAAGCATTCCGGAGGAGTGTGAGAAGCATGCTATGGAGGAAGGATGTCCCTCAGAACAGAAAAAAGATCATATATCGGACGTACTATGCCCCTATCCTGACGTATGCCTCGGAGACCTGGGCTATGAAAGGAAGGGAGAAGAGCAAAATACAGGCCAGTGAGATGAGGTTCTTGAGAAGCTGTATTGGAGCTACACAGATGGACAGAATATGAAATGAGAGGACCAGAGAATTAATAAAGGAGGAACCATTACGGGATGGTATAGAGAAATCTAGACTTAGATGGCATGGACATGTAAAACGAATGGAGGATAAGAGGATACCCGGGTGGATACACGAGACGGAGTGGGAAGGAAAGAGAATGAGAGGAAGACCCAGAGACAGGTGGCTGAAAGGGATGGAAGAAAGCGTGAGAAGAGAGGAGAAGACTGGACAGGGGTGGAAGCTGAGAGATGGTGGGAAGACAGAAGACGTTGGAGTGGCCTGTGTTCCAAACAGACCCGGCCAACGGCTGGAAACTGTGCAAGAGGATGATGATGATGATACTACGGCCTACAACGACGAGACAAAGCTCATTTTCTGCCCCTTGGTGTCAGAAAAAAACCTCGTGGCCCCTAAACAGTCATAAAGGGTCCCCGAAAACTACATTTTAATGCTCTAAAACCAAGAGTTTCTGAGATATTCCCAGAAAACTAATTTCATTTAATAAACTAATGTAGGAATGCAAGCCAGTAACCATGACAACAGTGTCTCAAAAAGGTACATCCAACTTTCCATCTATTTCTGCAAGAAGTAATGCCAGTCCATTTATTAAATTTCTGTGAAAGTTTGCAAATGGCTATAAGGTTATCACGGAACCGACAAAAACTGTAAAATTCATCAATGCGCTTAAGGGGGTCAAGAGGTACCCTGGATTTTTTCACAAGACTTAAACGTGCGATGTGTCGTACAGAAGGTCTATTATATCTTCAAACAGCAACATTATTTTCAAAAATTCCTGAATTGAAATAGTTTATTTTTTATTTTATTTTTTTGCTTTAAGGAATTTGGGCCATTGGAGGCTAAAAAACCTGAATTTTCATGCACCACAAACCTTTATAATTTATTAAAGGCGTCTTCCTCTGGATGCGCACTCGACACAACAGTGAGGGTCAGTTTTTATGTGACGTGAATTGCATTTCGTCTACGAGGTTTTCAATTTTATTTTGACGTCAGGAAGTACACGTTAGGTAAATTAGTTTCAGAGCATATTTCAACTAATCATTTATCTTTGTCGACAAACAGGTTCCAAGCCCCTAACCATTGCAACAGGAGCTCGATTGATTACGTCTGATTATTAATACCGACGACCGTTCGAAGAATTGGTACTTCTGCTAGTTTCATATACCATTCATCCGAAGGCGATGAAACTTGGGTGAGATGTTGTGTACACTCCAGGGAAGGTTTCTGGCTTAGTATATACATTTTACAATAGGTATCGCACCAGTAGATTCAACAAATGAGCGATGACACGCGAAGCGATTCAACAAAGTCCCGTATAAAGTCATATACCAGTCGTCTGATAGTGATAAATGTTTGGTGATTTGTTGTGTACACTCCAGGAAAGGTTTCTGTCTAAGTAAATCCATTTTACAATACGAAGCGCACGTTTATATTCAACAAATGAGTGACTACGCGCGAAGCGTTTCGACAACGTCCCGTATACGTTCACATACCATTCATCCGATTGCGATGAAACTTGGGTGAGATGTTGTGTACACTCCAGGGAAGGGTTCTGGCTGAGTACATCCATATTACAATATGTAGCGCAAGAGTAGAATCAACAAATGAGCGACGACACGCGAAGCGTTTCAACCAAGTCCCGTATGCATTTATGTACCATTCGTCCGTAGCTATGAAACTTGGGTGAGATGTTGTGTACACGTCATGGAAAATTTCTGGATTAGTAAATCCACTATACAATATGCAGCGCACAAGTAGATTCAACAAATGAGGGACGACGCGCGAAGCGTTTCAGCAAAGTCCCGTATAAGGTCATATACTATTCTGCGTTAGCGGTGAAACTTGAGTGAAATATGGTGGACACTCCAAGGAAGGTTTCTGCCTTAGTAAATACATTTCACAGTGGGTAGCACACGAGTAGATTCGACAAATGAACGACGGCATGCGGAGCGTTTCAATACAGTCCCCTATGTTTTCATATCCCATTAGTCCGATAGCGATGAAACTTCGGTGAGATGTTGTGGACACTTACGTGACGGTTTCTAACTTAGTAAATACATTTTACAGTAGGTAGCGCACGAGTAGATTCAACAAATGAGTGACGGAGCGCGAATCGTTTAAACAAAATCAGGTATGCGTTCATATACTATTCATCCGATTGCGATGAAACATTGATCAGTTATTGTGTACCCGCCAGGGAAGGGGACTTAGTAATTCAATTTCACAATAAGTAGCGCAAGAGTAGATGCAACAAATGGGTGACGACGCGCGAAGCGTTTCAACAAAATCCCCTATTGCATTCATATAACATTCTTCGATTGCGATGAAACCTTGATGAGTTATTGTGTACACGCCAGGGAAGGGCTTCGACTTAGTAATACATTTCTCAATAGGTAGTGCACGAGTAAATTCAACAAATGAGTGACAGCGCACGAATCGTTTAAACAAAACCCCGTATACGTGCATATGCAATTCATCCGATTGCGATGAATCATTGATGAGTTATTGTGTACACGCCAGGGAAGGGTTTCGACTTAGTGAATCCATTTCACAACAGGTAGCGTACGAGTAGATTCAACAAATGAGTGACAGCGATGAAACTTTTGAAAGTTGTTGTGCACGCTTCCACGAATGGTTCTAAATTAGAAAATCCATTTTACGATAGCTTAGAGGCAGTTAACATGTTGTGTATCCAAAAGCACTTCAAGAAACAGAATTTCAACGCCAACACTTTCTTTGATTGGCATTGCAACGCATGCCGGGTACAGCTTGTATGAAATAAAACTTTTTTGCATATGAACAACATACAAACGCGTCAACGCCATAATGAATGAAATTTTTTTTTTTGTTTTTTACGCATGCGCACTTGGGGATTTCGAAAGAGGGTGGGCTTTTTAAATAATTATTATGAATGAGTTTTTTAAATATATATTAAGAACCAAAAAAACTAATAGGTCATCTGCTTTTTGGTATCTCGCTAACCAATAACGGGATATAAACATATGGGGTGTCGTAGGACTCGTGGTGAACACCCTTTCTTATGGACAAGGTATGTCAACCCCAAAATAAAAACTACCCTTACCCGGGGGTGAAATAGTATTTTTTGTATGCATACGAACATGACGGCTTTTGCTAAAGAGCGGGCTTTTTAAATAATTATTTATAAGGGATTTTTTTATATTTATTAAGAACTAAAAAACTAATAGGCCATCCGCTTTGTAGTGTGTCTAACCAATAATCGGATTTAAACATATGGGGTGTCATAGGACTCGTGGTGGACTCCCCTTTTCTATGGACGGGGTATATGCACCCCCAAATAAAAACTACCCTTATCTGGGGGTGAAATAGTATTTTTTATGCATACGAACTTGGCGGTTTTTGTAAGAGAGTGGGCTTTTTAAATGATTATTTATAGATGAGTTTTTTAATATTTATTTAAACAAACACAAAAACTAATAAGGTCATCGGCTTTTTAGTATCTCGCTAACCAATAATGCGATTTAAACATATGAGGTGTCGTAGGACTCGTGGTGAACTCCCCTTTTCTATGGACGGGGTATATCCACCCCAAAATAAAAACTACCCTTACCCGGGGGATGAAATATTATTTGTTTGTTTTTTGTAAGAGAGCGGGCTTTTTAAATGATTATTTATAGATGAGTGTTTCTTAATATTTATTTAAATAAACCCAAAAACTAATAGGTCATCGGCTTTATACTATCTCGCTAACTAATAATGCGATTGAAACATATGAGGTGTCGTAGGACTCGTGGTGAACTCCCCTTTTCTATGGATGGGGTATATCCACCCCCAAATAAAAACTACCCTTACCCGGGGGATGAAATAGTAATTTTTTTGTTTGCATATGAAGTTGGCGGTTTTTTGTAAGAGAGCGGGCTTTTTAAATGATTATTTATGGAAGAGTGTTTTTTTAATATTTATTTAAATAAACCCATAAACTAATAGGTCATCGGCTTTTTACTATCTCGCTAACCAATAATGCGATTTATACGTATGGGGTGTCGTAGGACTTGTGGTGAACTCCCCTTTTCTATGGACGGGGTATGTCCACTCCAAAATAAAAACTATCCTTACCCGGGGGGTAAATATTATTTTTTGTATGTGCGTACACTGACGGCTTTTTTCAAAAGGACCTAACTACACTTTTGTTAATATTTTCTGAACCCCTGATGGGATTTTGCCATAGGCAGTATCTTAGCCCTTGGGGTGACGTCCCGTTTTTTAATGTATGATTCGTTTTTTGTACAAAGGGTATACTACACTTTTGTTAATATCTCGCGAACCAATCATGCTAGGGACTTGTATAAGGGGTCCTAGCACTTGGGGCGACGTCCCTTTTTTAGGGGTGAAACTACCCCCAAAATTGAAAAATGAATATCTTGGAAACGAAGAACCCTAAAATTAGGTGTGTTAGCTTTAAAAATAGGTGATGATATAGGCTTTTACCTCGATTGGTCATTTCACCCCTAAAACAGTGAATAATTATTATACGAGAAAAAACCTGTTAAACACTTAAATAGCAGGGGCGTGAAAACTACCCCCAAATTTAAAAATCGATACCTTGGAAACTATGAACCCTGAAATTAGGTGTGATAGCTTAAAAATATGCCATGACATACGCTATTACCTGGATAGGTCACTTCACCCCTAAAACAGTAAATAGTGATTTTACAGGGGGTAAAAAGGAGTTAAACGAGTAAAAATTATAATTGAACCTATGATCTTTTGTTTTTTATGAAATATAGGAGGGGAGTGTAAACTACCCCAAATTGAAAAAATTGATATCTTGCAAATTTAAGAACCCTAAAATTAGGTGTGATAGTTTAAAAATAGGTGATGCCATACGCTTTTACCTTAATGGATTAATTCACTCTTAACCCTCTCAGTGCCACGCGCGGATCAGATCGGCTCGCGCTGCTCGCGCCAAAAGTGCCAAAGCCGACTCAATCGGCGCGCTGTTTATATTATATTTGTAGATTTCTGTAGGCATATGTCCGTGATTATTTCATACTGTTGGAAAGGTGAAGTTTCAAGGTTGCCTGTGCGGAGTTTACTTCTTTCCTTTGAAGTCGGTTACGCGATAGGTTTGAGTTTGTATTCTCGCCCTCCCTTTGCGCTCCCCCAATCACGCGCGTTCCCGCCAAAATTGCGGTGCAGTTGTTCTCTTCTTGTTGATGTTTTCTGCCTACAGATGTACCTAATAACTTTCTACAGCTGGAAATGCAGTGTTTCTTCGAATATGACTCTTAGGTGTCCTTAATTGAGGCTCAAAACTGATTTTTACAAAAAAGAAATTTAAGAATTGAATAATAATCAGAATAACCTTAATCAAAAAGGTTTAGATGCCGAATGTACCTTTATGAACATAATGTATGAAAGAAAGAGGTATTGGTTAAAATTCAAAGCAAAAATAATTATTCTATCAATGGAAATGTTTTGTTTATGATTTTTTTTTTCGAATAGTCTGCATGAACATTGAAAATGGCTTGACAAGCTTGGCAAGTAATTCCAGAAATGTCTTGGCACTAAGAGGGTTAAAACAGGGAATAGTAATGTTACAGGGGAAAAAGTTATTAAACACCTAAAAGCATAAGCGTTTTTGTGAAACCATGCTTTAATGGACATGTGTATGGAAGTTTATTGTTATTATTATTATTCATTATTAGATAATTATTGAATAAAGTGTGTTGTATGTAACTGTCTTACAAAGTTTGACTGCATGCAAAACTTATTTGTATAAGCTGTGCATATAAATTTAATATACAATTAACACTAAGTGTTCTGAAACAACATGTATAGCCTTGTCTAAGGTATATAGAGGATCCTTAGCAAGAAAGACTGACTAACCCAGGAGTGTAAAGCCTTGCCATATGCAGTAAGCACCTGTTGGCAGAAAATGGTTCCTAATAATAACGGACTTAATGAATATGAAACGTGTTTCCAGTGTCGTCTTCAATCCTATTTTATACTTGTGATACGTGTAAGGATTTAATTTCAATTATCTACACCTCCGATAGTATGACTCTTAGTCAATTCGTTAAACTATAGAAATTTGTTTATATCCTATGTTCTGTTACATTATCATTTGACCATCTCACAGTGTAGTGGTTAACATACTTGGCTGTCAACCCTGACGTCTTGGCATCCAACCCCAACTATACCAAGAAATTCATTTTCATTTTAAGGTTGCAATAAGGTTCACTGAGCCTTGTCAACCCTTACCTAACAACTATCTAGTCATGTACGTTAACACGGCGCGGAGCACGTCCACTATCAAGTAGACGAGTAGTATGAAACTTCCTGGCAACATCGCCGTGCTGTTATCACCAAGACTCACTACACAAACAAAAGCCAGTGCCTCTGTGCTGATTCAACCCAGCGGTTACTACCGCAAGCGTATGTTTGATTAAAAAGCATCATTAATATAACTCCACTGACACCACAGAGGCCCCGGGTTCGATTTTTTTCTAAAGGCTGCAACAGGGTACACTGAGTCTTGAAGGTAAAATTCTTCAACACCTCAAACAAATGTTTACTATTACTGGTTAGTTACCTATTTTTCTTGTTTTTCTTTCTTCGGCTTTTCCCAATGAATTGGGGTCGCCGGAGCCAACCAGGCTCATTTTGATTTTGGCCGGGATTTAAGGCCGAATGCCCTTCCTGACGCCACGTGATTTTTCAGTGAAAATTCCACTCCGCTGTCACCGGGATTTGAACCCCAGCCGTCCGGGTAAAGACGAGCAGCTAAGCCACTGCGCCATCACGCTCCCCACTGGTTAGTTATCTATACACACTTTAATCAATAACTATCTAATAATAATAATAATAATGATTCAAAAGAAGTGAATAATGCACAAATGTTCGCAGTAATGGCAGACACTACTCCTGATGTATCTCATGACGATTATTGTACGTTATATTGATGATACAGGTAGAGTTTTGGAATGAATCATTGACATGATTGCAGTAACTGACAAAACAGGAGCTGGCCTAGCATCTAACATACTGCAATGTTTGCATGAACATGAAATATTGACAAATAATTTAATTTCCCAATCCTACGATTAAAATGCGAGTTCTATGTCCGGAGAAAGGCAAGGAGTTCAAAAGAAACTGTCTGAACATGCCTTGTCAGGCTCATCACCTAAACACTTTTGTGGAACATACCTGTAATGCCAGAATCATCGTTACCAATATGTTTGATACCCTACAATCATTGTATACATTTTTTCTAGTAGCACCAAATGATTTTCCTGTTTGAAAGAAAAAATTTCAATGATAGAAAATTCGTTACAGCTGGCCAACTTATCAAAAACTCGATGGACCGCCCAAGCTCAAGCATTAAAAGCCGTTTGGACTTCTTTGAAGGTATTGTGGAAGTGCTGGAAAAAAATTTGGAAGGTGATTCGAATTTTGATAATAAGACGAAATCACAAGCACTGAGCTTAAAGAAGAGTATGCTCAGTTTCGATTTCATTGTATTCCTGATGTTCATGAGAAATGTTATGTACAAGGCTCAAGTTTTGACAGAAATTTTAGTATCTCCTGATCTAAATATAGTTGATGCTGCTATTGTGATACAAAGTACTCTTCAGTCCTTTGAATCTATGCATTCAAATGAGAACGAAATGAACGATCTAGTAGAATCAGCAAAAATGTTCTCTTCAAAAATGAACGTGGATGATAAAAACGATTTTTGAAACATCATCGAAGACGAATTCTGGATATGGAAATTAGCAAGAGAATACAAGGTGGGAGTGCATTTTACTATCAAGTTCGGAATTTAATTTGGGATAAAGACATACCAATGAAGGCTAAAGAAGTGATGTACAAGACTTATTACTTACCAATATTGACATACGGAGCAGAAACTTGGCCTATGACCCGGAGGGATGAAAGTAGAATGCAGGCAGCCGAGATGAAATTTTTGAGGAGTATGTTACAGAAGACTAGAAGAGATAGAGTGAGAAATGAAGACATTCGAAAGGAAGTGAATGTACAGAAGCTGAACGAAAAGCTGGAACATAACAGATTGAGATGGTATGGACATGTGAAGAGGATGAATGATGAAAGAATGCCAAAACAAGTGATGGAGAGGCAGATGACGGGAAAAAGAGGACGAGGAAGGCCTAGAGGTCGGTGGTTGGACCTTGTTAAGTGCAGCGCGATAAACCGGAACATGGAGTGGCGTTCAGTGCTTGAGGAAGAGTGGTGGACAGACCGAGTAAAGTGGAGGGGACTCATGTTTGCCCCGACCCGGCCTAGGCTGGAAAACGGAAAAGGATGATGATGATGATGAGAAGAGGCAAGTCACGGAAGACCACGTCCAGGATGACTGGGATGGGAATTGAACCCGTCTCTTCTCAATTCTGCCTCAAGATATTGAGTGTACTCCGTTTTAGCCCTCAGACCAGAATTAAATTCCTTGACAGAGCCGGGAATCGAACTCTGACCTCCGGGGTGACAGCCAAGAATGCTAGCCACTACGCAACGAGGCGGACTAAACACTGCTTGGATGGTTCCTCAGTTTAGGGACTGCGACAACGTGGTCATATTGCCCCGTGTACTTTGGGTGTGTGTAGAATCTGTCTGACAACCGGTGTTAATTGTGATGGCTCTATTAGTGTGTGTTATCTGTTTTAATTTAAGTAAGGACTTCAGACGATCAATTTCAAGTAGTTCGAACTTTCGCTACGAAATGCTACCGTCAACGACACCTAGCTGCAAAATTGGCAATTAGATGCCACTGCAACTGGCACCTGGCTACGAACGTTGGAACTACAGAGCGTTAATCAAAACTTACCTACAAATTTGACTTCACACAATTGTAATTAGTGGAAAGTTCTTTTAGATGCCTTTATTCTATGACATGAGACTGCCGGCTTTACTTCCCCTCCAAATGAGGGCGTAATGATGGAATTTTTACGCTCTTAAAAATCCGATGGCTTCGGCCGGGTTTGAAATCACGATCGTGGGCATAGAAGCACAGCATGCTCCCGAGGGGTGCGGAGGGGACACTCAAGTTACTTTTGGGGAACAACTAAAATGTAGTTCTCTTTCTTTTCCAGACTTATATTAACAATCCTGTAGTGGTTTTTGTCTTCTGGGTGGTAAGAAACACAATCATATTACTGACATGATATAGGAAGAGTGAAGATTGACAAAGATAATTTGGAAAGAGTGAGTCATTTGGGGTTCAGATAATGAGCCAGGTGGGATTTCAACGGGTTACCACATTCAAATGACGTCTTCCTTATAAGCGTGGCGATAATGAAACCTATGACAACACCGAATGATGTGAAAAGATACATCTTGCAGAGGGTCTCATTCACACTTCTACACACAGAACATTAGTGGGCTGCAAACAGAGACTTGGATCTCTAAAAGAACATGTGTTTTGAATTTTTTTTTACATTCTCTCGATTATTCCCCCACAACATTGAGAGTGCGCTGAAGGGTGAGGAGGAGATGGATGCGTGTGCACTAGCAACTTTGGCACCCCTAGGCTACCTGCTTCCCTGCGCTCCAATTCTCATTCCAGCATTCAAAATACTCCATCATAGAGCTGGGGTTCGAACCTGGAACCTAAGGTGCAGGTCTCACAGAACTGAGGATATTACACTAAATTTATATAAATTAGGGCTTTAGGGGACAAAGTTGTACAATGGTGACTTACCCCTGAAAAGTATAATTTTTCCGGGTTCACCCTTATGGCAAACAGGACATCGATTATCGTAGAATATATCACGCTAAGACATTACGGGCCACTTATTCTCTACAGTAGCTGTGAGTGGTTGTAACCGCCCTTTTATTAGAAGACTCGGGTTCAATCCCCGTGTTTGCTGTTGAGAATTTAAATCCTGGTACGAGTGTTGGAACAAAGTACACTTAAAATTGTGAGGATAACCGAGGAGTAGATTCCAGGTACCTCCTAAAAATGGTCTTCTGTAGTTTCCCATTTCTACTTCAAACAAATATCGGGATGATATTACACTAAATTTATATAAATAAGGGCTTCAGGGGACAAGGTTTTACTATGGTGACTTCCCCAAATTCACATTCCCACAAATTCTAGGCCCGCAAACACGTACTCACCCTAGCAATCACCACAAAAACGCAGATTATAATACAGCTCACACACTCCAGTACACGGGGCTGATGACAACGATGCCCCAACTCCCTAAATAAAAAAACTTAATCTCTACATTATCAACAGGGATATATTCAAATGTCTCATGCCAAAATTCAGACCTATTAATAACAAATTCTGGCATGCAGACACCCAGGTGAAAACACGGAGGTCCTTTTTCAACTCACCTCTTTTGATCGTATTTTTTCCGTAATTATACGTCCATGACGATTTTCATATGCTTCCCCAGCATCATTCAACATCTTTCTATTAAAATCTTTCCACTTTTTCATGTTCCCTTTACGTCTACGGCCGAAATTGTCACGTTTGCTAGCTGACGGAGAGGACTCCAACTTCCTGACGCCCTCCATCTTGGAATACCAGAGTCCTTCCACGCACGTGGCATTTCAATTGCAAATATCTATCCATAGGAGGCACTTGTGTGATCGTTTAACACGTCATTTCATGTTACATGCGACCAGGTACCTATTTCCATCATAATCTCAAAACAGACCAAGGTGGCGCGGAGTCCCTTATTCGTTGCGCGGGTTCAAATGTTAATATTTATTTCATTGTTTATAAATATCGCAAGCATAGTGTAATTCTATCAAATAGGTATTGTGTACGATCAATTTCTACAATGATATACGTTTACAGTCGTCCGACATTAAAAGGATTTTCGTCAATGAAATCAAAGCCGTCGCAATCAATACAAAATTCACACACTTCACCTAGTACTAAAACCGTATTTATGTCCCCTTCGCTGAAGGAGCTAGCCACATCTATCACCAAGTATATTAATAAGCTCATATACTTCAGAAGATAATGCACACGGGAAGTCAGGTGACTGCAGCATGTTCAAAGAATACCTATTATAAATGCAGTTATTCATGGAACTTAAACTTATCGAGATAAGGAATGGTTCCCGCGTTGTCTTCGTTACAATAGTTAAATCGCTGTGTGTTAGGAAATAAAACAAAAAAAAAACATTACATAGATCGGCCAGTGGCATTTTTATCAGATATCGGCACCATAAGGGCTAATCCATAGCGACGAGAATCCATAATTTACGAAGATAGATTAGTTTGTGGGAACAATACTATATTTGTTGATGGTATAGCCATATCTAAGTTTTGCGATACTAAAATGAATAGTTCTTTTCTCATCTTAATGCCTTAATATGTTTCAGTAATAATTACACACTCACTACGTTTCCTAACTGGATTTCTTGTATTTTGTTTAGAGAGGGCAGTCACTGCAGGTTTGATGGTGTTTTGTAGAGCTATTTGTCTTGCATATTTGGATCTGATGATGCTCCCTTGACGAGCAAAAACATGTCATCTCTTAGTTTTCTTCTTCAATAGTCCTCAATAATATTTATAAATCTTAATCCTTTGTAATTTATTTCAGTTTCTTTTCACATTTTTCAGTAATTGGATTGATTCTTAGGTTGACGGACGGAAAGACACAGTATTAATTGTTAATATGGCAACACTTTAGAATTGCTTCAAGGCTGTCTTTATTTTTATACTCACAAAGGAATTCAGGATAAACACTTCAGAATATTCTCCGACATTTCCTAGAAAGAAACTCGGTTTTATGATTGACATATGAAAGCAGATTTTAGATCAGTGTAGGATGATATCTTTCTATTTTGAAGCGTCTGTGCACAGGTAGATTATTGTTAGTAAATACGATTTTGACTAGAAATGTACAGACAAGTTTGTCATAATTCAAATACTACTGGTAGCATGTCCATACTAGCGCATTCTACTTGCGGTGATTGTTGTCTAAAAATACGAAAGACAACTGAAAGTTTGAGCAATCTTAGTACAGTCTTGCAACATAAGTCGTTGCAAGTGTTAACATCGCATAGGCGAACTCCCGAGGGATACCGTAGTACGTGCTTTTATGTATACTTTAATTTTTCATCACTTGGCACAGGGCACGACTTAAATATCCTAGGGACCCCCACAGAGTGCATTTATATATTAACCCTGCAGTGGTCGCGTACCTAATAGTGACGCGAGTGGTCGCATGGTCTACATAGGTATGCCATTTTAAATATTCATAAAATAATATATTTAATTTTACAATTGCGTTTATTTGTTTATAAGTCGTATTAATTATGTAATTCTTATTAATTATAATCAACATAACCTAAAGATATTATTATTTTCTTATCAAAATATACTAAAACAAATAGTCAGCCATTTCTTACGAAAAAATCACAAGGTTTACAGAAATTGAGATAAAAACAAGAAGTTCCGTGACGAACTAAAGAGCCTACTTTTCTTATAATTTAAGATTCATGCCAATGATTAATCCATATTGATATATCTAGAATAATGACGAAATTATGATGGTAATATCGAAATTTCTATTTAGTTCGAAATACTGTATACCTGGTATAATGTAGCCTAATAGAGAACCACAGTTGGCAGCCCTGGTGACTGAATATATTCTTAGTTCCATCTCTTAAGGTACAGAATACAAAATTTCGTTGAAGTCCAATGGATAACATGGACGTTACATGCAGTTAAACATTGGATCTAGCAGCGCGCGTAAAATCATGTTGGCAACAATGACATACATGTATTGATCAGAAATAATCTGAAATAATATGATATATTGTTGTGTCAATTTTGAATGAAATTCATTAGTTAGTATAGAAGTTACATGCATTTTAAAATTGGACCTATCAGCAGGCTTAGAATCATGTTGGCAGCACTGGCTTAGGCCTAGTTTAAATTAATCTAGAATGCCAGGTACTATACGTGTGCAAAGTTTAGAGCTATTGGCTTGCATACTTTCTGATATATTGATATTTAGGTAACAAAAATAGGGACAGTATTTATTAACAGTTGGCAGCCCTGGTTACTCTTAAGAATCGGCATAGTCATATCTGTTATGGTACACACAGCACACTCGAAATTTGGTTGAAATCCAAATGATAGTATAGAAGTTACATGTATTTAAAGTTGGACCTCTCAGCAGGTTTAGAAACATGTTGGTAGCACTGACGCATTTATGTTACTCCAAATTAATATAGAATGTCAGGTACTATACGCGTGCATAGTTTAAAGCTGTCGGCTTGCATACTTTCTGATATATGGGTATTTGGATTTAAAAAAAAGTTGAGAGCATTTATTAACAGTTGGCAGCCCTGGTGGCTCATAAGGATACGTTCAGTCATATCTGTTTATGTACACATAGCACATACGAAATTTAATTGAAATCCAATTGATAGTGTAGAAGTTATATACATTTAAAATTTGGACCTATCAGCAGGCTCATAATCATTTTGGCAACACTGCCGTATATGGCCTCCTGGAAATTAAACTGCAATATTATTACATATACGTGTGCCAATTTTGAAATGGCTCCCATTCATACCTTCCAAGATATCCAACATGGAGCTCAAATTTCAATTGCGATTTTTCAGCAGTTGGTAGCATTGATATTATTTTCAAATATGGCCGTGAGATATTCAGGTATAGATCTTTACCCCTACCAAACTTTGTTTTGATTGCTGCAGCCGTTTAGGAGTTGATAGGGGGGGGGGAGGACACACCCACACAGCCAGACAGACAGAAGGACAGACAGACACACATTTGCCCGATCTCATAAGTCTACTTTTTCCTCATTTTTGCAAAATGTGAAAAGTAGGCTAAGAATAGTGCACAGAATTATTAAAATCTAATCAGTGTTTTCTGAGCAGGACAAACACACAGATTTAGTATGCTCCGGACAAATTAATTTCTTGCACGAATTACACACTTTTAGAGTGCTTTTATTACGCGCTCTACCGCAATTGTGGCATCGACCGAAATAATTCCTTCGCATGGGCCCTGATGCAGATGACTGAGTTTCAACTTGCGGAAGGCCTAGAAAATGTTTTATTGTGAGCGTTAGACTACTTAGCAACGCGTTTTCCTGCAACCTGCTTTGAGCCAATGGTTTCATCATAGCCTGAGACAGGCTGATAAGAAAGTCACGACGGCAAACGGATTCATAGTTTTTGTTTGCTGTATGTATGCAAAGCGCGTTGAGAGCACTGAGTTAGATTAGATCATAGAAAAGAGTTACAGGCCATCTTCTTCAGTTTCTGAAATGAAGATTGTAGATTTACGTGACCGTGAATCTTGTGATTATGAGCCACGGGACCTCCTTTTTACGTGGAATCCGAACCACAGGACATGGCATTTCACTTTGAAAATCTCATATGTATTGAGTGGGAATAGAACCCAGTCCACCTTAGTGAGAGGCCAACAGCTTGACCGCTCTGCCACCGTGCCCCTACTCTTGAGTTTCTGGACTCGTCATAGACAGAAGACATCAACACCATTTTTAGTACTATTAGGCTATAGTACGTAATGATTTCAGATATCCTTTGTTCTGTTTCGTTATCAATCACCTGGCATTTATTGCTCGGATTCAGAATCGGTGATCTGTTCCTCAAGATAGTCTTCATCCTTGTCTGAACTTGAATGTTCGTCATAATTATCTGTCTGACTATCGGCTTCTTCCAACCACGCTGCGATTAGAGCCGCTTGCCTAACCTCCATGATTTCCTGAAGAAGGAAAAAAATAAAAATTCCCCGACAAAATAGTGTCAAAATACTTATTATCGATGATGTTAAGCATATGTCAATATTAAAAGCAATAATAAATGCACAATGCAGATTTAGTCAAACTAAGTCTCTAGCAAAAAACTTACGTAATTGGTCGCACGGCATACCAGTGTAGACCACGGACTTTACAGGACTCCTGTAACATAACCACGCGCAACTGATATTCGCGTAGCACTGAGCACATGGGTCAACTATCCATCTTAAAGTACATGGAGTGTCAGCTACGTGGCGCAATAAGTTTCAAAGCAGTGTTTGTTTTCACGCGAGTGGAGTACATATGTAGACCACGGGTAGTCTGAATTGGAGAGTTCTACTTCACAGCCTACTTTCCTGGAACGTCACATACTAACCTGCCATACATTCAGGGACAAAGCCGATATCTCTCGAACGCATGGTCGGATTTTAATGAATGAGGTGTCGTTGGACTCGAGCTGACGGGGGGCTTTGCTATGGACCACTCGTTTCAACCCTAAAATAAAACCTACCCCTACTAGGGGGTGAAATTTTAATTTGTTGGTAAAAGTTGCTTTCCGTTTGACACATACAAGCATGTCAATGCTAATCTTCTATCTTGTATATATATAAAAATCAATGTAACGTGATAGTTTGTCTGTGGGTATGTCTGTATGTCTCCTATGCGTTCATATACCATTCGTCCGATTGCGATGAAACTTGGGTGAGATGTTGAGTACACTCCAAGGAAGGTTTCTGACTTAGTAAATCCATTTTACAATAGGTAGCGCACGCGTAGATTCAACAAATGAGCGACGATGCGCGAAGCATTTCAACAAAGTCCCGTATGTGTTCATATACCATTCGTCCGATAGCGATGAAACATGGGTGAGATGTTGTGTACACTTACGTGAAGGTTTCAAAATTAGTGAATACATTTCACAGTAGATAGCGCACAAGTAGATTCAACAAATGAGCGACGACACGCAATGCGTTTCAACAAAGTCCCGTATGCATTCATATACCATTCGTCCGATAGCTATGAAACTTGCGTAAAATGTTGTGTACACTGCAGGGAAATTTTCTGGCTTAGTACATCCACTTTACAATAGGCAGCGCACGAGTAGATTCAACAAATGAGCTACGACGCGCGAAGCATTTCAACAAAGTCACGTTTGCGTTCATATAACATTCGTCCGATAGCGATGAAACTAGGCTGAGATTTTGTGTGCACTCCAGGGAAGGTTTCTAGCTTAGTAAATCCCTTTAAAAATAGGTAGAGCACGAGTAGGATCAACAAATGAGCAACGGCGCGCGAAGCGTTTCAACAAAGTGCCATATAATCTCTATATACACACATCAAAAAAAGTTTTGCATCACCTCGGTTCCCAGATCTCCGGCATATAGACGTTGACTGTGTATATTGTATCCAAGATACAGTCCCTTTGACTGTTCATAGATGTCACTAAAACTGCTCAAAGATGTAAACAACCATGCATGAGCAGGGCCTATTAGACGGAGGGGGTACACAAGCCGATCAGTTCCAGTCATTCCACCAGGACGAAGGTACGCTGCTCATGTTGTCTGTAGTTCTACCATGCCTAGAAGGTCAATACCGCAGTTCGATCGCGTCCGCATTGTTACTTTGTGTCAAGAAGGGCTCTCAACAAGGGAAGTTTCCAGGCGTCTCAGAGTGAACCAAAGCGATGTTGTTCGGACATGGAGGAGGTACAGAGATACAGGAACTGTCGATGACAGGCCGCCCAAGGGCTACTACTGTAGTGGATGACCGCTACTTACGGATTGCCGCTCGGAGGAACCCTGACAGCAATGCCACCATGTTGAATAATGCGTTTCGTTCAGCCACAGGACGTCGTGTTTCAACTCAAACTGTGCGCAATAGGCTGCATGATGCGCAACTTCACTCCCGACGTCCATGGCGAGGTCCAGCTTTGCAAGCCCGACACCATGCAGCGCGGTACAGATGGGCCCAACAACATGCTGAATGGACCCCACGGAATTGGCATCACGTTCGCTTCACCGATGAGTGTCGCATATGCCTTCAACCAGACAATCGTCGGAGACGTGTTTGGAGGCACCCTGGTCAGGCTGAACGTCTTAGACACAGTGTCCAGCGAGTGCAGCAAGGTGGTGGTTCCCTGATGTTTTGGGGTGGCATTGTGTGGGGCCGACGTACGCCACTGGTGGTCATGGAAGGCTCCGAAACGGCTTTACGATACCTGAATGACATCCTCCGACCCATAGTGCAACCATATCGGCAGAATATTGGAGAGGCATTTGTCTTCATGGACGACAATTCTCGACCTCATCGTGCACATCTTGTGAATGCGTTCCTTCAAGATAACGACATCGCTCGACTACAGTGGCCAGCATGTTCGCCAGACATGAACCCTATCGAACATGCCTGGGATATGTTGAAAAGGGCTGTTTATGGACGTCTTGACCCACCAACCACTCTGAGAGATTTACGCCGAATTGTCGTTGAGGAGTGGGACAATTTGGACCAACAGTGTCTTGATGAACTTGTGGATAGTATGCCACGACGAATACAGGCATGCATCAATGCAAGAGGACGTGCTACTGGGTATTAGAGGTAGTGGTGTGTACTGCAATCTGGACCACAAATGCTGAAAGTCTAGCTGTATGATGGTACAACATGCAATGTGTGGGTCTCATGAGCAATAAAACGAGCTGAAATGTTGTTTTTGTTGATCTCTATTCCCTTTGTATTTAAAGGTTCCGGAACTCTTGGAACCGAGGTGATGCAAAACTTTTTTTGATGTGTGTATATAAGAATGAAAGTTTGTCTGTTTTTTCTGAATTTCTACGGAAATTTGCGTTATTTACGCGTTTTAGGCTATTTTATGACGGATTCGCGCGAAAATAAAATTTTTGTCTGTCTGTCTGTCTGTTTGTTTGTCTGTGGACAATTTTTTGTGTCCTTATAACTTGAGAACGGCTGAGTGGATCAACGTAAAATTTGATACAGATATCCTTCAGAGGCACGACACCAATCATTGATGTAACTCTTCTCCGTACCTCTCATAAAAGGGGCCCTAACCCCTTAAAATACATGCTGAAATAGGCGTAGAAGGGTGAAACAAAGCTCATTTTCAGCCCCTCAATATGAGAAACGAAACTCGGGGGCCCTAAAGGGACCCCGAAAACCACATTTTAAGGCCCTAAAACTAACAGTTTTTGAGATATCCCCAGAAAATTAATTTCATTTAATACAATAATTAAAGGAAGCTAGCCGGTTACCATGGCAACGGAATCTCACAGGTCCATCTATTGCTGTAAGACGCAATACAATTCCATTTATTACATTACTGAGATAGTTTGCAAACAGCTAGAAGGTTATAACGGAACCAAACTAAGCTGTAAAATTCATCAATACATATAATGCGCTTAAGGGGGTCAAGGGGTACTCTAGAATTTCTTCACGCGATTTACACGTGCTGGTGTGCTACGGAAGGTCTATTATATCCCTATCCCTATATTGTTATATTATTATTATAATTAATACTATTATTACACTACGGAAAGAAAGACCCCAGAGGACTGGAAAAAGGGAATAATTGTCCCGATCTTCAAGAAAGGTTGTAGAACAGAATGCAGAAACTATCGGGGAATAAAACTGATGAGTCATTGTGCAAAGATGTTTGAGAAAGTTTTGGAAAGGAGAATTAGGACAAGGATAGAAGGAGGGATGAGGGAAGAACAACATGGCTTCAGAGCAGGAAGGTCCACAGCGGATTTGATTTTTGCTCTAAGGCAGTTACAAGAACAGCTCTGTGAGTATGGAACAGATCTACTGATGGCCTTCCTGGACATTGAGAAAGCATATGACAGTGTATGCAGAAACAAAGTATGGAAGTCCCTGGAGGATAGAGGAGTAGGAAAATGGACTATGAGGAGGATAAAGGAGATGTACAAGGGAAGCGTGAGCTGTGATAAAGTGGGAGGAGAGAGATCGGACTGGGTGGAACAGAGAAACGGCCTGAAACAAGGAAGTGCACTGGCACCGTTACTTTTCATTGTGGTGATGGAAGACATAATGACCCGAGTGGCACAAGTAATTGGGGAAGGAATGATGAAAGCAATGGTGTTAGCGGATGATTTGATGATTTGGGGAAACAAGGAGGTGGAGGTACAGGAACAGTTGGACGTGTGGGAAGGAATAATACAAGGATATGGGATGAAATTTAGCATAAATAAGAGTGAGATGTTGATCACAACAAGGAAGAAGGAAAGAACCACAACGGGAATAACAATTGGTGGGAAACAGCTGAAGAACGTGGAGAGTTTCAAGTATCTGGGAAGCCTGATACAAGAGAATGGAAGAAACGATAGAGAAATAAATGAGCGGGGGAGGCAGGCAGAAGCATTCCGGAGGAGTGTGAGAAGCATGTTATGGAGGAAGGATGTCCCTCAGAACAGAAAAAAGATCATATATCGGACGTACTATGCCCCTATCCTGACGTATGCCTCGGAGACCTGGGCTATGAAAGGAAGGGAGAAGAGCAAAATACAGGCCAGTGAGATGAGGTTCTTGAGAAGCTGTATTGGAGCTACACAGATGGACAGAATATGAAATGAGAGGACCAGAGAATTAATAAAGGAGGAACCATTACGGGATGGTATAGAGAAATCTAGACTTAGATGGCATGGACATGTAAAACGAATGGAGGATAAGAGGATACCCGGGTGGATACACGAGACGGAGTGCGAAGGAAAGAGAATGAGAGGAAGACCCAGAGACAGGTGGCAGAAAGGGATGGAAGAAAGCGTGAGAAGAGAGGAGAAGACTGGACAGGGGTGGAAGCTGAGAGATGGTGGGAAGACAAAAGACGTTGGAGTGGCCTGTGTTCCAAACAGACCCGGCCAACGGCTGGAAACTGTGCAAGAGGATGATGATGATGATACTACGGCCTACAACGACGAGACAAAGCTCATTTTCTGCCCCTTGGTGTCAGAAAAAAACCTCGTGGCCCCTAAACAGTCGTAAAGGGTCCCCGAAAACTACATTTTAATGCTCTAAAACCAAGAGTTTCTGAGATATTCCCAGAAAACTAATTTCATTTAATAAACTAATGTAGGAATGCAAGCCAGTAACCATGACAACAGTGTCTCAAAAAGGTACATCCAACTTTCCATCTATTTCTGCAAGAAGTAATGCCAGTCCATTTATTAAATTTCTGTGAAAGTTTGCAAATGGCTATAAGGTTATCACGGAACCGACAAAAACTGTAAAATTCATCAATGCGCTTAAGGGGGTCAAGAGGTACCCTGGATTTTTTCACAAGACTTAAACGTGCGATGTGTCGTACAGAAGGTCTATTATATCTTCAAACAGCAACATTATTTTCAAAAATTCCTGAATTGAAATAGTTTATTTTTTATTTTATTTTTTTGCTTTAAGGAATTTGGGCCATTGGAGGCTAAAAAACCTGAATTTTCATGCACCACAAGCCTTTATAATTTATTAAAGGCGTCTTCCTCTGGATGCGCACTCGACACAACAGTGAGGGTCAGTTTTTATGTGACGTGAATTGCATTTCGTCTACGAGGTTTTCAATTTTATTTTGACGTCAGGAAGTACACGTTAGGAAAATTAGTTTCAGAGCATATTTCAACTAATCATTTATCTTTGTCGACAAACAGGTTCCAAGCCCCTAACCATTGCAACAGGAGCTCAATTGATTACGTCTGATTATTAATACCGACGACCGTTCGAAGAATGGGTACTTCTGCTAGTTTCATATACCATTCATCCGAAGGCGATGAAACTTGGGTGAGATGTTGTGTACACTCCAGGGAAGGTTTCTGGCTTAGTATATACATTTTACAATAGGTATCGCACCAGTAGATTCAACAAATGAGCGATGACACGCGAAGCGTTTCAACAAAGTCCCGTATAAAGTCATATACCAGTCGTCTGATAGTGATAAATGTTTGGTGATTTGTTGTGTACACTCCAGGAAAGGTTTCTGTCTAAGTAAATCCATTTTACAATACTAAGCGCACGTTTATATTCAACAAATGAGTGACTACGCGCGAAGCGTTTCGACAACGTCCCGTATACGTTCACATACCATTCATCCGATTGCGATGAAACTTGGGTGAGATGTTGTGTACACTCCAGGGAAGGTTTCTGGCTGAGTACATCCATATTACAATATGTAGCGCAAGAGTAGAATCAACAAATGAGCGACGACACGCGAAGCGTTTCAACCAAGTCCCGTATGCATTCATGTACCATTCGTCCGTAGCTATGAAACTTGGGTGAGATGTTGTGTACACGTCATGGAAAATTTCTGGATTAGTAAATCCACTATACAATATGCAGCGCACAAGTTGATTCAACAAATGAGGGACGACGCGCGAAGCGTTTCAGCAAAGTCCCGTATAAGGTCATATACCATTCTGCCGTTAGCGGTGAAATTTGAGTGAAATATGGTGGACACTCCAAGGAAGGTTTCTGGCTTAGTAAATACATTTCACAGTGGATAGCACACGAGTAGATTCGACAAATGAACGACGGCATGCGGAGCGTTTCAATACAGTCCCCTATGTTTTCATATCCCATTAGTCCGATAGCGATGAAACTTCGGTGAGATGTTGTGGACACTTACGTGACGGTTTCTAACTTAGTAAATACATTTTACAGTAGGTAGCGCACGAGTAGATTCAACAAATGAGTGACGGAGCGCGAATCGTTTAAACAAAATCAGGTATGCGTTCATATACTATTCATCCGATTGCGATGAAACATTGATCAGTTATTGTGTACCCGCCAGGGAAGGGGACTTAGTAATTCAATTTCACAATAAGTAGCGCAAGAGTAGATGCAACAAATGGGTGACGACGCGCGAAGCGTTTCAACAAAATCCCCTATTGCATTCATATAACATTCTTCGATTGCGATGAAACCTTGATGAGTTATTGTGTACACGTCAGGGAAGGGCTTCGACTTAGTAATACATTTCTCAATAGGTAGTGCACGAGTAAATTCAACAAATGAGTGACAGCGCACGAATCGTTTAAACAAAACCCCGTATACGTGCATATGCAATTCATCCGATTGCGATGAATCATTGATGAGTTATTGTGTACACGCCAGGGAAGGGTTTCGACTTAGTGAATCCATTTCACAACAGGTAGCGTACGAGTAGATTCAACAAATGAGTGACAGCGATGAAACTTTTGAAAGTTGTTGTGCACGCTTCCACGAATGGTTCTAAATTAGAAAATCCATTTTACGATAGCTTAGAGGCAGTTTACATGTTGTGTATCCAAAAGCACTTCAAGAAACAGAATTTCAACGCCAACACTTTCTTTGATTGGCATTGCAACGCATGCCGGGTACAGCTTGTATGAAATAAAACTTTTTTGCATATGAACAACATACAAACGGGTCAACGCCATAATGAATTAAATTTTTGTTTTTGTTTTTTACGCATGCGCACTTGGGGATTTCGAAAGAGGGTGGGCTTTTTAAATAATTATTATGAATGAGTTTTTTAAATATATATTAAGAACCAAAAAAACTAATAGGTCATCTGCTTTTTGGTATCTCGCTAACCAATAACGGGATATAAACATATGGGGTGTCGTAGGACTCGTGGTGAACCCCCTTTCTTATGGACAAGGTATGTCCACCCCAAAATAAAAACTACCCTTACCCGGGGGTGAAATAGTATTTTTTGTATGCATATGAACATGACGGCTTTTGCTAAAGAGCGGGCTTTTTAAATAATTATTTATAAGGGATTTTTTTTATATTTATTAAGAACTAAAAAACTAATAGGCCATCTGCTTTGTAGTGTGTCTAACCAATAATCGGATTTAAACATATGGGGTGTCATAGGACTCGTGGTGGACTCCCCTTTTCTATGGACGGGGTATATGCACCCCCAAATAAAAACTACCCTTATCTGGGGGTGAAATAGTATTTTTTATGCATACGAACTTGGCGGTTTTTGTAAGAGAGTGGGCTTTTTAAATGATTATTTATAGATGAGTTTTTTAATATTTATTTAAACAAACACAAAAACTAATAAGGTCATCGGCTTTTTAGTATCTCGCTAACCAATAATGCGATTTAAACATATGAGGTGTCGTAGGACTCGTGGTGAACTCCACTTTTCTTTGGACGGGGTATATCCACCCCAAAATAAAAACTACCCTTACCCGGGGGATGAAATAGTATTTGTTTGTTTTTTGTAAGAGAGCGGGCTTTTTAAATGATTATTTATAGATGAGTGTTTCTTAATATTTATTTAAATAAACCCAAAAACTAATAGGTCATCGGCTTTATACTATCTCGCTAACTAATAATGCGATTGAAACATATGAGGTGTCGTAGGACTCGTGGTGAACTCCCCTTTTCTATGGATGGGGTATATCCACCCCCAAATAAAAACTACCCTTACCCGGGGGATGAAATAGTAATTTTTTTGTTTGCATATGAAGTTGGCGGTTTTTTGTAAGAGAGCGGGCTTTTTAAATGATTATTTATGGATGAGTGTTTTTTTAATATTTATTTAAATAAACCCATAAACTAATAGGTCATCGGCTTTTTACTATCTCGCTAACCAATAATGCGATTTATACATATGGGGTGTCGTAGGACTTGTGGTGAACTCCCCTTTTCTATGGACGGGGTATGTCCACTCCAAAATAAAAACTATCCTTACCCGGGGGGTAAATATTATTTTTTGTATGTGCGTACACTGACGGCTTTTTTCAAAAGGACCTAACTACACTTTTGTTAATATTTTCTGAACCCCTGATGGGATTTTGCCATAGGCAGTATCTTAGCCCTTGGGGTGACGTCCCGTTTTTTAATGTATGATTCGTTTTTTGTACAAAGGTATACTACACTTTTGTTAATATCTCGCGAACCAATCATGCTAGGGACTTGTATGAGGGGTCCTAGCACTTGGGGCGACGTCCCTTTTTTAGGGGTGAAACTACCCCCAAAATTGAAAAATGAATATCTTGGAAACGAAGAACCCTAAAATTAGGTGTGTTAGCTTTAAAAATAGGTGATGATATAGGCTTTTACCTCGATTGGTCATTTCACCCCTAAAACAGTAAATAGTTATTATACGAGAAAAAACCTGTTAAACACTTAAATAGCAGGGGGTGAAAACTACCCCCAAATTTAAAAATCGATACCTTGGAAACTATGAACCCTGAAATTAGGTGTGATAGCTTAAAAATATGCCATGACATACGCTATTACCTGGATAGGTCACTTCACCCCTAAAACAGTAAATAGTGATTTTACAGGGGGTAAAACGGAGTTAAACGAGTAAAAATTATAATTGAACCTATGATCTTTTGTTTTTTATGAAATATAGGAGGGGAGTGTAAACTACCCCAAATTGAAAAAATTGATATCTTGCAAATTTAAGAACCCTAAAATTAGGTGTGATAGTTTAAAAATAGGTGATGCCATACGCTTTTACCTTAATGGATTAATTCACTCTTAACCCTCTCAGTGCCACGCGCGGATCAGATCGGCTCGCGCTGCTCGCGCCAAAAGTGCCAAAGCCGACTCAATCGGCGCGCTGTTTATATTATATTTGTAGATTTCTGTAGGCATATGTCCGTGATTATTTCATACTGTTGGAAAGGTGAAGTTTCAAGGTTGCCTATGCGGAGTTTACTTCTTTCCTTTGAAGTCGGTTACGCGATAGGTTTGAGTTTGTATTCTCGCCCTCCCTTTGCGCTCCCCCAATCACGCGCGTTCCCGCCAAAATTGCGGTGCAGTTGTTCTCTTCTTGTTGATGTTTTCTGCCTACAGATGTACCTAATAACTTTCTACAGCTGGAAATGCAGTGTTTCTTCGAATATGACTCTTAGGTGTCCTTAATTGAGGCTCAAAACTGATTTTTACAAAAAAGAAATTTAAGAAAATAATAATTTTCAGAATAACCTTAATCAAAAAGGTTTAGATGCCGAATGTACCTTTATGAACATAATGTATGAAAGAAAGAGGTATTGGTTAAAATTCAAAGCAAAGATAATTATTCTATCAATGGAAATGTTTTGTTTATGATTTTTTTTTTCGAATAGTCTGCATGAACATTGAAAATGGCTTGACAAGCTTGGCAAGTAATTCCAGAAATGTCTTGGCACTAAGAGGGTTAAAACAGGGAATAGTAATGTTACAGGGGAAAAAGTTATTAAACACCTAAAAGCATAAGCGTTTTTGTGAAACCATGCTTTAATGGACATGTGTATGGAAGTTTATTGTTATTATTATTATTCATTATTAGATAATTATTGAATAAAGTGTGTTGTATGTAACTGTCTTACAAAGTTTGACTGCATGCAAAACTTATTTGTATAAGCTGTGCATATAAATTTAATATACAATTAACACTAAGTGTTCTGAAACAACATGTATAGCCTTGTCTAGGGTATATAGAGGATCCTTAGCAAGAAAGACTGACTAACCCAGGAGTGTAAAGCCTTGCCATATGCAGTAAGCACCTGTTGGCAGAAAATGGTTCCTAATAATAACGGACTTAATGAATATGAAACGTGTTTCCAGTGTCGTCTTCAATCCTATTTTATACTTGTGATACGTGTAAGGATTTAATTTCAATTATCTACACCTCCGATAGTATGACTCTTAGTCAATTCGTTAAACTATAGAAATTTGTTTATATCCTATGCTCTGTTACATTATCATTTGACCATCTCACAGTGTAGTGGTTAACATACTTGGCTGTCAACCCTGACGTCTTGGCATCCAACCCCAACTATACCAAGAAATTCATTTTCATTTTAAGGTTGCAATAAGGTTCACTGAGCCTTGTCAACCCTTACCTAACAACTATCTAGTCATGTACGTTAACACGGCGCGGAGCACGTCCACTATCAAGTAGACGAGTAGTATGAAACTTCCTGGCAACATCGCCGTGCTGTTATCACCAAGACTCACTACACAAACAAAAGCCAGTGCCTCTGTGCTGATTCAACCCAGCGGTTACTACCGCAAGCGTATGTTTGATTAAAAAGCATCATTAATATAACTCCACTGACACCACAGAGGCCCCGGGTTCGATTTTTTTCTAAAGGCTGCAACAGGGTACACTGAGTCTTGAAGGTAAAACTTCTTCAACACCTCAAACAAATGTTTACTATTACTGGTTAGTTACCTATTTTTCTTGTTTTTCTTTCTTCGGCTTTTCCCAATGAATTGGGGTCGCCGGAGCCAACCAGGCTCATTTTGATTTTGGCCGGGATTTAAGGCCGAATGCCCTTCCTGACGCCACGTGATTTTTCAGTGAAAATTCCACTCCGCTGTCACCGGGATTTGAACCCCAGCCGTCCGGGTAAAGACGAGCAGCTAAGCCACTGCGCCATCACGCTCCCCACTGGTTAGTTATCTATACACACTTTAATCAATAACTATCTAATAATAATAATAATAATGATTCAAAAGAAGTGAATAATGCACAAATGTTCGCAGTAATGGCAGACACTACTCCTGATGTATCTCATGACGATTATTGTACGTTATATTGACGATACAGGTAGAGTTTTGGAATGAATCATTGACATGATTGCAGTAACTGACAAAACAGGAGCTGGCCTAGCATCTAGCATGCTGCAATGTTTGCATGAACATGAAATATTGACAGATAATTTAATTTTCCAATCCTACGATTAAAATGCGAGTTCTATGTCCGGAGAAAGGCAAGGAGTTCAAAAGAAACTGTCTGAACATGCCTTGTCAGGCTCATCACCTAAACACTTTTGTGGAACATACCTGTAATGCCAGAATCATCGTTACCAATATGTTTGATACCCTACAATCATTGTATACATTTTTTCTAGTAGCACCAAATGATTTTCCTGTTTGAAAGAAAAAATTTCAATGATAGAAAATTCGTTACAGCTGGCCAACTTATCAAAAACTCGATGGACCGCCCAAGCTCAAGCATTAAAAGCCGTTTGGACTTCTTTGAAGGTATTGTGGAAGTGCTGGAAAAAAATTTGGAAGGTGATTCGAATTTTGATAATAAGACGAAATCACAAGCACTGAGCTTAAAGGAGAGTATGCTCAGTTTCGATTTCATTGTATTCCTGATGTTCATGAGAAATGTTATGTACAAGGCTCAAGTTTTGACAGAAATTTTAGAATCTCCTGATCTAAATATAGTTGATGCTGCTATTGTGATACAAAGTACTCTTCAATCCTTTGAATCTATGCATTCAAATGAGAACGAAATGAACGATCTAGTAGAATCAGCAAAAATGTTCTCTTCAAAAATGAACGTGGATGATAAAAACGATTTTTGAAACATCATCGAAGACGAATTCTTCCCAAAATAGTCGATGGAAATCCTCAAAACGCAGCTGTTTTAAATATGGAGCAATTTTATCGCAAAGAATTCAAAGAAGTTCTGAATATGTTGATCCAGAAGACGCGTGATAACCTTTCTCTATTAATCGTCTTGATTAAACCACTTTTTGAAATGTTCAAAACACCATTTAACCGAGAATCTTGTACCATAGAACGCATTCAGAACGTTTTGAATTAATTCCCTGCTGCCCATTTACAGATAGTTTAGCTGTGAAAGTCGAATTGGAAAGTTTCTCCGACCAATGTAAAAACGCCCAAAACATGAATGATATCTTGCGAATTAGTGAAATTTTCAAAAAAGCGTTGCCTGCAGCAAATTATATTTGTCGAATTGCAATTACAGCTTCTGTATCAGTAGCTAGTAATGAACGTAGTTTTAGTAAGTTGAAATATGTAAAAGATTTCAAACGAAGAACAATGAACAATGATAGGTTAGCGAACCTCATTGTTTTGCATTGTGAAAAAGAGTTATCAGCTAAAATAAACTTAGATGTTCTTGTTAAAAGGTGGTTGATATTGAAGAAGAAGCGAATTAATATTTAGCAATTATGTATAGGTACCTAATAGCCGCGTTTTTTAAATTGTTGCTTCTCTGTTCTTTTCTTTTTCCTTGTTGGTATTATATCTTTGTTTCATTTCTATGTTTTTGTGAAATAAATAAATGACGTATTTGCTACTGTTACCATGTCTGCTGATTAATTTATCAAATGAAGGTGTGTCATGAATGCCTGTCTGAGTTTGGAAAAAAATATTTGTCGGCAAAAAGTGATTCCAAAATAACCGAGTCGGCAAATGTTGGCAGTCCAGCCCCCCCCCCCCACACACACACACAAAAAAAAAACCTTATTTTCGCCCCTGAATGTCCTGCATTGGGGAATTTCCAATTGACTGTCAGTCAATCATCATTTGGAATATAAAGGCAAAAGATTACAATTAGTGATCAATTTTAAGTACTTAGGAGTAACATTCCAAACACAGGGAGTTGTATTTACGAAGCACATACAAGACAAAGTTGACACAGCAATTGTAGCAATGAATGACATAAGACAACTCGGGAAATTGTCCCTTGATACAGGCATGGCGTTATTTAAGCTCAAAATTACTCCCATAGTTGCATATGCATTGGAAAATATATGGCAACACCTGACAAAGAGTGACCTGATGAAAATGACAAGAGTGAAGGCAGTATACTTAAAAAAGTTACTCAACCTTTCAAAATACACATCCTCTCGCCTTGTATATGTATTGGCCAAAGAGCAATTTTATATCTAAGATTTAAGAAATCAATGGATGCTGCCCGATACTGGAGCAGATGATGCTTTACTGAGTGAACTTCGTGACAAGAGGAGACATATTTGGAGTGACTTCTACTGTACAGATGCCATGACGACTTGTGAGTGGATGAACCCGAATTATGAACTCCGTCATATGATGACACGAATGGCAGTGCACGGTTTTCACCATAAAGTTTGCACTGAAAAGTAGTATCACCAGTCAAACTTAAACTGCGTGTGTATTTTATGTAAGAGGCAATGTGAGAGATATCATGTATTAACATGCGGTGAACGTCAGATGTCTATTACAAAATTTTGCACCGAATGAACTTGTATGGTGTTCCTACTATTATGGCCATTGGCTGGCGTAAAATTTATTATTTCCAGTTGGTAACGCTAGTCCTACACCATTATTCTTTCCTCCATGTCCTACACGAGACAATTATGTGAGTTTTGTTGTGAAGTGGTCGCATTGTAACACGAGAGGCAAGGAGTTTAGCCAACACCACCTAGAGAGAAAGCCTTGCGATACGATTTATGACGTCTTAACCTTCCGGCCGTCAGCGAGCGCGCCACCCAGCACTGCTGCTATGAACAACCTGTGAGGAAACGCGACTGAGTGTTTATGTGTCAAATTACGTTCTACAGACGCGAATAAATAAATAACGTAACCATAAATGAAACATAAGGTCAGAAGTTGATGCGATCGGTACATTACTCTAGCTTATAAATCGACGTTTTCGATCATAATCGATAAGTATGCATTTTGAACCTTGCGAGTGTGAACTTGACCGAAAACACTGATGTCTCAATAAATGCGATATATAGAAGAATTCAATAGAAATCTTGAAAAATATTCACCCCATTTTAACGTGAGATGTCGACTACACAACAACAAATAACTAATTAATCCGTAACAGTTAAAACAGAGATTAATATCTACAGTATAGTCAATCATATCTGTCCAAAGGTCTAGGTTTGATTCCCATCTCTGCCGAGAAATATAATTCTAGTTAGTTATTGCTGATTATTGTTGTTTAAAGGGGCACAATTACGAGGTCATCTGCCCCTAAAAATACAATTCTGATTTGAGTGTGAAACGAAATTCACTCAGCCTCATGAGTTAAAACTGAACTGAGAAGAAGTGGGTTCGATTTCTCCTTTCTCCTCCAGGTAAATCCTGGGATTGTTCCTAGCAGAAGACCATGGTCACCTCCTTCCCAAGGGCAGATGACCTCGTAGTTCCTCCCCTTAAAACTACAATACCTAACCTTCCCAATTCTAGCATCACAATACACACATACAAATTCTACCCATATCCAAGTACACATGGCTGATGACAGTGATGTCATAACCCACTTGCAAATCAACAACAACAACTAGCCACAGAAAGTTTTCATGCGTGATATGAAAACAGGCTAGTAATGGCAAGCCTATGACAGAAAAGGTTACCTACTGAAATGGAACAGAGCAGCAGTCATGAGACATGAGAACATTTACAAAAGAGGAAACTTTTGTTGTTGATGATTCATATAGGGGCATGATGTGCTAATAATTTAGAAACAAACACTTGATATAGAGTAATCCTACAGTAACACTTTTCATATGGCAATATTTACAATATCAGGCATGGCATAAGCTTACCCGACAATACATAAAACATGCTAATTACCAGTGATCTTAGCACTTTGTTTTCAACAGAATACAGTGAGTCATCTGCAAAAACATGTTCTCATATTTTCTATGTTACACAAACTGTGCAGTTTTGTAAAAAAAAACTAAAAGATGACTAGTTGAAATAAATATCCATATCCAAGTATACATGGCTGATGACAGTGATGTCCTAACCCACTCACAAAACAACTACAACTAGCCACAGAAAGTTTTCATCCGTGATAAGAAAACAGGCTAGGAATGGCATGCCTATGACAGAAAAGGTGACCTACTGAAATGGAACAGAGTAGCAGTCATGACACATGAGAACATTTACCAAAGAGGAAACTTGTTGTTGATTCATAAAGGGGCATGATGATTTAATAATTTAGAAACAAACACTTGTTATAGAGTAATCCTACAGTAACAGTTTTCTTATGGCAATATTTACAATATCAAGCATGGCATAACTTAAGCTTCCCCAACAATACATAAAACATGCTAATTACCAGTGATCTTAGCACTTTGTTTTCAACAGAATACAGTAAGTCATCTGCAAAAACATGTTGTTCTCATATTTTCTATGTTACACAAACTGTGCTGTTTTGTAAAAATAAAACTAAAAACTAAAAGATGACCATATCTATCCTTCACTAGTTAAATAAATATAGCCTTTTCATAAGATCTTTTCTACTTTTCAATACAAAATTGTTGTATTCCCTATTATATTGGTAGCACTGAATGAAAGTAGAACGAGCGATAACATTCTGTATAGTACATGAATTAGCCAAAATACCTTATCAAACGATGAGAAATAAATCAGGGAATGATGTTTTAATTGATGTCCACTGTCTGTGACTCACCCAGCCAACCCAAATAGCATCACGACTTATGTAGGCAGAATTCCAGCTGTGGCCACAATTGTCCACATCAATCATCATCAAACCGGTATTGCCAACCTCGCCCTTACGGTACTATGCCACACCAACACCCTTCGATTTGTCCAATCCAATGGTTTTTGACGCGTCCAGATCAATGGTGCCCCGCTGGCTGCGCTCGGCCAAGGCCGCTCCTACACCCGACCATTCTAACCTTCGTTATGTGGTATCCAATGGTTTTTGACTATGGTTACAGCCTAACGCGTCCAGATCAATGGTGTCCCGCTGGCTGCGCTCGTCCAAGGCCGCTCCTACACCCAACCATTCTAACCTTTTATGTGGTATCCAATGGTTTTTGACAATGGTTACAGCCTAACGCGACCAGATAAATGGTTTTGTGCTGGCTGCGCCCGGCCAAGGCCGCACCTACACCCGACCTTCTACCTTAGTTTTGCCCAATCCAATGGTTCTTGTCAATGGTTAAAGCCAACGCGCCCAGACCATTGGTTTTGTGTCAACCGTGCCGCGCTAGCTGCGCGCAGCCAAAGTCGCACCTACACGCGACCATTCTAACCTTCGTTTTGTCCAATCCAATGTTTTTTGACAATGGTTACAGCCTAACGCGCCCAGATCAATGAGTTTTGACAATGGTTACAGCTTAACGCATCCCGACGATTTATTTGATCAACAGTGATTTTGTACACATGTTGGGAACAATGTGTGCGTGCCGCTAGAGTGAGCCGTGATGATAGTGGAACGAGATGCAAGCGCTGTAGAAACATGGCAGCCGTTTTTAAAATAGCAACTTTAGCACATATATGAGGTTCAGTAGTGACAATTCAAATTGATATCAACGGTAGCTATGAATGAAGATAGAAGGCGCTATAAAATTCTCTAAAATACATGAATTAGCCAAAATACCTTATGAAACGATGAGAAATAAATCAGGGAGCGATGTTTTAATATATATTTCCTCCTCCGCTGTCTGTGACCCACCCAGCCATCCCAAATAGGATCACGACTTATATAGAGAACATTACAGCTGTCAGCGCTATTGTTCAAATCAATTGTCATCAAAACAGTACCATGACAGTTCTGCCAACCTCGCCCTTATGGTACTATGAAAAACAAAGAAGCGCCCAGTTCAGCAGCTAGTGCGCACCACTTAGTTCATTACATCGGCGCCAAATTGAATCGTTTATTCACCATGGTTTGTGGAAATTGCCTCATAACGATCTGTAATTTCAACCACAACTGTGGTTTTGAAAATGTTTACAGCCTAACGCACCCAGATCAATGGTTTTGTGTCAACCGTGTCCCATTAGCTGCGCACGGCCAAGGCCGCACCTACACCCGACCATTCTAACCTTCGTTTTGTCTAATCCAATGATTTTTGACAATGGTTACAGCCTAACGCATCCAGATCAATGGTTTTTGAAAATGGTTACAGCATAACACGCCCCGATGAATGTTTTTTTATCAACAGTGTGTGCTGCCAGAGTACGCCCTGTTGACAGTTCAACGAGATGCAAGCTCTGTCAGAACATAGCAACCGTTTATAAAAAGAGCAATAAATATAAACACATAACTTATATGAGGTGCAGTATTGATCAGGTCTCCTCATTTCAATGTTGATGCAAGTGTATAAGCTGCATTTTATTTTTATTTAGAATTAATATTATATTATTTACAGGGTGGATACATTTTTAGGCATTTGCACCTTCAACAGTCCATATGCGAGCACTTCCTAAAAATACTCTCTAGCATGTATGTTACATTAGATTAAAACTTTTAAAATATGCCTACATTAACGTTCATCCAATGAAACTAGATGTATAGAAACTTGCAAGACTTCATTCCAGATTGTGTTCCATTTTATCTGTGAAATTGAAACAAAAACCCTCTTAGAAATTGTATGTTAAACTTGCATGAAATATCCCATTTAAAGCGCTAGCCTCCGTGGCTTAGGCGGCAGCACGCCGGCCTCTCACCGCTGGGTCCGTGGTTCAAATCCCGGTCACACCATGTGAGATCTGTGCTGGACAAAACGGAGGCAGGTTTTTCTCCGGGTACTCCGGTTTTCCCTGTCAACATTTCATTCCTGCAACACTCTCCACTATCATTTCATTTCATCTGTCATTCATTTATTCATTGCCCCAGAGGAGTGCGTCAGGCCTCGGCAGCCGGCACAGTCCATATCCTCGCCGCTAGATGGGGCTTCATTCATTCCATTCCTGGCCCGGTCGGAGACTGGAAGCAGGCTGTGGATTTTCATCCCATTTAAAGCGTACACTTACCCTCTCCATTCTAACCTTCGCTTTACAACCACCATTCTCCAAAACACTCTGCTGCTTTCAGAGCTATTTACCACTTTCTGGATTGGACGTTTAATGTGACTGTACACAGAGTTTATTAGTTGCATTTTAAACTGATATCTCCACTTTAGGACAACTTCTTGCAATCAGTTCAACGTTTGGTGTGCTAACACTACACTACCTATTGTAAATGCCAATTCATTGTTCATCCTATACTTCAGTGGCGGCCGGTAATAAGGTTGCAGTGATGCACAACGACCAGATTAATTCAAGAAAAACAATTAATACCGTAATAATATTTTTAGTAATAAAAGCTGTACGTTTCCTTTTATATGTATAGGAATTCATAATTCTGTTCGTTAATAATTCAGGAAATCTTATAGTAAGTTACTGTGAACTGTCTGAGAAAGCAAAGCGCGCCAACCGTCTAGGAGTGCTCGTTGCCAGGCCCGAGCACCGACCAGATCTCAATAGTGAAGGGTATGGCAAAGATGCTAGACCGAGCAGGTCCTATCCCAACAGTTAACTCGGCTGGCTGTTGCCCGCTGATTGCAACAAGGAAGCCGAGGAGCGGACGGAGACATCTGAGATGCTCCATCAACTGCCAATACCATGTCTTGCAGGTTTTCATGTAACCAAACTATTTAATCTGGTGATCTAGTGATAATGTGATGTTCTCTGAACTGCGGCATTCGTGATGAATGAGGTACATCCGTTTTACCGGGCAATTGAATACAGTTTCCTTTGATATCAAGCAGTATTTAACCCCCCCCCCCATTAATGAAAACGGACAACACCCAAAACAATTATCCACCAGCCGCCACTGCTATACTTACAGATTAGTAATTAGACATGTACAGAAGTGGATCAAGTAACACAATATTAATTGAACCAGAGGGTCATTACCTTAGTGCGCCCTGGAAATCGCGGCAAACTATGGTGTCATTTGGCTGGTTAGGTGCAGAGCGAGTGGACCTCGCATTACCCTGCTCCGCTGACTCATATCGTTAGATCACACGTGTTTTGTCATTTATATGGGTGTGTATCTGCAAAGTTTAGAAGTTAGTGTTGCACGTTTAGTGAATATTGTGATTACTGTGATTGTTGGTCATGCCTAGACACCAATTCACATTGCACGAACGGGTGTATATCCATAATTCGTATATGAAAAGCAGAAAGTCTTGTTCTGAAACAAGATGAAAATGTCGAATCAAGTTTCCAGGAAGACCTGAGCGTAATGCCAGTACAATTAGGAGGCTCGCCAAACGATTCAAGAAAACAGGCACCGTAAATAATAAACATTTTAACAGACAACGTTGTGTTCTTACACAACGGGGACACCAAGAGCCAGCTGATGAGCTAGCTTGGTGTCCTAGGCGAAACCCCACACAAGACACGGCACAAACCAAGCAGAATTGCTGAGATTGTTGTCCATTCTTTCATCAGAAGATGTCAGGTGTGTGTTACAAGAGAGGGAGGACATTTTCGGCTTCGACTTTGATCACTGTACATATTATTGGACATGGTTGGTAAAAGTGTTCAAGTGTGCACCAACCACCAACTGAACATTGTACGCGTGCCCACGATCAGCGCCAGTCAACGCCGGCTTAGCTTGCCGTGTTTACCGGGGCGCACAATGATAACGACACTGTACATACTGTACAGCCCGGGGGCAGTACCCCCTGAGACCCACCCCGCCATCTTTCACCAAAACCACCCCAACTGGAAACACTATAATTCCAGAACATATCTCTACACAGCAAGCGGCGACCACCTAAGCCTAGGAGGTTAGCCAACGGCTTGCAAAACTCACATAAACATTTACACTAAGAACTATCTGGGGCAGCTACACTGATGCAATGCTGACCAAGCAGCGCCGAAACATATAAGAATGGAACCCGGAGTGGAGGGATTATCTGTTGTTCTGTTCTGTTCTTCCCCAGCGGCCCTGCCCGACGAGTTCCAGTTCTTCACCAGGTGAGATCTAGTTATGCTCAGAGTCCTTTATATTTGTAAAACACCTACCCTGAACTACTGTACACCTTACAAATTGTATCACATTTTATATTTGCTTAAACTCCCCAAGAGGGACATCACATCACATTTACTGGCCAATAAACACATGGTCAGTAAGCATACACGTTTATCACTAATTACACTCCATCTTTACATCCTTATACCCAACCTGACCTTAGTCATAATTGCCCCTGACCGTAGAGGCCAATAATCGCATTGTCAGGTTCTATTGTGCTCGAGCACGCGACTCGACTGCAGAGCGCCGAGTCACTGACACTGCACATTTGTTGAATTGCTCAGTCTACTTAATTGGCAGGCTGGTATAGCAGCCTGCACTTAGACATTCATCCCCTGGCAGGTAATTGCATCTTGCAGGGACGCCCCCAATAGCTTAAGCATTCACACCAACACATTACACTGGTAGTCTCTCCTAACCACGAGAAACTACCCTCATTTCGGAAGCAATCCTCAAAATTAGCACAGCTACACTACCGTGTTTTTTCCACCCCCAACCAAGGGATAAAACAATACAATGAAAGAATATTGTAACTTTCCTAATTTCTACCGAACGGCCATGAACAGTTATTGGACAAGCTTCCTCCTCTTATGCTGAACCAAAGTTTTGGGTGAAAACCTGTCGTTAACATTGTGTACAAAATTATTAATCAAGATATTACTGGCAGTGCCCAGTGCAGTCTTTTCAATTAATGCCCTGGCATGCTTTGGGCAGTAGTGCCCCATAAACAGTGCAGTGGGCAGACATCTTTGTGCTACATTCACCAAAACACTCCGCTGGTTGCAGTGATGCAAAAATTCTGTCTTGTAGCTATTGAGTAGCTTACTCATAACAACAGAAGTAAATGCAGCACAGTTGACTACATCTGCATGGGGATAGCACTTATTGGCATTTATTAGGCTGGCGTGATCACTCTGGCCTGTCTCATCGCAAAGAAAGACTTTGCAATAATTGCAATCATATCGCTTTAAAAAAACATACGAGCAATAACCACTGATGTAGTGTAAGAAAGGCCAATACTCATCTTGTAGGACTTATACATCACTATCATCAGCAACACAAGCATCAGAAGCACTTATGTCACATGTCTTGTCTTCTTCAAAATACTCGCTCACTGCAGCATTGAGGTTCAGGAAGCTCTGAAGGCGCAATTTATTCTCCACCTCAAACACTTGCCTCAGGGAAATATTGTACTGGCTCCCTGCCAGTTGGCGATATTTTCCAAATCAAGCTTCTAGGTTATCTGTCTGTATGAGAATACAAGCAATTCCCAGGGATAGTTTTTCACTTTACGCTTTGTTAGCAAGTCTAATGTATCCTTCTTCTCCTAGGGAACTTACTCTCCAAGTTCTTAAATAAACTGTCCATATCAGATATAGTATCCTCAACACTTTGTTGTTCATATGCATCAGGACCAGCATACACTGAATGGGCATTCCTTATAAGTTCTTCAATTTCTATCACTGCACCTAACTGTCATGGTAAAGACATGTTATTACAACGTTTCACTTCTGTATTCGATACATACAAGGAAGCACTCAAACCTTCTGTTATCTTAATGCAGCAACGCAAGTGTGGACTAGGATTTTCCTTCATTAAAATAAAATATATACAAGATTCCTCTCTAATGTAATTCCACTCAGGATGAAGACTCGCACTGTTTAACTTCACCTTCAATTCCTGAAAGTTTCTAAATGAAACTGGTTCCAGATTTTCCGCCAATGTCTGCATACTTTCAGCGAGAGCCTTCGATAAACTTTCATTATTTATCAATCCTACGCCTCCTATCATCTGGAACTTCTCGGCAGACAGTTGCAGTGTCAGTTAAATACTCTGGGCAGTTGGGCGTAGCTTCGGTGGCGTAGTCGGTAGCATGCTGAACTGCTGTGCCCAAGATAGCGGGTTCAAACCCGGCCGAAGTCGTCGGATTTTTTAAGAGCGTTAAAAATCCTTCAGTATGCCTTCCTTCGGAGGGGAAGTAAAGCCGGCGGTCCCATGTCATAGATTTATGGCATGTAAAAGATCCTTTCACAGACTAAACTTGTGTAAAGCAAAATTTGTTAGGTTAGATTTCGTCAGAACGCTCTATCAAAGTTCCAACGTTCACCACTAGGTATCATTGATATCTGGTGGCGAAAGTTGGAACTACTTGAAATTGAATGGAACCTGTAGCTCACCCTTTAGGGTATCCGCTGGAAGCAGCTACAGACTCAGGCGAGCCGAACATGTCCTCGGACACTCCCGGCACTAAAAGCCATACGATAAATAATAAGTTGGGGAACTGAGACGGGACTGCTCCTAGGAATTTAATTCGAACATTAACTTACGACACAATCATTTTATCACAGTCTTGCATTACATTAATTACTCTATTTATTCTAAATGTATTCAATCTCCAACCTAATTCACACACACCTCTTCCCCCACCCCTATAAGAAATGTAATGAAATAAATTACTGCAATAGAAAAAAAAAGATTAATCAGGGCCTGCTACAGGTTATCGGTCTCTAACCTCATGCAGTTAGCTTGCAATTCAAACCCCAATAGAAATGTGAATACTATCCATATTAACACCCACTTATACTTCCCACTTGAAATTGATAGCCCCATAAAACAAATAAACCTAACCTACGACATTAGCCTATAGCACATAATTTAGGTTAGAAAATTCTGACTTCTACATCTAAATGAATTTTCGTGATCAGAAGAGCTAGCCTATGCTAAAATTTAAGGGTAGGACTATCTGCTAACTAACCTCTAATCAGTCTCGGTTGATACAACGGAGCATAACTAGCTTTCCATTCTTTTCATCATACATACTAGTGGTCTATTGAATCTCATGCGGCTTGAAATGGATGGCACAAACCTACAAGAAAAGAGACTTGGTTACAAAGTTCCTTCCTACCATTACACTAAGCTTGTGAGAATTGGAGCATAAGTATTGATGTAACACGTACCATAGAATATTTCGTAGGAATAAAATCCTTGCGGTGAATAGCTCGTATCCATTTCGACTTTTCACCTTCATCATTAGGAAATGAGAAAACGTTTACTTTCGGTCCATTAGCGTAATTGCCTTTACAATTACTAACACTGCACTTAATAGGCACAACTTTACACTGCACTGATAACCATTAAGTATAACCGGGTAGGAAATCTGAGAAAACCAGTACCTGGGACTGTAAACACAACACACAACACGCGGAAACCATACCATAACCTGCAAACTCGAATGTTATGTCTCAATGTCCACGGCCGGGCTTCCGTGACGTCACTCGCTCGTCAACTTCATATCGAGAGGCTTTCTCTCTAGGTGGTGTTGGTTTAGCTAATATCTTTGAACTCTCGGTACCTTAATACTGGAATGCAGACTGTGTGAGAGTAAAGTGCGACTGGTTACGCCTGGTCCTTCCTAGACAACGGAAAGTGTGTTTTTCTCTCGATATTTTAGTCTAAAGTTAAACTCTAAATAATTCCAAGAAAATTACATGTACCGCAATATTGTAAAACAGTAGTTCTGTCAATAAGGAACACTGTTCGGCAATATCACACTCAGGTAAAATAATAATAGGACCTACTGCCCCCGTAAATTGAATTATATTGAGACCACGATGGCTGTATTGGCAAATATGAGTAAAGTTATGGCTGTCATAGTTGTGACGTGTATATTCATGACGTAGGCACGGATGACGTAGAATTCATGCAAGTAGGCTGATTGAGCTGAGATTCTTGGTGACGTCATGATTTTGTTCGAGAAAGATCGGAGATTTACGACGCAGTCGCAGGAAACAAGGTATTGTGCTAAGGAAGAAGTTACGCTATTGGAGGAGAGACTCGAACCAATGAACGATAGTTTGGAAGGAAGACGGAGATTGCTGAAACTACGATATTTAATTACTTTTGGCATGCAGAATTGTGGAAAACTATTTTCAGTTATGGCATTGATTTGGAATTTTGAAGAAATTAATTTTGAGTTTTTGAAATTTGAAAATCCGTCAAGTATAGCCAAAGTTAAAACTTCTAGCAATGACGCAGCAACAGGCTATGGAAGGGATGGATACGCCCCTTAAGAAATTGATAAAAGGTCGTGCACACAAGAGAGGAGCTCTCAGAACTCATACTCAGAACTCATACGGATCATACCGCTGATACCGCATATATATTTCAGATGTCATAGAGTCATTTTCGAGTGAATAAGTGAAGCAAGTTGTCTTCAGCGTGTGGTTAAAGCCCGGCGCATCGAACGAACACGGAGCAGTTCCATTTTACGCTGCTCGAAACTAGGTGAAGTTGAAACGCTCACATTAACGTTTCCACCAGATAAGATATCAAGAGTTAATTTCAGCCTTTATTATAATTCAATTGGGCAGTACAACATTGAGGTGTGTAGAAGATTTGAACAGTTTCACAGTTATACTTCGAAAGATATTGGCACTTTAAGGCTGCCAACAAAAGTGATTTTCTCGCCACATGAGAAACACTTTTAAAATTCCACATTATACACTACGGCTGACACGTGGATTGCAACAGTGATATTGGAGAATACGTTTGGTAATACAACGATACAGTCCACTATGGAACATTATAATCTTGCAGTGCTTTCAATGATTATAACGGAAGTTGAGATGGAAGGCTAAGGCTTTAATGCAATTGGGACATATATCGTTGGAGTGAAATAACAGCATGGAACTTCGTTAATCGTCTTTCTACAAAAGCGAGCATGTAGTGAACATCCAACTACACTCATGCATCGTGAATCCATCGCTGAATTATACCAGATGACAGTGGAAATATTTTCATACTCCACGATTATGAATATTTCTGCGGAAATAACTGCAATAAACTTCATGGCGAATTCCTACCAGAACTTCAGGGAACTTTCAAGAGAGGCCAGGGTGGACCCGGCTCACAAAGAAGAGTTTTGCCAGAAGGATGTTTTTCGTATCCACGGAGCAGTGCAATTTCGGAGGAGGAAGCAGTTCGATTCTCCGAGGACGCTGATTCCAGGTTCGAGGACGGAGCACATCTTTACGCTGGTGAATTGGAACCAACAGCAGTTTTCTTTGAAAACTTTCCTGTAGAACTTCAATCAACAGATAAGGTAGTCGTGAACGTTTCTTGTATTATTTGAGTCTTGTAGCGATATCTGAGCAACCGTTTTTCCCATATTTTCTGTCCCATTTATTGTGCCCCATTTTCTTGATTGATATTTCTGTACTCAGTACACTTCGATGATTTACGCCTTTTTCTACGATTTATTGAGACATTGTTATGTCATTGGCATACTTAATAATTTTGGATCAGTTGAGACTGATATTTAGATTCTTTCAGTAATTTGCATATTTTTGTAGTCACGATTTAATTGTAAAGTTAACGATTTGCTATGGCAGATTTGAATTCAGACAGCGTGTCATTTTATTAAAGTAATTCTATTCAGTAAATTACTTTGACCAATTTTCTGTTATCCTCAAGAAAGAAGAATAATTAAATGATTTTAGAGCGTTAAAATCTATTACGATATCGACGATCTTTGAAATACTAGTCGTCTTATGAACATGATTGCAACATAGACATTTATCATTGCATTATAGACATTTTTATGAAATATGAACTTTGATTACGATTTATTGAATACACTATAGTAATGAACTTTTGATAGGAGTTTTTCTCAATTATAGATTGGAACAATAATGTTTGCATTCCACAGTCTAATTGTATTCTATTCGACTATTTATACAGTTTAGTTGAACTTTGATTGAAGATAGTATTTTTATACTGCGTTACTTTGAAGATATTAATCTCAATTTTGATAGACCAGGGAGGAGTGTCTAATCGTATTTGCTATTAAATTTATTTGTGATTGGCAAATTTTTACTTCATATCGATTCATGAATGAAACCCACGAAGGTTAAATAATAACAGTCATTAATACAATTGATGAATATAAGAATTTTTAAAGAGGAACAATGGATGTATAATCGTTAGTTCAGTGGACATGTAAAAGTCGCTGATGAATAATGCCCTTGAATTATGAAGGAGGTTCCCACAGTAATAAATGAAGTTGATGAATTTATAAGTGGAGGTTTTTGTATGTAGTTTGGAAGATTTTTATGCCATATATATGAAGATATATGATGAATTTTGGGCCAATTTTTGTGCAATTTTGTGCGTTTTGAGCGAAGTATTTTCCCGCTGAATGTATTGTTCTGTTTCTTTGAAAGTTATTCATATGAAGATACTGTTAAAATTAACAAGAGTGTTAAATAATTTGAGATGAAGATTTTGAATGGAGGTTACCATCACAAATATTAATAATAATTATTAAACCTTATTAAACCTGAATTTGACAGTTAAATATAACTAACCTTCATTGGTCGATTATATCACCACGATTTGAGTAATTATCAACCGGATAAATGTGTGGTTTAATGTATTTCTTGTATAAATAATATAAACAATATAATATTGTAAAATAATTTTGTAAATATCTTTGTTAAATAATTTGAAATGAAAAGCATTAATAGAGGCGTGTATAAAATTTTCAATTGTCATTTGACATTGTTATAAACAATTTATTATTGTTATAAATAATTAATGAACTTTTGTTATTAACATTAAGAGTTTTGTTTTTATACTCTAAACAACGCTAATTAAGCAAGTGGATTGAACAGTTAAACATGATCTGGGATTGTTGGAATAATCCACTGGTGTTTGAATGGAGCATTTAAAAGATTTGCGTGATAATATTTCAGTTGAGATGTGAACATTTACGTGTTTTGAAAAGGAGAGCCAAGCTCTGAGGTAACTCGCTTATGCTAGGGTTGAACGGACGGGGTGAGTCCACTTTGACGATGCAGGTGCATTGCAGCTGGCCCGGACAACTGTATTATAGAGGCCAAGGACGTTTCCATAATAGCCTTGTGGCTATAAATAAAATGTGAAGTATATAAACACGCAAAACAATTGATATATGTGTCTCGTCCCAAATCCCGTTTCCATTCCAAGTGCATTATTATTTTTACGTTGCTATGAGCTTGAGAAAGCTGAAACATTGTATGTAGAGTATACAAGTCCTACAGGAGGACATGATTATATGGACGATGGCTTCTGATTGCCACGTGGATTTTGTTGTTTATTTTTGTTAAAATCATTCTTTATGTGAAATAAATTATTGTGCAGTTTAAAGTTTCTCGTCTTCGTTCTGGTTCATTTTAAATATCATGGTGGAGGTTATTGTGAGGGCATACTTTAAGTGATCCAGTTGACAACCCAGTCCCCGAGATAAATTTAAGAGGTAAGTAAAGGTAAGTATGAACCCCGTATATTTTGGTGTGTTCCACAATAATTTCTTGTTAACTATTGTGCTCTAATCTCGATAGTATCTGTCAGTGACATTTTCATTGATGTAGCTGTGCCGGTGCGTTTGATTATTGGCAATCCGATTGAGGGGGCGGATATCTGACAGCCTACTATCCGGATATCGGGTACACTACGTGTATTCGTCATATACTATTTAGACCTATTATATCGACATTTGATGTAAGACGTATCCACAAACGCAGAATACTTAATTACAAATCTTTATTTGAAATTTAAGTTGATCGTTAACCTAGAGTGTAAGATGTAACGTGCGCTGCAGATCAAAGATGTTAATCCGCGCAGATATCTCACTCATTAATTCTGTACTCACGCTGCGTGAAAGTTGTTGGTTCAATCATCGGCTCGTGTTGTGAACGGTCACATTATAATTCGTATAATATCTATGCTCAGTATAGTGCAATTTGTTCCCTTTGCTTTGACAATTCGTATCAAAGTGACTGGGGGTTGAAAGTCTGTACTTTATGCTGAGTAATGTAGACATAGTAGGCATACTGCGCTTCAGCAATTGCATTGTCTCTCTGAATCCCCAGTCCTATTTAGACAATCTAGCACTGTTCAAACAAACAAACACCTCCTGGACGTTTATAATTTGTGATGATGCAAATATTTCATGTGGAAGGTTCTTACCAAAATAAGGCTATTCATTCCATATCAGTACCAAAGAGTAAGGCCCCTTCAAGCAGCAATCAACACCACCAGCTCTTTATTGGTTACTAAGAAGGAAACACTTCTGGAATGTTCCGGATGGGTAGACATTTACAGGAATACCAATTGATCATCCTCATAGCCCTGACGTAGATAGAAATTCTATTTTATGTACGGTTGCATACATTTAAAGAATATAGAGCAAAACACAAGAAAAATTCCTGGAAGGTTATTGGAATATACCATTAAACTTTTCTGTGTGTAAATGACAAATATATCCTGTACTTGTTACAGTGTATCCTCGTAGTTAATATATATTACCTAATTATCCTGTATTTTAGATTCCTCAACATTATGGAGGGCCAACCATCTATCAAATGTGAACCAGAAGAATTCCCTGAGATTGTAAGTTGTATTTTAGTTCCATATATTGTGTACCATTACTGATGGGCATGACAATTCTTTGTGTACCGTAATTAATAGGAATTATGTCATGTACGTAATACTACCAAATAGTGATGGTTATAATTCTTATTTGAGGGGCCTAACATCTAGGTTATCGGCCCCCTACCAAATATTAATCTGAATCTGTAATGTTTGCTTTTAATTTTCCTAATAATAATATTAACACCTCCGTTCTTCAGTCCATGATTTATTGGTCCTTGTATTAATTTTCTCAGCAAAATGGTGGTTGTTAATTACTGTTTTAAACTGGGGTCGATCTTATATAATTTCTTCTGTGATTCCAATTTCCTGAAGTTCATTTTCTATTTCACTAAGCCACTGGTTATTGACTTTCATTGAGAGAGCAAGGTTGAGGATCTTTTGGTCTACCTGGGATGGTTCATTCTGAGAATGTTACCGTCGAACTTAAAATGCCTTTTCCTGAAAGTGTCAGTGATATTTTCGGAATGCTGATAAATTTCCCAAGGCTTTCGTTACTCCCAGATTCCTTCTGAGCAGACTGGACCAAGGATTTCCCTAAATATTTTACTTTCTTGTTTCTTTATGTTCTTACTAAGAGATCTACCTTCAATGATCAATGTTTCTCAGCCATAGAGTGCTTCAGGATTGATTATTGTGGTATAATGTCTTAGATGTTGATTTTTTAATTACATCTGTAGGTACAGGCCTTCTGGAATGTTGAGATTTTCTCTTTGTTTGCGTCACGACTCAGTCGTGAAGTAAAGTACTATCCCGTCATTTGCCTGGAGGGAGTATGGATAACGCAGGGAAAAATCTCTCAGGATGGGTACTGTCAGTGGGATTCAAACTGAATTGCTGCAGCTGCCATCAAGGCCGTGGTGCACAGTTCAATGAACAAGGCTAAGCCGTGGGGTTTAAAATTATTTACTTGATGAATTTTTGCCGAATATAGTCTTCAGAGGATTCCGTCTAGACGACGAACGGATTCGCCTATGCATTTGGAGTCCGGTCTTGGCTGTAATTTAGTGAAGTTTTCAAGGATCTGAACTACCTCTTGTCTATTGTTGGAATGAATAGCTTGATCATCTGCGAATGCCAAACACTGCAGATGAATATTATTTTTGAGTCGTCGACCAATAGTTCTTTCTTTTGTTCCCCCCCCCCCCCCAGTCCTGGGCTGTTATTCAAAGACACTCTTGAACATTTTTGGAGATAGCCCATCTCCTTGTCGAAGTCTTTGCTATTATGATTACGATCAGAAAGTTCACATAAATTTAACTATTGAAGTTATGGCTGTCAGTGTCTGTCGGATTATAACTCTTGTTTTCCTGTCAACTTTGAAATCTTCTAGAATATTGAATAGTGTGTGTAGGTCTACTGAATCGTCCGATTTCCTGAAGTCTCCAATGTGAGCATTGTTTGCCTGGCTTTATGAATTTGCAAGATGCTTTTCAGATTGTGAATTTATTCTGTAAAGGACCTGTCATTTTTGAATCATGCCTGTTATTCGCCAATTAGTTGATGAGTTTGGATTTCAAGTCTCGTGAATAATGCTTTAGAGAGAACTTTGTACGCGAGTGATAGTGAGGTTATTTCTCCATAGGTATTAATGTATGTTATTTCCCTTTTTAAAATTCGTGGGTGAAATAGATTGCAATTCCTGTCTTCAGGAATTTTCTCCTTGACAATTTTTAGTTAGGCTTTCACCCCTTAATTTCAGTATTTCATTTTTCTTTTGAGCTTTTTTATTTTTAAGTTTAATTTACGGTTACTTGCTTGATTTCTTCTAATGAAGGGAGTTTGGATCTGGATTAGGAATCTGTTTCTCAAGTCAGATTTGTTCTTCAGGAGGATGGTAGGTTCAAAGGTCATGGAAGTAATCTGTGACAAGTGTGCAGTTTTCCTTTTTATTTCAGGGCCTCATGCGGATGTTGTAAGTTATAAACTAGGTGCTTGGTAGTGTGATGGTTCGTCAGCAAATGTTCTGTAACCGTTCCTTGTACTGTTTTTCATGTAATGTGTGTTTTTCAGATCTGATGATTCTCGAGGCTTCTTTCTGGTCTTTGAAGAATTCACGCCAATTTTGTTTCTATTTCTTTGGAACTGTACCTTTGAAAGGTTTGAATTAGAGTCTATGGCCTTATCGCTGGTCTTCGGGAAACTCCCAATAGTGTTACCTTCTAATGCCATATAATGACAGGATTTTGGTTCGTGTTATTTGCAAGGAGATTGTTTGAGTTTGGTTTTAAAACATTCCAGATCAATTCTGACTTTGGGTCTGCCGGGTTGAAACTTATCTTTAATTAAAGATAAATGATGATCAGAGTAAATAATTCTTTTTTATACTTCAAATTCACAATAATGATTTTATTATTATTAACAATTGTTGTTCAGGAGGATAAAAGATCATGGAAGTAATCTGTGAGAAGTATTATTTCTCGAGCCTCTTCCGCATGTTTATTACGTAACTACGTGCTTGGTAAAGTGATTGTTCATCAGCAAATGTCTTGTAACAGTGTCTTGCTATTATTTTTATTATTACTATTATTATCATCATCATCATTAGCTCTTATTCTTCAACTTTTACATATGTTCATGCTCGTTTATTACTTCGCAGGATTTGAATGAGCAGCCACCGTCTGATAGGCCGGAAAATGAGGACAGAAAATGTATGGTCCAAAAGGTGGCTTCCCTGCAAGAAAGTTGTATATCAACAAAGATGGTGGATGTTGGCAATTTGAATGTGTAGCACTGAATAAGAGCAGGAAAAGGAAGATAAATCAATTTCAGTGGAAGAACAATGTAAGGAAGCGACTGAAGAATAGTGGAAAAGCTTATACAGCAACTTCAGGGCGTGCAGTTCAACAAAATCATCACCCGAGTCATACACGATAAGAACGTTGTATATCAATCAGCTGGGTGGCGGCATAGCACTTCCAGGAACGTGTTATGATTATAATGCCGCTACAATTTGAATATAATCCCTTGATTATCACAGAATTCTTTTAGCCTATTTTCAATTATGAAAAACAAGTAGGCTTATGAGATCACCTTTTGTCCATGTGTGTGTATGTGTGTCTGTCCCAAAAAATCTAAACGGCTGGAGCGATTTCAATAAAACTCGGTAAGGTCAAAGTACTATTTCGTCCGACCACGACCGTGCCCTTTGCTATTTATTACGTCTCACCAATCGAACATGGTGGCTGTGCGAAATATCTCACAGGCATTCTATATCTTCGCAATTATCAATTATATTACCCTGAAATTTCGTACGATGATAAAGGGCACAAGTATAAGTTCACCTATGTGACTTTTAAAAACCTGTTAAGTACAGAACGAACATGGCGGCCAAGTGAAGTTGAAACATTTAAATCGATCTTTCTCGCGATTCAACCACCCGTTTGCAGTGAAACATGACACAGCATACTTTTATATGCATTGTAATGCACTGACATCTAATTTAGTTCAATTGTTTACATAACCTCAACATGGCGGCTGTGCGAATTTTTTAAACTGAGTTTTCACTTCTTATGTCCTAATCATGCGATCGAAGTCAACATTTGAATAATGAACCTACGCAATGATCGTCATCTAATAGTACCTAACTGTATGGCCTCCATATAAAAATCGAACATGGCGACCATTCAAATTTTTTATATGGTTCTCAATATGCCCATTTTATGTTCTTGTTTTGTGTATGCCTTGTAAGCAATACAATATTCCATTTCATATAATTATGTATCTGAGGATTATTTTTCTTTATATTTTAGCCATAGAAAATGGTTTGTGATATACAACGTTCAAGGTCTGTTGTGATATACAACTTTCTTGCAGGGAAACTGCACTAAAATCGTGGTGAGTCCTATATACTGCCATTTAAGAGAAATATATTCCTTTAGTGTTAGAAGTGAGACTGCAACTTTAATGTATAGACCTGTATTTAACATATCTCGGTATTAGATTAGGCACAAGAAGTTTTCTTTTAATACTGAAAAGTTAGTAAATATGATATACAACGTTCTTGTAGGGCAGGCTTCAATTTTAAAGTTGTTATTTATTGTCCTATTTGAAACAACCTTGAATAATTATGGCAAAACTTACATCACCTGTAAGGTTAATTAGTGCAGCTAAATTAGGTAGGAACTTCGAATAATCCTTGGCATATTAGTATGTGTGTGCTAGTGAAACTCAGACACTGGGTATTGAGGTTTTGAATTGTCTTTAACTTCTTGACCACTCGCACATGATATGCGACTGTAGGTTATCATATCATCATTTAATGTTGACAGTTACTTATTTTTGAAAATCGTTCTTGAGAAAGGTTCAGAAATGCAAGTATGTTTTAAATATTCGTGCTCGTATTTATTTTCATCTTGAATCAAACACCTATTTGAATTTCCTTAAAGTGAACGACAAATGTTTCAATTTTATTGGTGGATTTATAACACTGTAGCTACATGAAAGTATTGGATTCTGAGAAATAAAGTATTTTGTGTTCTGATAGCTACTTGTACATCGTAAGTAATAGGTAAGGTATTCTATTGCATTTTTGTCTTGTAAAACATTCAAAACCTTGAAGGTATAAGTCAGAAAAATATAAATGATGTTAAAGTCAGCTAATGAGCACCTAAAGTCAGCTAATGAGCACTTAACGCAGTGAAATTTCAGCTTCAGGGTTGCTATTCTAACCTTATCAATTTTCTTAAAATTATTCATTGAGTTGAGAACTAATCCGAGACATATAGAACTAGAATAATATCCATCGTGCCTACGTGTGTATAAAATATATTTCTTATGCCTCGTGAGGTACATTATTAACAAATTGGTGTTTCCCTGTAGGGAGCACATATCATGGAAGATACTGCAGACTTCAAGGAAGTTACTATCCATGAGAAAGTGATTGCAGAGATAGTCCCATTAGTCAAGAAGGAAACACCATCTTCATCGAGAGGCGGAGATGCGAGAGTTGTAAGTGCCTAGTTATCTTGAGGGTTGTTAAGTCATGTTATATGCTTAATGATATGTGATGTTCCTCCAGCAAGTGTGGCTGATATTTGCAAAGGCTTGTGAGGGGATCATTTGCACTGATCTATGATTTCGGAATTAATACGAAACCTGAATGTAATTGTAGTAATTTCTGGGGCCTTCTTTGGATTTTTAATATCTGGTGTTTGGTTGTTGCAAATCATCAAATTCCATGCATGATTTGCTTCTCCAATTTTGTATTGACATTTTGTAGATGATCATAATATTTAAGAGATTCTCTATATACTCTAATCTCGCTTCAAATTCCTCGACACAGAAATAGTTTCTAAAACTTCAGACTACCTCGACAGAATACGGTGATACATTTCTGCATAACTTCTATACGAAAATGGAGTACCAACATATGAATGCAATATTGAGGCTGATAGTAAATAAAGTTTAAATGTTAGGAAGACAGCCTTTCTCAGATGGTATGTCATGCAGTGAACCAATTACACAGAACAATACCAATAACTTCACAGATAGAACAAGGGAACAGTCTATCTCAAATGACTAGGCTTCTATTCATGTCTGTTGTTAGTTCCTGCGGAGTGAAGTATCACGACTTGAGGTTGTGATTCCTCTTAAGAGGGAGGTCACGTGGCTCATGGTCGCTAGATTAATGGTAAAATCTAAAACTAGAAGGTTTAAAAACAAGTATTCCATGAAGTTTGTTTTGTATTTGCAACTGATGTGAGTGAAATGGCCACAGATTGTGTTATGGTACTGACCATGTTATCGGTAGATTGCTTCCTTATCCTCATACACTGCTGGTAATCTGATGCAAAGGCGGAAACTTCAATCTTCTTGCCTATATGCTGGGGTCAATGATGTGCTGCATTGCTTGTAGGGCCTCTTCGTACTGCGCATGAGCTGAGATACATGAAAATATATAACTTGCGTGTAATATAATAAGTATTATAGAAGGTGTCTAAAGCCATATTGTCATTTACATTTTGTGCATCTTGATGGAGTCACCTTTCATCAAACGTTTGATCTTGATGGAGTGGACTATCTTCGAGGTTTGGTTGACTATTCTAGCTCTTCTGATATCTATTTACTTTACTCTAATATCCATTCGGGATTTCTGAACAAGTGTGAAGAACGTTACTCTCTAGAAGCATGGAACGTGGGAATTTGTTGTAGTTGTGAGTCTGTGTTTGCTATTGTGATAGTATGGAGCTATTACAGAAGGGCTCTGTTAAAATGAATTTGGTGGACATCATTCTCATTAGTAGGTCAAGAGGCAATAACCCAACAGGCTGGTGAATGAAACAATAGTGTGTATAACAGACACTTCAATTGGTCTGTTTATTATTTATTTATTTATTTATTTATTTTATTTTATGTCTTCGGTAGTGGCGAAGTTAGGGCTGATGGCCCTCTCTTACACTTAACCACGAAATATGGTACAAGTACATAGCTTATGACAATTTCGAAAATACAAAAAATATTATGATGATAAAGAAGGAGTAAATTAATTATGCTAATACTAATATTAGTAAAAAAGGCACATTAATAATGATATAATAATTATAACAATACTAATAATAATAATAATCACAATGTCACAGACCTTTCTATAATATCCTAGATATAATCCTAGCTCAGTCATACGTCCTATCATCCATCACCATTCACACGGGGCAATCAGCAGTATTCAACAGGTAATCTCGGCATGCGGCCTTAAATTTATTTATTGTTGTGGAATTTCTGATATCGGGAGGAGTTGAATTCCAAAGTCGAGACCCAGCTACAGCAAAAGAGCGGTTAAACATGGATGAGTGGTTGATGGGGATGGCGAGGGAAGAGCCAGATCGAGTGCTTCGATTATGATATGAGGACAAGTAACTACATTTTGATGACATGTACGTGGGGGTGTTTTCATGCAGAAATCGATAGATGGATGTCAACAAGTGAAATTTACGGCGTTCATCAGGTTTAAGCCATGAAAGAGCACGGTAGCTTGGGGTTATGTGGGCATCGTATCTTAGATTGAAAGCGAACCGAAGACAAGAGTACAATGCTTGTTGAAGTTTCATTGTTTGTCCATGAGTCGCGTCAACGAGAACGACGTCACAGTAGTCTAGAATTGGTAGTATTAGTGTCTGGATGAGTTTAATCTTAATGTCTAGTGGTAAAATATTCTTATGGCGCACGAGTGGGTGAAGGGATGCGTATATCTTTTTACGTGTATTTCTTATATGTGGTGACCAGTCGAGAGTTTCAGTTAAGGTTAACCCAAGGTTCCTTACTTCTTTACTAAAGGGGATGGTGATTGAATTCAGTGTTACTGGAGGCACAACGTAGTTGTTTTTTAATGAGTTTAGTAACTTATGAGAGCCGATGATGATAGTTTGGGTTTTCTTAGGATTGAGCAGGAGAGAGTTGTCATCGGCGTATACACTAAGTTGATGGATATCAGTGTTTATATCCCTTATTGCATTTGATATATTGTTGATACTAGTGTGGCAATATATTTGGAGATCATCTGCATAAAGATGATATTTATTATAGTTAATTGTGGAGGAGATATTGTTGATATACAGCACGAAAAGTAAGGGCCCAAGGACCGAACCTTGGGGGGTTCCTGCCTTTTTCTGACGCCACTGTGAGGTGGTGTCCTGTACAATCACACGCTGATTTCGACCCGTTAAGTAAGCAGAGAAAAAATTTATGGCTTCGGAGCCAAGAAGGGATTTTAGCTTCTTCAGTAGGGTCGGTATATCTATGGTGTCAAATGCTCTGCTGAAATCGAGGAGTGTGAGTATTGTTACTTGTCTTTGGTCCATTGCTTGTCTGATGTCATCAGTCACCTTAAGTAAGGCAGTAGCTGTGCTGTGGCCCTTCTTTAAACCAGACTGGAGTGGGTCAAGTAGAGAGTGAGTGTTCAAATATTCCAGTATTTGGGTTTGTACTAACCGTTCCAGTACTTTGGAGAGAGCAGGGAGAATAGATACAGGGCGGTAGTCGGACGGTAACAGTGGGCAAGGTACCTTAGGAAGAGGGATTACGTTGGCGTATTTCCAGATAGAAGGCAGTGTGCCATTGTTTAAACAGTAATTAAAAATGTGTGTGAGAATGGGGAGGACAGCACCAATAATGTAATGTATAAATTTTATAGTTATATCATCAATCCCGCTCGCCTGGGATCTAATGGAATACAACACTCTCTTAACTTCATTAGTGCTTACGTTACGAAATGCAAAGCTGGGTCGATCTGGTGGTGGAAATGATGGGCCGTGACTGGCAGCGTTATTTGGGCTGGATTGAGTATCTGCATCCGTGAAATATGCATTTAGCTCGTCTAGTGGAATGTCAGGTATAGGAAGTTGCTCCTGGTTTTTTCCTATGCCCAAAGCACCGAGTTGTTTCCACGCTCTAGCTGTGTTTAGTCGGCAGGTTGTATCACGAACATAATTAAATTTAAGATTACGTAAAGTTTGCTTAATTTAGTTTCGAAGTACTCGGTACTTTTCAAAATCATTTGGTAGACCTGAACGTTTCTATGGTCTGAAAAGATTATCTCTTCGGGACATCATTTTCTTGACTTCCGGAGTTAACCACGGCTTAGGTTTACGAGAAATCCTTATCTTTCTCTTGGGCGCATGTTTGTTGTATAGTGCATGTATTAATAGATTAAACTTGTTTACTTTTTCGTCAATGTCGTCCAGTCTCAATATGTCGTTCCATGGAAGACTGTAAGCATCATATTTCAGTTGTACCGGGTCTATGTCCTTTATATTTCTGCTCGTAACATATTTAGTCCTGTACTTTGGAACGCGGAGCGAATACGCTAAGTATATTAAGTCATGGGTGGATATAGCCGGCACTGGTATTTGACCATGAGTCACTACTTTCTGTGGGTTATTTGTTGTGATGAGATCAATTAGTGTATGTAAAGTGTAGCTTACTGTGCTTACGAAGTTAGTTGGCTCGAGAGGAAGTATCGTCATGTCACAGGAGGAAAATAGATCTTCAAGTTTCTTTGCTTTGTATGTTTTGGTTAGTAAGTTAGTGTTAAAATCTCCTAAAATAATGACATGTTCGTAAGATGGCAGTAAATTAAGCAGACTAGTTTCAAACTCGGAAATGTATGATACAGTAGGTGGGCGATAGACAATACCTATCAATACTTTCAGCTCACTCAGTGTTACCTCAACAAACATGAACTCCGTCCTCAGCAACTCAACGGACGATGATGAACAAATAACCCTGCTTTTCAGATCATCTCTGCAATAAAGGGCAACACCGCCTCCCATCCTATCGGCTCGATCATGGCGAAGGAGATTATATCCTTCAAGCTGAACCACACAATTCGGAAGTGATTCAGACAACCCTCAGATATTCCTAATACATGAACATTGTTTTCACAGAATATTGCTGTAATCTCATCTATGTGTGCTGGTAAGCTTTGGCTATTCAGGTGGCAGCAATGTAAGGTTCTAGGACAGTTTGAAAATGCTTGCTGTAACTTGGTACCAGCGTGCGCTGGTGAAAGTGGAGGGAGGGGAGAATTTCTATTGTACGAGCCTAGGTCATTGCCTGAGGGTGAATTGGCTCCTACAAGGACAGCAGAACTATTTCTAAATGGCATGGTCACAGGGTCAAGAACTTACCGTGACGGTATCTCGACTTCCTGATGAAACTAACAGCTGACTGCCTAAATACTAAACACACACACACAATCGTACACACAAACCTAATGTAACTTCTAGTACACATGTCTATGAACTTATTCCATTTCCTTCACCTAGCCTATTAATGTGCAACTTAAGTTCCGCAGGTGTGTTAATATTTAGTTTTCTGCCATTGTTGAGGTGGACAACAATTCGGCCGTCTTGTGTGGATACATTACGTAATCCCCAAAAGTCCCGTGCTTTTCTTAAGATGTCCTTCCTAGTTGCAGTAAGGGATTCGGTTATTAATAACGATGAGCCTTTGAGCAACCGCTTGGCGCGCCAAACACGATCTCGTTGGTGGTATCGTAGGAACTTTATTATTATAGGCCTACTCCCTGCAGCAGTACTTGGCTGGCGACCCAGTCTGTGACATCGGTCTATACTGTCAATTTGCAGAGTCACATTTAGTTTCCCAGAGAGTGTTTCGATTGCTTTCGCGTAGACGTCCTCGTTGGGAGTTTCACGTACTCCGTGGAGAAGAAGGCAGTTTCTCCGACTGTACTGCTCTGCCTCATCTTGCCGGATGTCCTGCTTCTCGAGATGCTCCTGGACCAGGATTACCTCTTTCTTCATCTCGTCCAGTTCCGCAGTAATTACTTCTCGGAAGTCCTTAAAGTCTGACGTGAGAACATTCAGGGTGTCGCTGGGGTTGGTAGCACTGATCGTGGAGGCCTCCATAGCTTGCTCCAAGCGAGCTTGAAATTCAGCCATCCGCTTTTCAAACTTACTCACACGATTGTTTACTGCCTTTAGGGTCATACTTTTATATTAATCACTCAACAAAAGCTTGTTCAAATAAATAAGCACACTGAGGACACTGATAAATGATACTTAACTGGCTGTTTTGGCTGGTTACTTGCGGAGCACTTTTACACTCGGTATGTAATAGGCGCCATTTACGTTAAGGTTTGTGGATGTAAAATTAAGGCATGCATAAAACATCTTTGGAATCTGTAAATATGAAACAAAAACCACAGGAATAACAAGAAAGCTTGGTTTGTGGCCATCATGGGAGATGACCTCGCTGTTCCGCTCTTAAAAGCAACACCCATCATCAGCATAGATGAACCTACAGACGTTACATTATGAAAGAATTTGGGGAATTAATCATCCAGAAGGTCAGGATACCTGCATATCTCTTGAAGAATAGCCTGAAATGAATTACATGTGATTATGATATTTATATTGTTACGGCTGTTGAAGAAGAAGGAAACTTATTAGACCCAGGCCTGGTTATATTCATATTCCATACTTTTAATACAGTGCCTAAAAATCCTGATAAGATGTCAAGTATTATAAGTTCATTAAATTTCTCCCTACACTGAGTATTCTTGAGATCAATATTGCTTTAGGAACTCAATACAGTAAAACGCACAACACACTATGCAATATTTCTTTACACAAGATTCATCAACTTTGCTTGATTATTATGACAGATATTAACCTTATATATTAACAGTGAGTTACTGCACAAACACCACTAAGTCTCTACACACACACACACACACACACACACACACACACACACACACTGAATGCTAGTGATAATCTGCTAGGCCCACACTTGGCATATGTGTAGGAACTGAAATGAATTCTGATTTGAACTTTACAAAACTTTTCTGTCTTTGCCATGTATCCGTTGACATAAGAAAACTCTATGATTGCGAAGTTGAATTAACTTCAGTGTGTTATTTATTCCTTGATTTCTTCAGTGCAAGTTTACAAGTCATGTGTAACACTAAATTCTACCTATGCAAAGGGAAACATATTTGTGAAACAAGTCATATGGACCATGTTAGGGATATTAAGATTGCAGACTGTCATATTCCGGACATCGTTCCACGTATCGGATGAGAAATAACATCTTCAGATCTGGAAGAGTTAAGCACCTTCATGCGTCCTTACAAGACATGACAACTCCTTATGACCTAATAGCATTTCGGGACTAGGAGTTTTATTTTCACTACTGTATTGAAGGCAAATTGAAGTGCTTATCTGTTAGCTTTTGTATATTACAGAGAGTACGAGCCGTTTTGATGTAAGGATGAAGAACTGAGATATGTAATCCACGTGGGGCTTGAACCTGGGACCTCCGACAAAGTACAATGTTTTTTCTGATCACTGATCTAATGGGGGATGCACCTTAATTATATTATGTTTAGCTAACATCTGTTTGCATTCGGTACCCACTGTGGACTTAAGGTCGGAATAAACCAATTGCATTAGGATTTCTGTATTCCCTTCAGAGATTCACTCATGGGGGCTAAGCAGTTGCCTAACAGGCACATGCTGGGATTGTTTTAACTTATGGCCGTGATTGCCTCCATCCCAATCCTGAGCATTGCTATAACATGCACTTGGTCTTTTGTGTATACTTATTACATAATTGAAGATATGAGATAAAAGTAAGAATCATACAAAGAAAGTAATTGTTAATACTTAAGTCCACTTATTTCAACTTATGGTACGTTCTGGAGAAACCCTCCTTCTTACCACATTTCTTATAGTTGTTTCTCTTCTATCTCTTAATATCCCTATTTCTGCGGTGTTAGCGAGGAGGTGAAATGAATTTTGAACCTATGTGTGGCAGTGGTTTTTACAGCCGTTTGCCCGTTTGTTCAGCCTACAAGAGTTGTTAATGGGGATTGGTATTATTGAAATATGATTAGGAGTCGGAAGGAAGCGACCATGGTCTGTTAAGTGTTCCCGTCCTAACGTTGAACTGGAGATGAAAATTGGGAGCCATGAACAACCATTTCAAGGATTTTTGTTGGTAGGTATCTTGCCCAGTCATCTTCTGACAGTAATTACATGGCCTGGCACATTTAAGCTCTGTAATGGTTGAAATTAGCTCAGCCTTTTTTCTGTTCTAAGGCAGGAACTATAAAGGGTGGATTCAATTTATAAGTTTCAAACTTGCATTCAAAAATTTCTGTATGTCAATTAATACCAACGATGCCTGGAATCCCTTATTGAAAGCATTCTAAATGACGTGTGACTAAATATATAAATATATTTGAAATAGACTTCGCTATTAATAAGTTCCTCCAATTCCTTCCCCGGCTTGTACCTACCTTGCAAACTCTGTGCTATCGTTCACCAGTAGACTTATTACTAGCATTGTGTAGCAGCAACATACTCCACAATAAATTCAGTCTAGAGGCATATAATTTATGTACTTACACTAAATTATTTTTTATTTTGCTTTAATTGCAGTGTTTTGTGAGAAATGTGCTGTATAATGTTGTAAATGTAAGATGTCTGACCTTCATTCTTGAAAGATTGGATGGTACAAATATTGAGGATATAGTCGCTTTTTACTTAATGATAAGTGGATGTGTTAGATCCTAACGCCTCCTAAAACCTTCCAGTTAAAAAGTAAAAATACATTCATTTCTCCTCAATCCTTAAAGCGATTACTTCCCTTAAGGCAGTGAGTCAGTATTTTGTTATCGCGAGGAGATTGTGTATTATAAGTTTTAGAACTAGGGAAGACATAACCACTTCACTTCAACTCTGCCGTGATTTACGATTACATAGTTTGCTGTTCTTGTAAAAGTATTAGTGATGCCAAATAAATAAAATAATTAATCAATTCACTTTATTCCTAGGACATGAAAGAAGAAATCCAGGATGGGAAAAGTGCAGCAAGTGGAAATCATCCAAATGAGTAAGTGTACAACATATAAGGAAACATGTTATTTAAATTTCGTGTATGCATAACTGAATGTTTTGGATACGAATAAGTTTTGTTTGCAACGTCACATATATCTCGCATTTTACTGCTTGTCTCGTCAAAGTAGATACATTATAGGTATTAACTTAACTCTTCACTTGCCCCCGAATTATTGTTCAGAAATCTCTTTGTCTGGAAGTATTTGAGAGAAGTTAGTTAGCCTGGTTGATTCCTTAGTTTATGGGCTGCGACAACGCGGTCATGTAGCTCCGCTTACTTAGGGTGTCTGTAGAATCTGTCTGACAACCGATGTTAATTGTGATGGTTGTATTTGTGTATGTTATCTGTTTTCAATTCAAGTAAGCACTGTAGACATTCATTTTTTCAAGTCGGTTATACTTTTGCCGCCAAACGCCACCGTTAACGACCACTAGGTCAGATCTAGGTTACCAGATGCCACCGCAGTCGGCACTTGGTGATGAACGTTGGAACCTAAGAGCATCAGTCAAGTGTTTAACCTATAATTTAGCTTCACACAGGTGTAATTAGTGGAAAATTCTGTAACCTGCCATAAATCTATGACATGGGACAGCCGGATTTACTTCCCCTCCGAAGGAAGGCATATTGAGGGATTTTAACGCACTTAAATATTCCGACGGGTTTGAACTCGCAATCTTGGGCATAGACGCTCAGCATGCTTCCAACTACGCCAGAAATATTTGAATTCTTCTCTACTATGTCAAACAATTCTTCTATTTGAACATACATTTCTTCAATTTCTTCATCATCAGCATTTGCTTATCCTTTTAATAAAAAATTTGGAGCCGTTAGTCTTCACACTCATTGTCGGAGAACCTTCCCATCGGTCAGCTCCTGCTTTCTTCAGTATAGAGACCATGGCATACTGTTCGATAACCCTTCACATACCAGTCAAAGATCCAAAGTAATACTAAGCGAAATAAACTGCCCAGATCTTCAGCCCCTATTCATCGTAGCAACTCAGCTATTGTGTGAAAATGAAAAGGTATGTGAGCGATGGAAGGAATACCTTGAAGATTTGTATGATGGACCAGATATTACTGACAATAGTATTTATATAGAAGATGAAGAACTAATTGAAGAAGATGATAAAGGTCCAACTATAACTAAAGCAGAGTTTAATGCAGCACTCACTAAACTGAATGGAAATATGCCAAGATTCCTGCACAGCCCTTAAAATCTTGTGATGTAAGCCTTAAAGAATACCTTTTTCAAATCAATACTAAATGCTATGAGGACGGAATTGTACCTCCTGATTTTATTAAAATTTGAACAATCGCACTAGCCAAGAAAGGAAATGCTTGTGAATGTTCTAATTATAGAACTTTAGCCATTCTTTCACATGCATCAAAGATTGTATTGATCAACATCAAAGATAGACTAAGCAAGAAAATTGAACAACATCTGGATAATGATCAGTATGGATATAGAACAAGGAAAGGGACTAGGGAAGCTATCCTTGCATTACGTCAGATTTTAGAAAGAAGACTGGAAGTTAATCAAAAGACCTATATAGTATTCATTGATATAGAATAGGCATTTGATAATGTCAATTGGAAAACCTTATTTCTTATATTTGCCAAAGTCGGGATTGACTGGAAAGACAGGCGCCTTATTCTGAACTAATATAAAAATCAAACTACGGAAATAACAGTAGATGGTAATAAAAGAGAAGCAGAAATAAAAAGAGGTGTAAGGCAGGGTTGTACTCTATCACCTTTTCTTTTTAGTCTATTCTCAATTCTGAAAAAAATAGGCTTATGAGATCACCTTTTGTCCGTGTGTCTGTGTGTGTGTGCGTGTGTGTGTGTGTGTGTGTGTGTGTGTGAGGTGTGTGTGTCTGTGCCCCTCCCTAATAACTTCTATACGGCTGGAACGATTTCAATGAAACTCGGTAAGTTCATAGCACTACTACGGGTGACCCCGACCGTGCCCTTCAAATTTTGTTACGTTCCACCCATCTAACATGGCGGCTGTGCGAAATATTTCACCAGCATTCAATATCTCCGAAACTATTCCCGATATCACCCTGGAATTTTTTACGGTGATAAACGGAACTAGTAGAAGTTCATCTAGTGACTATTGAAAAACTGGTAACTACAAAACCAACATGGCGGCCACGTGAATTTGCGACATTTAAATAGAAGTTTCTCGCGATTTAACCGACCAAACGCAATAAAACTTGGTACAGTATATGTTTATACACATTGTAATGCACCGATATTGAACTTCGTTCAATTGTTTACATAACCACAAGATGGCGGATGTGCGAAATATTTCACCGGCATTCTATATCTCTGAAACTATTAGCGGTATCACCCTAAAATTTGGTACGGAGATAGAGAGTAATACTGGAAGTTCATCTATAAGACTTTCAAAAACCGGTTAACTACAAAACGAACATGGCGGCCAAGCGAATTAAAAATTTTAATAGACCTTTCTCGCGATTTAATGTTCCAAACGCAATGAAATCTGGTACAGAAAATATTTATACACATTGTAATGCACTGGTATCCAATTTAGTTCAATTGTTTACATAACCTCAAAATGGCGGCTGTGCGAATTTTTAAATTAAGTTATTATTTCTTGCGTCGTAATCATGCGATCGAAGTGAAAGTTTGAATAATGAACCTACGCAATAATTTTCCTTTAATGTTACATGATTCTATGGCCTATACATTTAATAATCCTACGTGGTGACCATCCGAAATATTTAGACGGCTCTAAATATCTACGAATCTATTATAGCAATTAAACCGAATTTCTTTATGTTCATAGGGGCTATGAACATAAGTTCACCTATAGGACTTTAAATAACCTGGTGATCACAAATCCAACATGGCGGCGACGCGAAATATGAATATTCACATGGACGTTTCTCGCAATTCAACCATCCTAGTGCAGTGAAACTTGGTACAGTAAATCCTTATACGAATGTTAATCCACTGGCATCTAATTTATTTCAATTATTTCCATAATCACAAGATGGCAGTTGTGCGAAATTTTAAAATCTCCTTTTTACTTCTTGCGTCCTAATCATGCGATTGAAATTTGAATCCTACACGTCCACAATAATCTTTATTTAACAGTACATAACTCTAGGACCTACATATATAAAATCCAACATGGCGACCAACCGAAATATTAAGTTGGTTCTCAATATCTACGAATCTATTACAGCAATCAAACTGAAATTTTGTTTGTTCATAGTGGCAGTTAACATAAGTAGGATATATGAAAATAGGCTGTATAGTTCTTCACGGAACTACTTGTTATTATCTATATAGAAGCTGCAGTAAATCCATTAAATGAGAAAACGAAAGGATTAAGATGTAATGGATTACAGATACATAGCATTCGCTTTGCAAATGATATTGCAATTTTAGCAAACTCTGCATGTTAAAAGTTTTTCAGAAATCCTTAGGAAAATTCGGGCTAAGATTTAATTCTCGGAAGACATAATTAATGGTAGTTGATAAAAAATAAACAACCAATTTAAGCTAATATAATGTTAAATGATAGTGCCATTGAACAAGTAACGGAATTTTAGTATTTGGGAAGTGTGACTAATTATGACAATAGATGGATCTCGGAAATTAAGAAAAGAATAGCGTTTGGCGAAGAAAGCCTTTCAAAATAAGAAGAATTTGCTGCTCAATGGCCACCTCAACTTGATGATAAGGAAGTAATTTCTCGAGACCTTTGTTTCGAGTGTGTTGACCTATGGTTGTGAATCACGGACACTTGGGATAGGTGCAGAATCAAAACTTGAGGCAGCTGAAATGTGGTTTTGGAGACGAATGACCCGAAAAAGCTGGATGGAAAGAAAGACAAGTGAGCTTGTTCTGAACCAAATTCAGGAGAATCGATGCCTGTTGAACACCATCAAGTAAAGGAATGAAAAATCCTTGGGACACATACTTAGACATGACACTCTCCTCCAGGTAATTTTTTAAGGAAAAAAAACAAAGGGGACGACCAAGACATTCGTATCTCTAGAACATTGTCAAGGAGACGGAAGGTGACTCGTATGCCAATGTGAAGAGGACTGCTGAAGACTGTAAGAATTGGCTTCAACGACAAGGCTTTTAGCCTATAGAAGCTGATGACGATGATGAAACAGATGGATTGGATGACAGCCGAGTTAGGTAAAGACAAATTCAGTGAACAAGAATCAGAGGAACAATGGTAGTTGAATTAAGTATTAGACTGTTCTTGGTAGAATAAAAATCGAGAGGAAAACGTTCTTGGTATATTTAGTATAAATAAAGCTGTGTATAATGTTGATTGGAGATATTGTTTGACAGTTTGAAAAGTTTCGGAATACAATTCAAGATTCCGAGTGTGTCTACAATCAGCTGGTATTTCTTAGATTCGATAGACATGAGAGAGAAACTGGTATTTAGAATGATATTAGGTAAGACTTCATTTTATCATTTGTACTTTGCAATTCATACATACGGCAAGTAACGAAGGAAATGCCAAAGAAATTTAAAGTAGAATTGAGGACGAAGATCAAGTAATTTCGACTCAGTGACTTACTAATGACAATGTCATCTTAGCCTCATCGCCAGAGGATTTGAAAATGTTTCTACATGGTGTGTACGAGGTGTTGAGGAGAGATTTGATCATGTTTCAAAACGGTGTGTACGAGGTGTTGAGGAGAGATTTGATCATGTCTCTAAACGGTGTGTACGAGGTGTTGAGGAGAGATTTGATCATGTTTCTAAACGGTGTGTACGAGGTGTTGAGGAATGATTTGATCATGTCTCTAAACGGTGTGTACGAGGTGTTGAGGAATGATTTGATCATGTCTCTAAACGGTGTGTACGAGGTGTTCAGGAAAGATTTCATAATAAAATCATTGTATTTGAAACAGAATAAACGGAATGCAGCAGGAAGATTTAAAATAAAAATATTGAAATCGATTGGCTGTTGAAACATTAAGATACGTTGGTGACTCCAACTTGGTTGCAGAAAGGACAAAGCAAATAAGATATAAAGGTTGGGTTGACATCTCTTTAAATAAAATATAGATCTAGGTATTAAAAAGTCATTTATGAAGCCATTGCCTGGAGTTTGGCGCTATATGGATGCGAAACTTGGATTGTTTTTGCTCCAGAATATATAAAAATATAAATATTTGATTCTGATGTTGTAGGAAAATAGTAATTATTAAAAGATTAAATATAGTACTTAATGAAGGGTATTAGGACGACTAGTGGAGGGTAAATGAGTCTGACGAGTGGTTATGAATAAAAAAGATAGCTTGGTATGGCACATAGTAAGGCAACTGGAATTGAAAACTTACAGTGTTATGGAAAGACGGGTCGAGGACAAGAACTCTAGGGGATAACCAAGAATAGTTTATTTTGATCGAATTCCTTCGGATGTCGGGTGTGTAGGTTCTGCGGAGATAGAATGGTTATCTCAAGAATGAGTGCCGTCACTTAACAAATACGCCGCCCGTGTGAAAGCTCAGCCACTTTTGCACATGCGTATACGGATTTATTTAAGCAAATGCATCGATTTGTGCAAGAAGTGAAATCTCTTACTCTATTTCATCAATTTTAGGATATTGTGCCAGTTTTGACAAACCTCTGAGATACTTATGTCAGATATTTTGAAACATAGAATGTAACATCGATTATTAATTTAGAATAACAGTGTACAAAGTGTGAATTTGTTGACATCTAAATAGGATGTCGTTGGGGGGAAAATTGCTTATTTTATGTTCCCAGCTACAGTACGTGGTCTGACGGGATTCGCATTGTGGTGAGCCAAGAGTGGATAAATGTTCGCTATCTGGAGTGGTTAATGTTAACGAGTTACCACTTTCTGTAGATTAAAAAAAGCCACCGTTATGTATAGTATCTGATATTTTCTTGGACCTAAAGCTGATAACTCAACTCCACATAATTTATGTAGCCCTAAATAACCATTCATCCGCGATGTATTCAAGAGTAAAGCATAATAGACCATATGGTTTCGAAATCACATGATTTGCATATCCAGAAGTCCCACCTTAATCCAAATGCCAGCATGGCTATTCTGTAGGGAATATAATATGGATTATTCTGTCACGAGTACGCACTTCCTAAGTCAGATGGATTTCAGTTATCCAGATTATATTAAATAGTGATATCCCCGAACATCCATGTTGTTAAAGCGGCACAATGTGGTGTAAAATAAGTTGAACACTTGCACTGCTAGTATGAATTAGCACACAATTTCCGTAACCATTCAATAATTTAAATTATATAACTGATCATGGACAAAGTTGACTTTTGGCAAACAAAATGTGTGTGGAAATAATTTTCCATTTCCATGTGTAATCAGAACTTTTGATCTAGATACTGGTTTCATGGAAACCTATGACTCCAAATACTCCGATGTGACGCACCATTTTGTTTGCTTAGTATATAAGTATTTGAAAATATTCAGACTGTATGAAAAACATAACATTGAATATTAAAACTGAGATCAGTTCCAGGTATTAGATCAGGACAGTATTCCTGGTAGTGATATTAATGAATGTTGGTCCAGTTATCATTTCATAAGTTAGATGTCTGTATTTTGAAAGTATTATTCACCATTCACAGATAATTCAACATAATTATGAGCGTACTGCATTGTATTAATACCAATGATTTCAGGCTTCGATGTCCTGATACTTCGGATCCTGCTGTAAGGAAGATATACGCATTATGTAATACTAGAGGACAGAATACCAGCAGTGTATCTGAAAGAAATATTACAAATCAAGAGAATATGTCGACCGAGCTGTTAAACCATACTGGGGAGAACCGATACTCGTGTAGCACATGCGAAGCCAAATTTAGTCTGAAAAGTAGGTGGATGAGACACACCGGAAACCTTACTGGAGAGAAGCGTTACTCGTGTAGAACATGCGAAACCAAATTTAGTCGGAAAGGTAATTTGAAGACACACACGTTAACCCATACTGGGAAAAAGACATTCATGTGTAGATCATGCGAAACCAAATTTACCCACAAACCTAATTTGAAGACACACTTGATAACCCATACTGGGGAGAAGCTTTTTCATGTAGCACATGCGGAGCCAAATGTAGTCAAAGTAGTTGAAGGACACGCATGTTAACCCATACTGGTGAGAAGCGATACTCGTGTAGCACATGCGAAACCAATTTTTTTCACATTGCATCTATGAAAAGACACATTTTAACTCAAACTTGGAAGAAACTATACACGTGCGGCACATGCGAAACCAAATTTACGCACAAAGCTACTTTGAAGACTCACATGCTAACCCATACTGGGGAGAAGTTCTTCTCGTGTGGTACATGCGAAGCCAAATTTAGTCAAAGTAGTAGTTTTAAGACACGCATGTTAACCCATACTGGTGAGACGCAATACTCGTGTAGCACATGCGGAGACAAATTTGCCCACAAGCAAAATTTGAAGAGACACATGTTAACCCATAATCGTGAGAAGACAAAGTAGAATATGCCAAACCAAATTTGTTGGGACATTTGAAGATACACCTTTACCCACTCCTGTGTAGCAGTTTTCATGAGAGACATCTGATCCCTTTTGATGCCAAGCAATTAATAAGTGAATATTCTAAAATTACCAATCCAAGCTTAGTATTACCACAAGTGTTACAAATTATCTCCCACCTGTATTTTAAGACAGTGTGTTGGTATTTTTTTCTCTCTAGCAGATAAACAAACTATTCAGAAACTTGGAGCTAAATAATTACAATTTCCTTCATTTGGGTATTAATAAAATCTGTAAAAATAATCCTGTGAGAAAGAAAATAATTGGAAATCTTAATATCAATTTGACAGCCTACACAATCTAAATAGTATCTTTTGTGAAAGAACTGAACCCGCGCAACGAATAAGGGACTTCGCGCTATTTTTGTAGTTTAGTGTAAAGTACGTCTTTGTTGTTTGAATGCGCGCTATTAAGTGAATTTCGTCCAAATTTTATACGAGTGATCCCTAATATCATATAAACATTGTAGTTTACTTGCTTCAGTGAGAACTGAACATAGATCTAGGCATATTTTAGTCTATAAAATAGAAGGAAGGACCCCCGTAACAGGTTTTGTTGTCTCGGAGTCCACTCGTTAACAGCATGCATTTCTTGTGACTGGAGTCCTTATTCCATTGAACGGATGGTAATAGCAATACTAATACACACACTGATCTTGTTGTTTGTTGTTGTAGTTGTTGTTGATTCTTTTAAAGGCTTTGCGACATTGAGGTCATGTAGCCACGTGTTAAATTTGTCTGATTGTCAGTGTCACTGTGAAGTTAGTGTATGTTCGTATGTGTATCTGTTACTGAGGTACGAATTGGGTAGGAAGCGGCCGTGGCCTTAAGTTAGGTACCATCCTAGCATTTTCGATGAGTAGAAGTGGGAAGTCACGGAAAACCACGTCCAGGATGACTGGGATGGAAATTCAATCCGTCTCTTCTCAATTCTGCCTCAAGATATTGAGTGTACTCCGTTTTAGCCCTCAGACCAGAATTAAATTTCTTGACAGAGCCGGGAATCGAACTCTGAACTCCAGGGTGACAGCCAAGAATGCTAGCCACTACGGAACAAGGAGGACAAAACACTGCTTGGATGGTTCCTCTGTTTGGGGGCTGCGACAACATGGTCATATTGTCCCGTGTACTTTGGGTGTATGTAGAATCTGTCCGACAACCGGTGTTAATTGTGATGGCTCTATTAGTGTGTGTTATCTGTTTTAATTTAAGTAAGGACTGCAGACGATCAATTTCAAATAGTTCCTACTTTTGCTACCAAATGCTACCGTCAACGACAACTAGCCGCAAAATTGGCAATTAGATGCCACTGCAACTGGCACCTGGCTACGAGCGTTGGGATTGCAGAGCGTTAATCAAAACTAACCTACAAATTTTAATTCACACAATTGTAGTTTGTGGAAGGTTCTTTTACGTGCCATAAATCTATGACATGAGACCGCCGGCTTTAATTCCGCTCCAAATGAGGGCGTAATGAGGGAACTTTAACGCTCTTAGAAAATCCGATGGCTTCGGCCGGGTTTGAAACCGCGATCTTGGGCATAGAAGCTCAGCGTGCTACCAAGGGGTGCGGATGGAACGCTCAAGTTACTCTGGGGGAACAACTAAAATGTAGATCTCTTTCTTTTCCAGACCTATTGTAACAATCCTATAGTGGATTTTGTCTTCTGGGTGGGAAGAAACACAATCATATTCCTGACATGATTTAGGAAGAGTGAAGATTGACAAAGATAATTTGGAAAGTGTGAGTCATTTGGGCATCAGATAATGAGCTAGGTGGGATTTCAACGGGTCACCACATTCAAATGACGTCTTCGTTATAAGCGTGGCGATAATGAAACCTATGACAACACCGAATGATGTGAAAAGATACATCTTGCAGAGGGTCTCATTCCCACTTGTACACGCAGAACGTTACTGGGCTGTAACCACAGACTTGGGTCTCATTCACACTTCTACACGCAGAACGTAAGTGGGCTGTAAACACTGACTTGGGTCTCATTCACACTTCTACACGCAGAACGTAAGTGGGCTGTAAACACTGACTTGGGTCTCATTCACACTTCTACACACAGAACGTTACTGGGCTGTAACCACAGACTTGGGTCTCATTCACGCTTTTACACACAGAACGTCAATGGGCTGCAAACACTGACTTGGGTCTCATTCACACTTCTACACACAGAACGTTACTGGGCTGTAACCACAGACCTGGGTCTCATTCACACTTCTACACGCAGAACGTAAGTGGGCTGCAAACACAGACTTGGGTCTCTTACACACTTCTACACACAGAACGTTACTGGGCTGCAAACACAGACTTGGGTCTCACTCAAACTTCTACACACAGAACGTTAAGGGCTGCAAACACTTGGGTCTCATTCACACTTCTACACACAGAACGTTACTCGGTAGCAAACACAGACTTGGGTCTCATTCACACTTGTACACACAGAACGTTAGTGGGCTGCAAACACAGACTTGGGTCTCATTCACACTTCCACACACAGAACGTTAGTGGCTCTGCAAACACAAATTTGGGTCTCATTCAAACTTCTACACACAGAACGTAAGTGGGCTGCAAACACAGACTTGGGTCTCAATCACACTTCTACACACAGAACGTTAGTGGGCTGCATACACCGACTTGGGTCTCATTCACACTTTGACACACAGAACGTTAGTGGGCTGCAAATACTGACTTGGGTCTCATTTACACTTCTACACACAGAACATTACTGGGCTGCAAACAGACTTGGGTCTCATTCACACTTCTACACACAGAGCGTTAGTGGGCTGCAAACACAGACTTGGGTCTCATTCACACATCTACACACAGAACGTCAGTGGGCTGCAAACACAGACTTGGGTCTCATTCACACTTGTACACACAGAACGTAACTGGCTGCAAACACTGACTTGGGTCTCATTCACACTTCTACACACAGAATGTTAGTGGGTTGCAAACACTGATTTGGATCTCTTTCACACTTCTATACACAGAACGTTAGCGGGCTGCAAACACAGACTTAGGTCACATTCACAATTCTACACACAGAACGTTAGTGGGCTGCAAACACAGACTTGGGTCTCATTCACACTTCTATACACATAACGTTAGCGGGCTGCAAACACAGACTTGGGTCTCATTCACACTTCTACTCACAGAACGATAGTGGGCTGCAAACACAGACTTGGATCTCATTCACACTTCTACACACAGAACGTTACTGGGCTGCAAACACAGACTTGGGTCTCATTCACACTTCTACACACAGAACGTTAGTGGGCTGGAAACACAGACTTGGGAATCATTCACACATCTACACACAGAACGTTTGTGGGCTGGAAACACAGACTTGGGTCTCATTCACACTTCTACTCACAGAACGTTACTGGGCTGCAAACACAGACTTGTGTCATATTCACACTTCTACACACATATCTTTAGCGGGCTGTAAACACAGACTTGGGTCTCATTCACACTTCTACTCACAGAACGTTACTGGGCTGCAAACACAGACTTAGGTCTCATTCACACTTCTACACACAGAACGTTAGTGGGCTGCAAACACAGACTTGGGTCTCATTCACACTTCTACTCACAGAACGTTACTGGGCCGCAAACACAGACTTGGGTCTCATTCACACTTCTACTCACAGAACGTTAGTGGGCTGCAAACACAGACTTGGGTCTCATTCCCACTTCTACACACAGAACGTTACTGGGCTGCAAACACAGACTTGGGTCTCATTCACACTTCTACTCACAGAACGTTAGTGTGCTGCAAACACTGACCTGTGTCTCATTCACACTTCTACTCACAGAACGTTACTGTGCTGCAAACACAGACTTGGGTCTCATTCACACTTCTACTCACAGTACGTTACTGGGCTGCAAACACTGACTTGGATCTCATTCACACCGCTGCACACAGAACGTTAGCGGGCTGCAAACTCAGACTTGGGTCTCATTCACACTTCTACACACAGAACGTTACTGTGCTGTAAACACAGACTTGGATCTCATTCACACTTCTACACACAGAACGTTACCGGGCTGCAAACACAGTCTTCGATCTCATTCACACTTCTACACACAGAACGTTACTGGTCTGTAAACACAGACTTGGGTCTTATTCACACTTCTACACACAGAACGTTACTGGGCTGCTAACACAGACTTGGGTCTCATTCACACTTGTACACACAGAACGATAGTATGCTGCAAAAACTGACTTGGGTTTCATTCACACTTCTACACACAAAACGTTACTGGCTTCAAACACACACTTGGATCTCTAAAAGAACATGTTGTTGTTCGAATATTTTGAAACATTCTCTCGATTATTCCTCCACAACATTGAGAGCGCGCTGAAGGGCGAGGAGGTGATGGATGTGTGTGCACTAGCAACTTATAGCACCGCTTGGCTACCTGCGTCCCTGCGCTCCAATGCTCATACCAGCATTAAGGATCCTCCATCGTAGAGCTGGGGTTAGAACCTGGAACCTACGATGCAGGTCTCACAGAACTGAGGATATTACAGTGAATATATATAAATTAGGACTTTAGGGGACAAGGTTGTACTATGGTGTCTTCCCCCTGAAAAGTTTAATTTTTCCGGGTTCATCCTTATGGCAAACAGCACATCGATTATCGTAGAATATATCACCCTAAGACATTACGAGCCACTTATTCTCTACAGTAGCTGTGAGTGGTAGTAACTGCCCTTTTTTTAGAAGACTCGGGTTAAATCCCCGTGTTTGCTGTTGAGAATTTGAATCCTGGTACGAGTGTTGGAACAAAGTATACTTAAAATTGTGAGGATAACCGAGGAGTAGATTCCAGGTACCTCCCTTGTCTATCCTAAAAATGGTCTTCTGTAGTTTCTCATTTCTACTTCAAACAAATATCGGGATGATAGCCTACCTGACATGCCAAATTCACATTCCTTCAAATTCTAGCCCCGCAAAAGCATACACACCCTAGCAATCACCACAAAAACGCAGATTATACGACAGCTCACACACTCAAGTACACGGGGCTGATGACAACGAAGCCGGGAACTCCCTAAATAAAACAACTTAATCTCTACATTATCAACAGGGATATATTAAAATGTCTCATGCCAAAATTCAGACCTATTAATAACAAATTCTGGCATGCAGACAGCCAGGTGAAAACACGGAGGTCCTTTTTCAACTCACCTATTTTGGTTGTATTTTTTTTCTGGAATCATACGTCCATGACAATTTTCATATGCTTCCCCAGCATCATTCAACACCTTTCTATTAAAATCTTTCCACTTTTGCATGTTCCCTTTACGTCTACGGCCGAAATTGTCACGTTTGCTAGCTGACGGAGAGGTCTCCAACTTCCTGACGCCCTCCATCTTGGAATACCAGAGTCCTTCTTCCACCCACGTGGCATTTCAATTGCAAATATCTACCCATAGGAGGCACTTGTGTGCACGTTTAACACGTCATTTCATGCTACATGCGACCAGGTACCTATTTCCATCATAATCTCAAAACAGACCAAGGTGGCGCGGAGTCCCTTATTCGTTGCGCGGATTCAAATGTTAATATATATTTAATTGTTTATAAATATCGCAAGCATAGAGTAATTCTACCAAATAGGTATTGAGTACGATCAATTTCTACAATGATATACGTTTACAGTGGTCCGACATAAGGAGGATTTTCGTCAGTAAAATCAAAGCCGTCGCCATCAATAGAATCTTCACACACTTCACTTAGCACTAAAACCGTATTTATGTCCCCTTCGCTGAAGGAGCTAGCCACATCTATCACCAAGTGTATTAATAAGTTCATATACTTCAGAAGATAACGCACAATGGTAGTCAGGTGACTGCAGCATGTTCAAAGAATACCTATTATAAACGCAGTTATTCATGGAACTTAAACTTATCGAGATAAGGAATGGTTCCCGCGTTGTCTTAGTTACAATAGTTAAATCGCTGTGTGTTTGAAAAAAAACATTACATAGATCGGCCAGTGGCATTTTTATCAGATATCGGCACCATAAGGGCTAATCCATAGCGGCGAGAATCAATAATCTACGAAGATATATTAGTTTGTGGGAACAATACTATATTTGTTGATGGTATAGTCATATCTAAGTTTTGCGATACTAAAATGAATAGTTCTTTTTTCAGCTTAATGCCTTAATATGTTTCAGTAATAATTATACACTCACTACGTTTCCTAACTGGTTTTCTTGTATTTTGTTTAGAGAGGGCAGTCACTGCAGGTTTGATGGTGTTTTGTAGAGCTATTTGTCTTGTATATTTGGATCTGATGATGCTCCCTTGACGAGCAAAAACATGTCATCTCTTAGTTTTCTTCTTCAATAGTCCTCAATAATATTATTATAAATCTTAATCCTTTGTAATTTATTTCAGTTTCTTTTCACATTTTACAGTAATTGGAATGATTCTTAGGTTGACCGACTGAAAGACACAATATTAATTGTTAATATGGCAACACTGTAGAATGGCTTCAAGGCTGTCCTTATTTTTATACTCACAAAGGAATTCAGGATAAACACTTCATAATATTCTCCGACATTTCCTGGCAAGAAACACGGTTTTATGATAGACATATGAAAAGCAGATTTAAGATCAGTGTAGGATGATATCTTTCTATTTTGAAGCGTCTCCGTACAGGTAGATTATTGTTAGCAAATGCGTTTTTGACTAGAAATGTATAGACAAGTGCGTCGTGATTCAAATACTACTAGTAGCGTGTCCATACTAGCGCATTCTAGTAGCGGTGATAGTTATCAAAACTAAATACAATTACTCTCTACACTGGTGCTGTATTGAAGGAGAATTTTTCATGTTAGTATATTGTTATCATTTGTATTTGGTATGAATGGCATATGAATGCATACGGGATTTTGTTTAAAAGATACGCGTATCGTCTCTCATTTGTTGAATCTACTCGTACGCTACCAATTGTAAAATAGATTTACTAGGCCTGAAACCATTCATGGGTGTACTCAACGATTCACCAAAGTCTCATCGCAATGGGATGAATGGTATATGAAGGCATACGGTACTTGGTTGAAACGATTCATGTGCCGTCGCTCATTTGTTGAATTAAATCGTGCGCTACCTATTGTGTAATGCATATACTAAGCCAGAAACCTTCCCTGGAGTGTACACAAAAACTCACCCAAGTGTCATCGCATTCGAACGAATGGTATATGAACGCATATGGTACTTCGTTGAAAGCCCTTTGCGCGTTGTCGCTCATTTGTTGAATCTACTCGTGCGCCACCTAATGAAAAGGATGATCCAAGCCAGAAACCGTTCCTGAAGTATACACAACATCTCACCCAAGTTTCATCCCTATTGGGCGAATGGTATATGAAAGCATACGGTACTGTGTTGAAACGCTTCGCACGTCGTCGCTCTAACGTTGAATCTACTCGTTTGCCACCTATTGTAAAATGGATTAACTAAGTCAAAAACCTTCCATGAAGAGTTCACAACATCTCATCCAAGTTTCATCGCTTTCGGACGAATGGTATATGAACGCATACGGGACTTTGTTGAAACGTTTCAAGCGTCGTCGCTCATTTGTTGAATCTGCTCGTCCGCTACCTATTGTAAAATGGATTTACTAAGCCAGAAACCTTCCCTGGAGTGTACACAACATCTCACCCAAGTTTAATCGCAATGGGATGAATGGTATATGATCGCAACTGGTCTTTGTTGAAACGAATCGCACGCCATTTTGTTGAAGCTACTCGCGCGCCATCTATTGTAAATTCGATTTACTAAGCCTATAACTTTCCCGGAAGTGCGCACAACAACTCACCATAATTTGATGGCAATCAGATGAATTGTATTTGAACGCATAGCAAACACTCATTTGTTCAAACTACTCGCGTGCTATCTATTGTAAATTGGCTTAGCTATGCCTATAACCATCCCGGAAGTGTGTTAAACAACCCACCAAAATTTGGTCGCAATCGGATGAATTGTAGGCTATTTGACCGCATCGCCAACCCTCATTTGTTTAAACTACTCGCGCGCTCTCTATTGTAAATTGGATTAACTATGCCTATAACCATCCTGAAAATATTCACAACAACTCACAAAATTTTGATCGCAATCGGATGAATGGTTTATGAACGCATAAAAGACGAACAAACGAACATCGTTTTTTTATTTAATATAAATGCTGTACCCGGCATGCGTTGCAATGCCAATCAAAGAGAGTTTTGTCGTTGTAACTTTGCTTGTTGAAGTGCTTTTGGATTCCCAATATTTTATTTCTTTTTCTGTTAACCACTTCTAAACTATTGCAAAATTGATTTACTATCTCAAAAAAATCATGGGAGCGTGCTCAACAACTCAAAAAGTTTCATCGCAATGAAATGAATGGTATATGAACGCATACGGGACTTTGTTGAAACGATTCGAGCGTCGTCACCCATTTGTTGAATATACTCGTACGCTACCTATTGTAAACTGGATTTACTAATTCGAAAACTTTCCCTGGCGTGTACACAACAACTCATCAATGTTTCATCGCAATCGAATGAATGGCATATGAACGCATTCGGGATTTTGTTTAAACGATTCGCACGCCGTCACTCATTTGTTGAATCTACTTGTGCGCCACCCATTGAAAAACGGATTTACTAATTCGTACACCTTCGCAGGATTGTACTCAACTCACTAAAGTTTTATCACAATCGGATGAATGGTAACGCATACGGGATTTGGTTGAAACGATTCACGCGCTGTCGCTCATTAGTTGAATCTACTCGTGCGCTACCAATTGTAAAATGGATTTTCTAAATCAGAAATCTTCGCGGGGTGGAAACAACATTTCACCAAATTTCATTGCAATCGCATGAATGGTATATGAACGCATACGGAGTTTTTTTTTAAGGATACGCGCGCCGTTACTCATTTGTTGAATCTACTCGTGCGATATCTATTGTAAAGAGGATTTACTAAGTCAGAAACCTTTCCTGGAGTGTGCACAGCAATTCACCAAGTTTCATAGCAATGGGATGAATGGTATATGATCGCATACGGGACTTTGTTAGTAGGTAATATAGGCCGAAGCTGGGACAGGGGCTAATGGGCAAGATGGCCGCCGCGCGCAACCAGCCTTATGTTATTCTTATGGAGGGGTCAGTCATAGCTGGGCCAGGGGCTAATGGGCAAAATGGCCGCCACGCCCTGAGACCGTGAATGACGTCACAGGGAGAGGTTGGCCGTGTAGTTTGCTAAATTGAATATTTATTATTATTATTATTATTATTATTAATTGATCATGGACAGTCCAGACCAGCTGCATATTGTCAACCTCGTGGTGTAGCGGCTAGCATTGTTGGCTGTTACTGCTAGGCCCGGGTTCGATTCCTGGCTCTGCCAAGAAATTTAATTCTGGGCTGAAAGCTGGAATGGGGTACACTCAGTCTTGTGAGGCAAAAGTGTCAAAAGGCGTGTTTAATTTATACCTCAGCCATTCTACCTAACCCAACTTCACCCAACCTCACCTAACCTAACCTAACCTAACCTAACATAACCTCACCTAACCTAACATCAGTTCACCTAACCTAACTTTACCTTACCTAACTTAACCTGACCTAACCTAACATTACCAAACCTGACTTTACCAAACCTAACCTCACCTCACCTAACCTAACCTCAGTTCACCTAACCTAACTTTATCTTACCTAACCTAACCTCACCTAACCTAACCTCAGTTCACCTAACCTAACTTTATCTTACCTAACCTAACCTAACTTTTCAAGCCTAACTTTACCAAACCTAACTTTACCAAACCTAACCTAACCTAACTTTACCTAACCTAACCTAACCTAGCTTCAAAGTAAGAGCAAAAAAAGTGAGAGCAAAAAGTGGTAGCAAAAAGTGACAGCAATAAAAAGTGAGAACAAAAAGTGTAAGTAAAAGTGCGAGCAAAAAGTAAGAGCAAATATGAAAGCACAAATAATAAACATAGTTATAACTTTTTTTCCCTTCAAAGGGGTTAACCCTGTATAGCCCAAATTATTATTCTTCAAGAAAAAAAATATTGATCCCTACATTTATAGACTAAAGGGTGCTATAGCCCCAAAAAACATCAATTTCTATTTTTTCAAAAATTACTGTTTTGAAAATTGGTTTGTTACTTTGAGGTAAGAGTGGGCGGTGAAGGTCATGGTATAAATTTAATGAATGGAATCATAAGTTTTTATTCTCACCAGATTAGAATTGCTATATTTAGCATTATTTAGATTTTACAAAATTAGAACAGAGACAATATTCAAATCACATTAAGATAATAAATTTTAAATGTCAAATAGATGAAATGTCGCATCTGAGAAAAGTTACCATATGGAAGACAAATGCCAATATTTGTTTTGAGAATAAGGCTGCAAAGAGGAATCAGTGCGTTTTAGTTCTGTTACCAAAAGTTACCTCAGGAATCACCAATAACATTCCAAAAAATTAGAAAGTATGACAAAAACGTGGATACAAGATCACTCATATGAATTGGCATAACAAATTCAGAATGTATATTTCACTACTCCGTGTGAAATTCTACGAAGCAGTTTGCAGACGGTGTGAAACAGAGATGCACTTTACACTTTACGCAAATTACTTTGGGGACTCCAGGACAGCCAGGCTTCTTACAGCGCCCCCTTTTTTCCACAAATTTTGGCCAGTGACTTGTCGCATCCAGTCTGACTTCTTTGACTGGCATTGGAGCACTTGGGCCCTTCCTCTTCTTTTCTTCAATTTGCTGCTCCATTGACGATAAGCTTGGTCTTCCCCGCTTCTTTTGCGTAACTTTACCCTGCTGGCAAAGACAGGCTGCAACTGCTGCCTTGAACTCCTAGAGGCTCAGTTGATCTTTCTTTCTGATCTGGCTTGAGTCGCAGTCCCTCCTGTACAATAGCCATGCATTTACAACTACTAAATCCATCAAATGAAACACTATTTTCAGGTACCATTTTTAGCCTATTTTCAATTTTGAAAAAATAGGCTTATGAGATCACCTTTTGTCCGTGTGTGTGCGTGTGTGTGTGTGTGTGTGTGTGTGTGATTCGTGTGTGTGTGTGATTCGTGTTTGTGTCCCCCCCTAATAAAATCTAAACGGCAGGAGCGATTTCAATGAAACTCGGAAAGTTCATAGCACTATTCCCGGCGACCTGGACCGTGCCCTTCAAATTTTGTTACGACTCACCAATCCAACATGGCGGCTGTGCGAAATATTTCACCAGCATTCAATATCTCCGAAACTATTACCGATATTACCCTGACATTTTCTGTGGTGATAGAGGGAACTACTATAAGTTCACTTATGTGACTTTTGAAAACCTGGTAACTACAAAACGAACATGGCGGCCAAGCGAATTTGCGACTTTTAAATAGACGTTTCTCGTGATTTGACCAACCAAACGAAATGAAACTTGGTACAGTATATGTTTATATACATTGTAATGCACCGACATCTAACTTCGTTCAATTGTTTACATAATCACAAGATGGCAGATGTGCGAAATATTTCACCGGCATTCTATATCTCTGAAACTATTAGCGGTATCTCCCTGAAATTTTGTACGGACATAAAGGGCACTACTGGAAGTCCATCTATAAGATTTTCAAAAAACGGTTAACTACAAAACGAACATGGCGGCCAAGCGAATTTGAACATTTTAAATAGACCCTTCTCGCGATTTAATGTTCCAAGCGCACTGAAACCTGGTACAGGAAATATTTATACACATTGTAATCCACTGGTATCTAATTTTGTTCAATTGTTTACATAACCTCAAGATGGCGGCAGTGCGAATTTTAAAAATAAGTTTTTATTTCTTGTGATGTAGTCATGCGATCGAAGTGAAAGTTTGAATAATGAACCTACGCAATAATTTTCCTTTAATGGTACATGACTCTATGGCCTATACATTTAACAATCCAACATGGCGACCATCCGAAATATTTAGAAGATACTGAATATCTACGAATCTATTTTAGCAATCAAACTAAATTTTTTAATGTTCATAGGGGCTATGAACTTAAGTTCACCTGTAGGACTTTAAATAACCTGGTGATCACAAATCCAACATGGCGGTGTCGCGAATTATAAATATTCACATGGACGTTTCTCGCAATTTAACCATCCGCGTGCAGTGAAACTTGGTACAGTAAATCTTTATCCGAATGTTAATCCACTGGCATCTAATTTATTTCAATTGTTTCCATAACCTCAAGATGGCAGCTGTGAATTTTTTTTTAAATCTCCTTGTTTTTTCTTGTGTCCTAATTATGCGATTGAAGTTTGAATACTACACGTTCACAATAATCTGCATGTAACAGTACATAACTCTAGGACCTACATATATAAAATCCAACATGGCAACCATCCGAAATATTTAGTCGGTTCTCAATATCTACGAATCTATTACAGCAATCAAACTGAAATTGTGTATGTTGATAGTGGCAATTAATATAAGTAGGATATATGAAAATAGGCTGTATAGTTCTTCACGGAACTACTTGTTTGATCTGATAACTGTTTGATTTAAAGCAATAAGGCAATCAATTAGGTCCACGCCTCCCATGAATTTGTTGTATAGAAGTACTATGCTAGGGCATGGAACTTCTATCCTCTCCTTCTTTGACTTGTCCCACCTCTGTACCTTCGTCACTGGATGAGCACCGACAAAAGTGCTCAGTAAGTGAACTGGTTTGTTGTCATACCACTTTACGGCCGTTACTGTCACACCATCTTTCATCGCAACATATTCCTCAAAACTGCCTCTTCCCTTTTTTTTCATGTCTTTATCGGCTGAAAATTTGCATCCCTCTAGTCTATTCGCACGCACTGTGCCCAAGCACTGGATTCCGTCTTTCTCCAAACATACTTGCAACTGAATACTTGTAAACCAATAGTCAAAGTACAACTTATGAAAGCGGTGTTTTGGAATGATGGTCGACAATCGAATCACTACATTGCCAGACACACACACATCTGGCAACAATGGGCTATGATCTGCCTTCACTGAGTAGATCTCCATATTATAAACAATTCCCTTTGAATCACACAACAAAAATGCCTTATAACCCCACTTCTTTGGCTTACCCTTCACATACTGTTTGAGGCTGTGTTGACCCTTGAAAGGGATCATCTGCTCATCCACACAAAGCTTTTCGTCAATTGGTATGCTATTACAATTTTCAACCAGAGCCTGCAAGAGGGCCCTGATTTTGTAGAGTTTATCATTTGGATCTAGTATTGAGTTGTCATTGAAGTGAAGTCCTGATTTTATGGCTTCCCACCTGTTCCTACTCAATGTGTCGGCAACAACTGGGACTCGAGTATCAGTTTTCCAATAAGAACGGGAGTTTGGCAAACCATAAATTGACATATACATAGAACATCCAAAATACTGCTCAATTTCATGTTTGCTTACATTTATTGGCTTTGCTGGATTCCGTTGTACAGAATACAAATTTGTTTGTTCCACTGCTGATTGTAAGATATCGTCGTCCATCAATTTTCGGAAATAGTTTATTGGAGCATGAGGTATATCAGGTCCTGGGGGCAGCTGATCTTTCCATGGCAAAACAGCAGTTGCCCTGCGTGTGCTAACCTTCTTCCAAACTGTATTCTTTGGTCCACTCACCCCATTTGATATCACTGCATTGTCACAACTTGATGTAGGCTCTTGATCAACATTGACACTTGCTAAATTCTGAGTTTCTGCTGCGACATATTGATATATTGTCATCGAATCCTTCTTCATCCTCACTATCAGGAATAATTATATTCTCTGTTGGTGTAAAAAAGTCTAATTCATCATCGGAGTCAGAATCTTCAGAATCATATCCATTTATTTCCCTCAAATTGACATCATTGTCTCGGCCTTTACCATAGAAACGACTGGGATCCATCAGTCTGCAGCAAAATAAAGGAAGGTGAGGTCACAGTTCGCCATTGCCCAATGTGACTTTCAAGTTACTTTATCGGTAAAATGACCAACAATGACTCTCACATTATTATACAATACATAAAAACATGCTATAAGGCTTACCTTTGCTTTATGAAATTTTATTTCTCACACTAATGACAAATACGAAGAACAAACAATCATCAAACTAAGACAACACCACGTCAGCATAAACATGTGTGCAGTCTGGCGAAATAGCAGACATCTAGTGGGAAGGATCTGAACTATTGTCGCTTAGCTACCGGAAATAAGCGTAGCCATACTGTGACTTCAATGTCACATTGGTGCAAAACGGAATATTAGCGTGCATGCTAAGTAAATAAGGAAAATATGGTATGTGACTTCAGTGTTACAGTGGGCAGTACAGGGTTAAAATGCGATATTTATTTAAACCAAATCTACTTGTTAATTGTCACTTTAACTCAGAGAGTCATATCGTGACATACAGACAATAAACACATAGATAAAATAAATTTACAGTATGGCATTAGATAATTAAACCAAATGTTCATTCGGCATTTCATAGCTTCCTAGTTATTTCAAAACTTAATAATGCTTTGCAGTAGTTATCTTCATTCACAATATCACTGGGCAACTTTTCTGATGGAGACTGCACTAAGTTCTTTCTTAATCATTAATGTGGACACAGTGTTCTTCATTTTTTGACAGTTCTCCATGGGAGACACATCACAGAAAGAATTACTTTTATTTCCCTTACTGACTGTAAGAGTCTGACAAGTTTTGTAGTAAAGAAAAAAAATCATCAAACTCACAGGAAAAATCTACAGACAGCAATATGTGGACGTACTGTAGTAATCGTATACCTAGTTAGTACAGATAGGCTCTCCTAGCCTTTGACAAGATTTATAGCTTAGGAAGCCATCTCCTGTACTTGAATGCTTAATTTACATGCATCTTTGTTCTGAATCTCATCAGACGCTTTCTTATTCCACATTGCCCTGATGGTATTAAAATATTTTGCTAATTGACCTGCTTTCCCCCATTCCCTTTTAAGTAATTTAATTAAAGTGTGATACTCATTTTCATTTTCTATTCTGTTTAGATCTGCTTTGTCTACAAACTTTGCTCTTATCATTTTAATTTCCTTGCATTCCCTGATCAGGTGCGCTGCACCCATAACCTTCCCAAAAAGCAGGCAAATGTCCTCTTTTCCTACTTCTCTCAACGCTTTGTTCTTATACACCCCCATTAACCACCAAATTATCCCTCTCATTTCTCTTTTCATTAGGGCTTTATGCTCATAAAGTTCCTTATTTCGCAGAACTCCGTTAAGGTTCTCCTACTGGTGCACTCTTCTCTTAACACCTGTAACTCTACGTCATTAACCCTTCTACATACTTTTTTACACACCCTACCTTCCTCTCTTTGTAAGTCCCTATCCCATAGATAAGCCATTCCTAATCTTTCCAGTACACTTCTTACCCCGTCCACCCAGTAGCCCTCTTGCTGATGCTTCACCTCCACCTGCTTTTAAACGAATTGAAGGCTTTATGCTCTTTTTTATGATATGTTGTCTAATACTTACATCCTCACACAACATTCTCGCTCCACAATTCGCCGTGCAACTAGGTAGCCCCAAAATTATCTTGGCAAACCTACTTACAATACTGTCCAGGGTTTTCGTTCCTTCCTCTAAACCCCATACTTCCACTCCATAAAGTGCTCTTGAAACGATGAGTGCGTTAAACACATTCGTATACACTTTGTATTCAAGATTCGGTAACTTACGCTCTAACACTTTAACAATCGCCAATGCCGCTAGCCCTTTCGATTTTGCCCTTTTAATTTGTTTGGTCCATGTACCATTACTCGCCATTATCGTCCCTAGATACTCAAGTTTTTTCACCGTCTCTAACTGTGACCCATGCATGACCCACTTTTCATTCTTAGCCAGTTTAACTCCCTTTTTTTCAGACCATAACTTTGGTCTTACTCGGGTTAATTTTTAAGTTCCAGTCCTCACAGTATTTCACAATCTCGTCAATACTATATTGCACATTATAGAGTGTTAGAGCAAGCAGATGGATGTCATCATCAAAAGCTAGGCCCGGGATATCGTGATTGTCCAAGCAAGGGTTGGACCGTTGCTCAAAGCCCTTTGAATCGAAAATATCGTTGATAAATAGCAAAAAAAAAAGCACCGGGGATAATTTGCATCCCTGTTTTAATCCTATATTAGACGTTATATCTCCTACAATTACATCATCTTTAGTTTTAATTGCACATTTCACTTCGGAATACACATTCTCAATTGCTCTTATCATTTTATGTGACACCCCGATTTTTCCCAGTTTAGCGATGACAGCTCCCCTGCTCACTGAATCAAACACCTTCTCCAAATTAATAGCTGTGATATACAGCTTACCTCTTTTCCTTCTTATGTACTTGTCCATCACCGTTTTCACCACCATTATGTCACTGGTCCTCATCCCTTTTCTAAACCCTGTCTGGAGTCTCTAGAACACTGAACAGCCCTCTGCCCATGCTATTAAACGCTTGGATAAGACCCTGGTGTACATTTTGCTCAAATTATCAAGCAAAGTTATGCCTCTATAGTTGCCTGGGTCTAGTTTGTCCCCACACTTCTTGTATATTGGACAAATTATACCCTCCTACCACTTCCTCGGAAATCTACCTCCTTCAAAAATCTTGTTAAAGATTTTTACCAAGCTGTACATCATGAACCTATTGTTACTCAACTCTTGCCAAAATTCATTTGTTATCCCCGAAATAGCACCTGACTTCCCTCCTTTACTTTTTGCTATTACTTCCTTAATTTCCTCTACCGATATGACTTGGTCCAGCATAGGCAGAGCGGCCTCCAGCCCCCTCGGGACGCCAAACTCATCTCTCTTCCTCCAATTATCTTCAGCATTTAACAGATTCTCATAATATGCAATCCATACTTCATCACTAATAGAGCTCCCCCCACTTCTGCGCCCCCTACAGTAAGAATTTATCCTGCTCCACACTTTGCTACAGCCTTTAGCTTTAGAATCCTTATTTAGTGCTGCTGTTGCTTCCTTACCCGACCATTCATCTTTCATTTTGCTGAGCAGTTCCCTAAATTCTTTCCTTAGACGACAAAATTCTACTCTCATCGTATCATCCCCTCCTCTCTTGTATAACTTCAGTGCCCTAATAACTTCGGTTTTCTTCCTTCTACAAGATTCATCGTACCATCCTTTAATTCTCCCTATTTTTCCCCTAGCCTTCACGCGCATTTTCCGCCCGGCCATCATAATTGCATTCTCAATCATACGTATTACCCCTTCAATTTCATCATTACTGATCATTAAACTTATCCCTACCTTTATCAGCTCAAAATTTTCTCCCTGGAAGTAGTTCTGGAACTCTCTGCAGTTTTCCTCCCTCCATCTGAATCTATTTACTTTTCTCTCTATAGCTTTAACTTGTGGGTTCCCTTTTGATTTTGTCACCACTCCCTGCATGTTGACGACAATTGGTAGGTGGTGTGATTCCCCCCATTCTTCAACAGTGGACCTCTTAATTACGGCTAGTGCTCCTCTGGAACATATTGCTAAATCTATTACACTTCCTCCAATCTCTGTTATATACGTCAGGTTACCTCCTTCATCCCCCACACAGACACCATTTAATATATATAGCTCTTCTGCACCACATAGTTCCAAAATCTTTTCTCCGTTCTTGTTACATTCCTTGTCTTTGCTGTGCCTATCCCCACATACGGCCTCGGCAACCCCCTTGCTGTAAAGGGGCTTTCTGTCTGCAACCCTCGCATTGAAGTCCCCTAAAAGCACAATCTCTGCCTCTTCATATATATTTTGAATTCTGTTTATTTCAATAGCTAACTCATCGAAAAAGCTTTCTCTTCCATACGGGGAATTCTCTGGAGGGTTGTAGACAAAGCTGAAACAACCGTTCCTTTCTCCCTCCCCCTAATATCTGCTTTAACCCACACTACTTCTTCCAGTTCTGAACTAATAAATTCTGATAATTCCCTCACCTCTTCTTTAATTAAAACAACATTTCCCCCCGGGAACCTACCGGTACGAGCTTTCCTAATCTTAGGTTTTGTATATATAATGAAGCCATCTATTTTAACCTCGCAACCTACAGGGAGCCAACTCTCAAAAAATCCTACAATCTGCATATCTACTATTAGGGTCAAAACTACATCGTTCCCTCTCTTCTTAAAAAAAATCCTCCATATTTACGCTAGCAATATTCCAGTTTAGTTATTTTTTACCCCTACCCTCTTCGCTGGCGGTGGCTTTACTTCTAGTAACTCTAGCTTTCTCTATCTCTAGTATACTGCCACCTGGAGAAGAAAGACCTCCTTCTCCAGATTAAACTGCTCTGTCAAGGTTTTCTTGCCCAAAAGTTCTTTTAGACTAGTAACTCGTTGTTTGCCAGTCTCACATTTCTGCAAACCACGCACTTGTCCTGTGTTCCTGGCGCTGACGTTAGTCGTTCCTGCTCGCGCCACTTCCGTGTTGGACTTGGAGGTCGATGCTCTCTGTTGAATCATCACCGCACTTCCCTCTGAACCGACAGCTACTTCCACCTGGTTGCTAGTTCTAACTGCCTCCTGTTGCTGTTGCTTCTCCATATCCTGGAGTTGTGCCACTGTCCAAACCCGATCCCAGTTGTTGCCGCTAACCGCCAGTCTATTGCCCTTTACATAAGCCTTGAGACCCGAGTTGCTTGCCTTCCTTTAATGAAACTGCAAGTCCGTTGCTCGCTTGCCTCTTCTTTACTCATTTCTCTCCTTTCCCATATCCTCTTCCCTTTCAGGTTCTTTGTGATCGCCAAAATTCTGTGAGCCATCAGCGAAGAAACTAATGACACTTTCACGGGCCTCGTGCCCTTTCCCCGCCCTATCCTGGTCACATTGTCAATCTCTGAAACTCCAATGTTTATCCGCATGCCTTCACTTATCACTCGGAGCACCTTGGATGTTAGATCCTCGGTGCTTTCCTTGGCATCTTCCTTTATTCCGTAAATGAAGACGTTTTTCTTTCTCTCATCCACCTTGGTCTTCCTTAATTCATTTACCTCCACCTCTAATATCTTCACCTTTTCTCTTAGATCTTTTATCTCTCTACTATTCTCGGTCAGCCTTTCTGTCACTATTCCCATCTCTTCTCTTATACATGTCTTCATCTCCTTGAATTCCTTACATTGCTCACGAAGAATGACCCGGATCTGGTCATTTTGTGACACTTCCTTTACAATTTCCCTTATTTTTTCCATTTCTTGCCATCCCAGCTGACCAGGCCCTGGGTTTGACTCCACTCCTCCAATTTATAGTAGCGTCGCCACAACCAGCGCTACCATCCCCATCGCCAAAACCCCCATCTGCTCAGTGACGTTGCCCACTATCACCTTCCCGACACAGAAATCGCACTTGGCTCTAGCCTGCCAGCGGCCGATGACCGCCCGGTACTGCTGAATAGCGATTCCCATTCTTCCTTACACTTCACTGCACGTCTATTTTACCTTGCATGCTTGGTTGAAAATCTGAAACATAGTTATACCCTAACCTAAACTCACCTAACCCACAGAAACCTCATTTAATGATTTTAGATTTTACATTTTAACATTTTACATTTTAACATTTTAGATTTTAACATTTTAGATTTTAGTTTTTATATTTTACTTTTTTATTTTTTATATTTTCCAAAAACAGTAAACTACAAGGTCACATACCTAACCTCAGTTCACCTAACCTCACCTAACATAACCTTAGTTCACCAAACCAGAAATGTCCTCATCTAACTTGACCTAACCTAAATTAAGTTAATCCAAAGGCTAATGCACATACGCAGAGTTTTGTTGTTCACACATTTGTCAATTCCTCAATTTCCACTGAGCATTATTTACTTTTTATAAATGTCAGTTTAAAGTTTTTCTATTTCATAATATGGAAAAATGGATTTTTGCACTTTCTTGTTTACACATTTATCAATTTTCCAATTTCCCATTTTCAGACTTTTTTAATGTCAGTTTTAGGTTTTTGAATTTCATAATATGGAAACATGGATTTTGCATTTTGTTGTTTACACATTTATCAATTTCACAATTTCCCATTTACTGTTTTTAAAATGTCAGTTTAAAGTTTTCCATGTTCAAGATATAGAAACATGGTTTTTCCAATTTGTTGTTTACACATTTGTCAATTTACCAAATTCCCATTTACAGTTTTTAAAATTTCAGTTTAATGTTTTTCTATTTTGTCAATATGGAAACATGGATTTTCCGATTTGTGTTTTACATGCTTTTCATTTAGTCCATGTACAAAGTTCATTTTGCATTAGGAGCGAAGAGAGGTGGGTAGTAATTAAAAATGTCCAAGCAGTTAGTGTTCATACAATATTTTTATTAATTTTAAATATATATACACTATTTACACATAATACATTTTTTGTTACACATTGTAGAGTTGGTTTTATTTTGTTTTATATTTTTTATTGTTAAATATGAAAACCATTTTCTTTCTTTTCTTTGTTTTATTATTTTTGTAGTGCTATTGTATTTATTTTTGAAAATTGTTTTGTTTTATGTATTTGCTAGTTGCAGGCAGAAGATTTTTATATTTATAACTTAACTCTTTAAGCATGGTCAATGATTGAGTAATGACCATAGGCATGTGTGCCTATACCATCAGCATCAATCACTCTTTTATCATCACCAGGACACAAAGCAATTTTGTTTAGTCTTATAGATGATATGTCATGTTGTTTTGAAGCGATAATGTACATTGGTATTCTTTTTACATTGTTTTTCATGACACAATCCTTATAATCTTGAAAGCTTATACATTTTTGACAACACCTTTGCTAATACCTTTAATCTTTTTGATTTATTCACGATTTATGTCTAAAGCGTACATTTTAGCTCTAAGTCCAACAAATGATTTTATAATTTGCCCACAAGCCTCGTCTTTAAATTTCCCCAACATTTTCTTGTTTGATGTAGAGTGACGTTTGTGATTAGTAAGATAATCTGATGTATCCAGGTGTTCTAGGAAATCCAACTTGTCTTGATATACATCTGGGGTGTTAACCAAATAAATGAACGAGTCGGTATCCATATACATGAGTTTAAGATTGTTCATTCCATAATACGGTAGCAGGACATCATAGCGGTGGGAATACAATAGATTGTTTGAAATATCCAGTATACACATTCCAATATATATAGGATTATTGAATACAATGTTACGTTTAGCCATGTGGAAAGCAGCAAGGTTAGGACCATAAATTGTTCTCTCAATAAATGTCGGCTTTGCTATTAGCTATTCTGCCTTTCTGCTGTCAGTCACAAGACGTATGTCTATTCTTTTGCGGATATTTTCCATTGATTTTCCGGAAATGGCATTGTTGAATAATTTGTACAGAATTTTCTCAAAATCATTTTTGGCTTGTTTTCGAAGGTTGTTATTAAAATCAACGTATGCCTTTATCCAAGGTCTTTGTTTAAACTTTAACACAGGATTAATTTTTATCAATTTTATTCATTGATCTAAAGCCTGTTTTAATGCCATGTAGTGAACAACATATCGCCTTCGATTTCCAAGATGAGGAATTAGTTTTTTCAGAGACGAATCCTTAGGTTGTGTACACTCTGGTAGGAAAGGTATGTCGTTGTGTAGATCATGAAGGTCAGATGGGTAATCAACATCAACGTCTAGAATGTATCCCACAGGATCGTCTTCCTTTAGTTTTTCTAGATCAAAAGTATCTGCAGAAACCCACTGAAATCCCCCATAAGAAAGAGAGTGGCACATAGCCCACCCATATTGGTTGTTGGCATCATCATAGGTAATAAACTGCGATGGTTTCTCAGAATCATAGGCTTCCATGTATTTATTGTTAGCTTCAGCATGCCGATGAGACACCTGGCATATGCCTCTAAGTATTCCAGACTCGATTAGAAGAATCTGATCGTAATCCCGTAGCAATTCCAGTTCAATGCATGTTCAACTTAAACCAGGCGAAGTTAAAAAGTGTGCAGCATCCACTCGGCGTGTTTCTAGTGTTTTGTTTCTAAACGTTTCAAAGCTGTCTGCAAGAAGGAATACATCTGAAGTTAGGTAGAAGTCACTATATTCCCCTAGAGTTTTAATTTTGAACTGATTCCAGACATTTTTGGCATGTTCATAGTCTTCTTGACTAACATCTTTTTGACTTAATTTGTTAAGGAATGCCTCTTATGGATGTAAACACGCTTCACTTAACTTCTGGCATAGGTCAATATAGTCATAACAAAATACCCCTTTACGAGTCATGAGCGTTGCATTTTCTTTTCCAAAGTACTTTTCTGTTTCATGGTATGATGTTAAGTTGGAAACTGAGTTTTCCAAACTACTCGGCATTAACCGAAACTTGTCCACAAATCGAAGCTTAACTTTTCCTACATATTTGGTAAAGGAAATGTACTTTTTTTGGTGTTAGCGATAACATCCACTCTCTCAGTAGTACATCCCAATTGCTTTACAATGAAATTTGCGTCGTAGCCACTCATATTATTTAGAAACACAGGATCGGGGTTACGTGTTTTACACCTCAAATGACAGTTATTGTGAGCACTTCCACGGTATTCCCCTGAAATATGGCAGTGGTCTCGAACTTTCCAGTCCTCTTTGGTAAATGGTTTTTGACACAAATAACAGGTTTCAGAACATTGGAACTCTGATTCTTGATCCTGAGTTAAGGCCTTTGGAACATTTAAGCTGTAAAGGCGCTCAATTTCATTAGCTATTGAGACCAAATAGTCCATAAACTTTTCTGCAGCGTCAGGTCCACGATAAATAACAGGTTGGCTTGGAAGGTTTGTCTTTATGTGTTCCACAGCAGGTGAGGGTTTAACGTATATACCAAAGCTCATAGGAACATGACTCTGGTATGGCACTGTATAACTTGTTTCAGGATTGGGTAAACATGTTTGATAGGGTGACAATATACTTTCTAAATCTGCATAGATAACGTAAGGTATTCTCAGAATTTTTCAAGATTTAAGAATTTGACAATGGGGTTTTTAATAGGCATTTCAACCCTAGCAATGTCATGCTGGACACACAAAGCTCTATGTTCTTTCAATTTTTCCATTCCTTGTTGACCATATCGATTATCGAAGTGAGTAAAACACCGTTTTACACGTATATATCTTATGTCCATGGTGAGTAATCTGATGTCTTACTAGTTTATCAATATCCTTGATAAAGACGTATTGGTTCTGGCCGGGTGATGAACTTAGCAGAAGCAGGTCACGATGGTCTTTCAGCTCTTGATCCACAACCTTTAGAGGAAACAATTTATTGTCTTTTTCCAGTCTAAATACATTTATGGATATGTCATTGGCTTTCTCAAATTTGGGAATGTCAGCTAATGACGTAGGAAACGATATAACTGAAAAATAATACTTGTTTTCCAGATCCTTGTATTTACTAACGCGTTCAGCTTTCGTTTTAACCAGTTTTGCTAAAATGGCATACATAAAACACTTTTCATCCTTTAAGTTTTGAGGATGAATGCAGGCTTTTCTTGCTTTTATAGCTGCAGGTAATGGAATATATGTGCTACCACGCAAGGGATTGTACTTATTTATTTTCAATCGTACTCCTTCCACTGCTAACAAAGCCCAATTACTGCCTTTTAGCTCAGATTATACCATTTCTGTAGTTAACTTTGTAAATTGTGTTTCCAAGAAACTACTTCAGTCTGTTTCCAAAAATAGGGCCTGATTTCGTGTTTTAAAAGCACGATCTGTAATATCGTTAGTGGACGTATGAACGAATCTACATTCAGCCACAAGATTAACTTTTATCGACTTGTAATTTGCTAGTTCTTTCTGCATAGCTTGTATTATTTGCTGTTTGGACTCTTTAAGGTATGAATTTTAATCCTTTCACGTATTACACCGTATGAAATAGGATTTAAGTCGATCTTCAAAAGATGTCTCATATTCAATAAGTCCATTTTTGTCTGGTAACATTGAAAGTAGGTAATGTTTTGTAGGCTCCGTTTTTTGTCTTTTAGCTGCCGATACAACATTACAACATTCTTCATGCCGACGTCCGTTGTACGCATTGTTGAATGTACTACCACAGGTCTTGCACCCGTGGAATTCACCACACGATACTTCATGTCGCTTCCTATGATAGTCTCGAAGGAAAGTCTTTCCACACTCTTTACACATAGAGCTAGGAATGGGTTCTTCCATTATGAATGTTGATTTCTGCAAACAGCTGCTTACTGCGTATCACAGGGCTTCAACTGATGATATTCTTGTAAAGGGACCTCTAATATACCCTAGTCTAGACCAACAGCCCTTTACAGCGTATGACAAGTCTGTTAACTGGACAGTGAGACGGTCTTTCACGATGTGATCACTGTAAGAAGTAGTAGTAATCTGATTGTATTCTTGCTAAGGGTTCTATAATATATCATAGTCAAGACCAACAGCTACTTACTGTGTAGTACAAGGCTGTACAATGGTTGTTTTGACAGTCATTCACGATGTGGTTACTGTGAGTGGTGGTAGTCAACTGATGATATTCTTGCTAAGGGTCCTATAATATACCCCTAATTAAGGGTAACAGCTGCTTACTGCTTATGACAAGGCTAAAGACTGGCTGTTTCAACGGTCTTTCACAATGTAAACACTGTGACAGGTAGTAGTCAACTGAAAATTATTCTTATACCCTACTCAAGGTTATCAGGTACTTACTGCATATCAAAAGGCTGTACAATCATGTGTGTTAGGCACTCCTTCTTGCTAATGATCCCAATATTCCCTACACAAGGCTATACATGTTAGTTCTGAACACTTAGTAGTTAATTGTATGTTCAATTTTTATACAAAGCTTATACAAGCACGTTTTTCATGAGGTAAAACTTTGTTAATTAGCTGCATGCGACACGCAAAGTATGTTTCCGCTATCTAGCGGTGACTATGAGAACTACTTGAACGACCAGCATGCTACCTAGTGCACCATTTTCAACACTCACTCACTGAACGACCAGCATGCTATCTAGCGTTCGATATCAATACTCACTCAACTACCAGCATGCTACCTTTCGGTCAATATGACAACTCATTTAACTACCAGCATGCTACATGGCTTTTTTTGTCAGTTTTTTGTTGGCTTTTGTTGGCTATTTGTTGGCTTTTGTTGGCTTTTGTATTAGCTATCTTATATTTTCTCTCGCGTGTTTGGGCTTATTTGGTCTTGGATAGTATGTCAGTCCTTTTTTTTTGGCTGTGGTGTATTCTTGGAATACACGGTACCTGAGATTATAATTTTCAATGTTTTTGCATGTTCTTTCCTTCCTCTTTGTCAGACACCAACAGTGATCTTCTGTTCTCTCTTAGGGGTTCAGGTCGCTTATATTTTGTATGAGTCTGTTCCAGATATATATTCTGTGACCCACCTAGCGTCACCTCGCAGCGAATCTCTGAAGCTCCTCAACTCTTCCTGGTGCTAGAGGACTTACTTATCCATTTGGCCACCAGATCCTGTCATCATCGCCAGCTATTTTCTCCTTGAGCAAGAGGACTACGTCCACTTCTTTACTCACCATGCTGCGCTAGTATCATCTGTTATCAACTCTTAGAAGATCAGCTCAGCAAGAGATTAATTTTTTGTATTAAAGTTGGCAATGTTTATATGTTCTCCTTTTGTCTCCTACCCCCCACTCTTTCCCCCTTTCTTGGTCCCTCTGTGCTCCGTTGAGCAGCTCTCACTTCTCAGTCTGCAGTTGACTCGGTCAGTCAAAGCTCCGCTCGAGCTAGCCTCCTCAAACCAAGAGGCTCACCCTCTTCTACGCCATGTTGGCTAAGTAGTCATCAACGGAAACTTCGACTTCAACATGAAATCAAGATAAGTACCTTTTTAAAAGTTTTAACCTCATCTTCATGGTTTTAACTTCCACGTGCTTTTAATTATAATTTATAGACAGTGTGAAATTATTTACTTTGGGGCAAAAATCATTCTTCGTGGGATTTGCCATGTTGAGCTTTTGCTTGTATAAGCCAACCTTACTAAAAAAGAGCTTTTCTTAAGCTATTCAAATGAGAAATCCTCTCGCTACGTGGGATATTATCTAATACCCGCTGTCTATAATTATAAAGCTAGTTCCTCCGCTGGATTTTCTCAACCCCATTTTCTGCTAAGGTCGTTCTGGAACCTTCGAGATCTTGTACTCTATCTGCGAGTCTTGCCGTCAAGTATTGTTCACGCACTTGTGAAAATGCTAGTTAAAATGAGGAATCTTCCTTAAATTACTGCAATAGCGAACTTTCTTCCCCCGTTGGAACATTCTATGGCGCATTTAATTGTAAATCACAACTTTTTCAAGAAATAGACTCTCACCTATATAGTGCAATCAGTTATTTCCATAATTGCAATAACTTTCTTTCTCATAAACTTCAGTGTTTCTATAGTGAACTTTGCATCCATCTTTATAGACTATAGTGATAACCAGTGCTTGCTCCACGTTTCTACCGCGTCGCGCTCGTCCGTCTACATTAAATACGGCCATGAACATTGATCCTATATCCCAATGATCTTTCCTCAACCTTCTACTAACAACCATTATTAATAAAATTGTAACTTTCTATAAGGCGTCACTCACGAAGTGCCCTTCCAACTTTGCTAGTTTAACATTAATTAAATTCTGCATAATTGCTTGTGTGATACAAGTTTTAAATCACATTGTTCCTTTCCTATAATCAGGGAAAACATTTCTTTAAACTCTTGAGCGAGTCATGTTCAGGTTTCACGAAATGTAAACTGCCCCATTTGGCTCGTGATTTCTAATTAAACATAGGAAGTCTAGAACCTTCTTTTTGATTACCTCTTCAGGTTTCACAGTAAGTGACCTGCCCTCTTTGTATAATTCTCATATATTAATTCTGTATAAATATAAGAAGTTGTAGGAACTTCTATCTTATTTTTCATGTTGTTATTATTGTTATTTTCAAAGTTGTCACTTTCTCTAGATCATTCTCTCAAGAATTTCTTAAGGTGCACTTTTTGTACTCCAATTCACGTTCAAGCTTTAATTATTTCATTGCTCATTTGTTTAAATCTTATAAAGATTTTAGAAACATGTAAGGTTTGAAACCTTGTAAATTGTCAATTGCCTGGAGCAAACGTTTAATGTTGAGAGGTCTGCGACCCCCTTTGTTAAAAAGTTCAAATGAACTATGTTTGTCCAAATTATATTACATGCTTGTTAATTTCCTCAAACTTCTTTGCATTGTTTAATAAATTAAATATTTGTTTTTGGATTCATCATTTCTCTGATACTACTGTTAGGCAAGATCCTGGCTTTCCTAGCTCTTCCTAGGTTTATGCCCTCGTTCATACTCAATAAAGCTTTTACCATTTGTCTGGCCAGACCATCACCCTTCCCTATAGTACTTTTATTCGTGCTTGGGAGGAAATACACTAAAGCCTTTCTCTGGCAAACTGCCCAAGTCTTAGCTGCGGTTCCCGTCAGCTTTGACCAAGCTCGTACCCACTTTAGGTATCCGAGCACGGATTTGCGGTGGCAACCGCTTCTAAATGTATTGAAAGTCAAATTCATAACTTTTGTGTCCTCTCCTCCTATTTTTCTATCCTTTTTCTCCAATCCAAAATCTACTTCCTTCTCTTAATCATCTTCCCTTGGTGGGTGGGTTATTCCTCAGCCTATAAACTACCCAAAAATTGGTACCAGAAACCCGGGAGAGCCCATTTTTCTTTTTTCTTTTAAAAAAGTGTCATTTGACAATACTTTGCATATTTCTAATATCTGTGTTGAATATTTCAGCTATAACCACATCGTGCAAAGCCTGTGAACGGGAAAGAGGCCGCTCCTGTCTCCTATGGTGTGTCCCATTCTTTCTACCCATTTGCTGCTGCAAACTTGACAGCATCTCCAAGGTTCTACAGTTTCGTGAGTTGTATTTCAATTTATTCTCTTTATCATGGCTCCTACTGAAAAAGATGAAACTCTCATTGCTAGACGTTCTTCCTATAAAGGGCAACTCACTAGATTCAGAAATTTTATCAACAAGTTAAATCCCGCCGAGTGTGATTTAGATATCTTAACACATCGCCTTAAGTTGTACGAACGGTCTTATGATTATTATGACCAAATTCAAACCGAGATTGAATCCGCTTGTCCAGAACTTCAATCGGATCGGGACGAGGTCGAACCCTTGTACTTTGAAGGGATTGCAAAGGCCCACCAATTGATTCGCAATATCTCAGAACCGGACACTAAGGTCATCAATCTGGCCCAGTTCGCACCCGCTTCAGTTCACAAGAACAAACCGAAACCGTTACTTCCCAAGATAAGCCTACCGCATTTCTCAGGCAAGGAAGGTGAATGGTATTCTTTTTATGAACTTTACTGCTCCCTAATTCATGAAAATATCGAGATCCCCGACATACATAAATTCTATTTCCTCCGTACGTCTTTGGAATCTGAGGCCTTAGCCTTGGTGGAGTCACTGCCTTTAAGCGCAGACAACTACCACATCGCCTTTAATCTCCTTAAAGAGAGATATGGTAATTTACGCTTGAGTGTAGCTCGCCACATACGTTGTCTCTTCAACCTACCAGCCGTCAAACCTAATGACGTCACCACTTTAAGAGACCTCTTAGATTCTATACAGTTGAATGTCAGAGCATTATACCAACTAAAGCAACCTGTCCAAACATGGGACACCATACTCATTCATCTGGCTACATCAAGAATCGATTTTTCAACTTTAAAGGCCTGGGAGATCGAACTCGCTCGCAAGGAAGAATTTTCCTTCGAACACTTAATCTCGTTTCTTAACAGCCGATGCCAAGTCCTTACAGCACTCGCATTTCAGTGCGAAAAGGTCGAAACGAATCTTCAGTCTCACATTTTTGAGAAAAACCTTGCTTTTTCAAAGGGACATCAGCCCCTATCTGTCGAGAACAAGCAAACCCGTTCTTCTTTCAATCATGCAAGAGAAGATATCAGGCCGCTTAACAAATCTTTAAAATGCACGCTCTGTAAAAAGCTTCACACATTGTATTTGTGCAAATCCTTTAAAGAATTGTCTGTTGAAGATCGAAGGAAGTTTGTCTTGAATAGCAAACATTGCTTCAATTGCTTGTCACCTAAGCATTCTTCTTCAAATTGCACGTCATCCAATCTCTGTTTTCATTGCAAAAAACCGCATCATTCTTTATTGCACGTTCACGATAAATCGAGGTCATCAGTACCTGCCTCTTCAAGCTCCATGCAGAGCAGCTCCGAACTAACTAATGCTTCTTCCTGCATTTCTAATGCCGAAACTTCTTACAGTGCGCAAACCCTTTTGACCACTGTACAATTCGAAATCCAAGATAAATTTGGAAATTGGTTTAGAACCCGTGGTCTTCTCGATTCCGCTTCAACTCATAATTTTGTTTCGCAATCGTTGATTAAAAAACTAGGTCTTTCGTCATCGCCTACTTCTATCAATGTGACCGGCATTGACAATTTGAAAACTCAAGTCTTGCAGTCTTCAAAATTGAAAATCAGAGACGTTTGCCAAAGAAACACCAATCTTAATTTAAACTGTCTCGTTCTTACCAGTATTGGCAAAGACTCTCCTAGCAGCTGTATTAATACCTCCGGATTAAACATTCCCTCGCACTTAAGGTTAGCCGATCCTCAGTTTAATGCTCAAGGTCCCATTGATGTACTTTTCAGTGCCAATGTTTTTTGGAAGTGCCTTCGCAAACAAACACGCAAGTTATCTTCAACCGTGGTCGCCAGAGACACCGATTTTGGTTGGGTTATTACTGGTGAAATCCAGCATACCAGTGTTCAAACCAAAGCGCAATGTCATTTCGTTACAGCTGACATAAATCCCATTTCTGAAAAAGAGAACGCTCATGTTTCAGATCTCAATATTTTTGAAAAACACTTGCCGAAACGATGTCTCATCGTGAACAACTACGCTACCTCTGTAAGTTGTTTAAATGGTTTTTCCTTCTTCCCGCACAAGATGGCCATTCAAGTTCGCCTTGCTTTGTGTCATTTTTATAGCAGGTAATTGCTTAAACTCTTTCTCGAAAACTATCTTCCCCTTGTGTAAAACCATGGCTATCAGTCACCATCATTTCGCTGTAAGCCATGTTTCACTTCTTTCCTTATTTAGAAGGATGGCCACGGTCGGCTCCTCCCTCCTTCCTCACAATTGGAAGTCGCTTATGAACTGCTTGAATATCTGAATTCTATAGCATCTAGAATAACTATTCTTATGCATAACCTTCTTCTCAATGTCCCAGCTTTTCTTCTCTGTTCGGAAGAATTAAGCTTCTTTCTGTTGAAAATTGTCCGATTTCGTGATCCTCTCAATTATGCGAAATTGATTTCCTACTCTATTTCATATAGCTTTAAATTGTTTTTTCACGTCCAAGTTACGATTGACTGCATGCCGTCCAAGCTGAATATCTGCTTTAAGTTACAGCTGATTCAACAAATGTTGTTTGTGTACTTTGAACTGCTTGTTTGTCAGACTTGTTTGTATACAAGCCTGAGGAAGGTCAAGTCACTGTTTATTTCCTGTACGCTTGACACAGTTCAAAGCAAGTTTCTCTTATCTCAACTTTGGCTGATTGCCAAGCATTGTCTAGTGAGCCGCTCCTGCAAGTACAGAAGCCGCTCACCTACTTCCCAAAATAAACTTGTTCCAGTTAAGGACTCTTTCAGCTATTTATATGTCTTATCTCGTTGTACTATGTGGGTCAAGGCCGCACTTGCTTTTGTATTCCACTTACTCATGCTCGTATTCTATAACTGCTTCGATCCTTGTTTCAAAACTTCGTTGCGCATTTCTCACGCGCTCATGTATTTCACTTTGCTTACATATTTCGCGATCTTAATGTTCATTGATGAACAAACTGTTTTTTTCTCGTCGTCACATTCGATGTGTTTTTGTATTCATACTTGTCATGTCACGTTTCTCGCTGACTTAAGTATTTTTCTGAGTAACCCCTTTGATACTCATTATAACTTGAGGTCATTGTTTATGGCTACTCGTTTGTTACCTATGGCGTTCTTGCTTTCTACTCGCATAGTTCCTTTGTTTATTTGGTATATTCTTGTCCTGAATAGATGTACTTGTTTCTATACGCTTTGTTTAAACTTGTTAATTCTCCTTTTGCATTGTATCGCAATCTTTACTAGTGCTTTATTTCCCTCAGCTTCTAGTTATTTTGTGATTGAAGGTGTTGTTAACTCTCGCCCCTTAACTCCGCTTTCCGATGACCCTGATGACCTCCTTCCACTTACACCTGGTCGCTTCCTTACACGCACTTCTCTCTCTGCCCCTCCTCCCCTTCCTAATTCTTTCAGGGATTTTGATTTACCTATTGTTTGGCGTAAACTTGTAGCCCTCCGCAATTCCTTTTGGAAGAGGTGGAACTTGGAATATTTAACTTCCTTGCAAGGGAGGCAGAAGTGGTTTCTTTCCAGTCCCGACATTCAAGTGGGAGACTTGGTCTTAGTTAGGGATGTTTCACCCCCCCTAGTCTGGCCTTTTGGAAGAGTGACCGAGTGTTACCCGGGAAGAGATAGGAGAGTCAGGGTATTCAGAGTCTTGACCACTAATGGTCAGATCATAAGACTACTTCTCCGCAATTGCTTATTACTGTACTTGTTTTTCTTGTTCGCTGTTCGTGTCTGCCCCTCCCAGTATGGTGCATTCTTGGAATACACGGTACCTGAGATTATAATTTTCAATGTTTTTGCATGTTCTTTCCTTCCTCTTTGTCAGACACCAACAGTGATCTTCTGTTCTCTCTTAGGGGTTCAGGTCGCTTATATGTTGTATGAGTCTGTTCCAGATATATATTCTGTGACCCACCTAGCGTCACCTCGCAGCGAATCTCTGAAGCTCCTCAACTCTTCCTGGTGCTAGAGGACTTACTTATCCATTTGGCCACCAGATCCTGTCATCATCGCCAGCTATTTTCTCCTTGAGCAAGAGGACTACGTCCACTTCTTTACTCACCATGCTGCGCTAGTATCATCTGTTATCAACTCTTAGAAGATCAGCTCAGCAAGAGATTAATTTTTTGTATTAAAGTTGGCAATGTTTATATGTTCTCCTTTTGTCTCCTACCCCCCACTCTTTCCCCCTTTCTTGGTCCCTCTGTGCTCCGTTGAGCAGCTCTCACTTCTCAGTCTGCAGTTGACTCGGTCAGTCAAAGCTCCGCTCGAGCTAGCCTCCTCAAACCAAGAGGCTCACCCTCTTCTACGCCATGATGGCTAAGTAGTCATCAACGGAAACTTCGACTTCAACATGAAATCAAGATAAGTACCTTTTTAAAAGTTTTAACCTCATCTTCATGGTTTTAACTTCCACGTGCTTTTAATTATAATTTATAGACAGTGTGAAATTATTTACTTTGGGGCAAAAATCATTCTTCGTGGGATTTGCCATGTTGAGCTTTTGCTTGTACAAGCCAACCTTACTAAAAAAGAGCTTTTCTTAAGCTATTCAAATGAGAAATCCTCTCGCTACGTGGGATATTATCTAATACCCGCTGTCTATAATTATAAAGCTAGTTCCTCCGTTGGATTTTCTCAACCCCATTTTCTGCTAAGGTCGTTCTGGAACCTTCAAGATCTTGTACTCTATCTGCGAGTCTTGCCGTCAAGTATTGTTCACGCACTTGTGAAAATGCTAGTTAAAATGAGGAATCTTCCTTAAATTACTGCAATAGCGAACTTTCTTCCCCCGTTGGAACATTGTATGGCGCATTTAATTGTAAATCACAACTTTTTCAAGAAATAGACTCTCACCTATATAGTGCAATCAGTTATTTCCATAATTGCAATAACTTTCTTTCTCATAAACTTCAGTGTTTCTATAGTGAACTTTGCATCCATCTTTATAGACTATAGTGATAACCAGTGCTTGCTCCACGTTTCTACCGCGTCGCGCTCGTCCGTTTACATTAAATACGGCCATGAACATTGATCCTATATCCCAATGATCTTTCCTCAACCTTCTACTAACAACCATTATTAATAAAATTGTAACTTTCTATAAGGCGTCACTCACGAAGTGCCCTTCCAACTTTGCTAGTTTAACATTAATTAAATTCTGCATAATTGCTTGTGTGATACAAGTTTTAAATCACATTGTTCCTTTCCTATAATCAGGGAAAACATTTCTTTAAACTCTTGAGCGAGTCATGTTCAGGTTTCACGAAATGTAAACTGCCCCATTTGGCTCGTGATTTCTAATTAAACATAGGAAGTCTAGAACCTTCTTTTTGATTACCTCTTCAGGTTTCACAGTAAGTGACCTGCCCTCTTTGTATAATTCTCATATATTAATTCTGTATAAATATAAGAAGTTGTAGGAACTTCTATCTTATTTTTCATGTTGTTATTATTGTTATTTTCAAAGTTGTCACTTCCTCTAGATCATTCTCTCAAGAATTTCTTAAGGTGCACTTTTTGTACTCCAATTCACGTTCAAGCTTTAATTATTTCATTGCTCATTTGTTTAAATCTTATAAAGATTTTAGAAACATGTAAGGTTTGAAACCTTGTAAATTGTCAATTGCCTGGAGCAAACGTTTAATGTTGAGAGGTCTGCGACCCCCTTTGTTAAAAAGTTCAAATGAACTATGTTTGTCCAAATTATATTACATGCTTGTTAATTTCCTCAAACTTCTTTGCATTGTTTAATAAATTAAATATTTGTTTTTGGATTCATCATTTCTCTGATACTACAGTTAGGCAAGATCCTGGCTTTCCTAGCTCTTCCTAGGTTTATGCCCTCGTTCATACTCAATAAAGCTTTTACCATTTGTCTGGCCAGACCATCACCCTTCCCTATAGTACTTTTATTCGTGCTTGGGAGGAAATACACTAAAGCCTTTCTCTGGCAAACTGCCCAAGTCTTAGCTGCGGTTCCCGTCAGCTTTGACCAAGCTCGTACCCACTTTAGGTATCCGAGCACGGATTTGCGGTGGCAACCGCTTCTAAATGTATTGAAAGTCAAATTCATAACTTTTGTGTCCTCTCCTCCTATTTTTCTATGCTTTTTCTCCAATCCAAAATCTACTTCCTTCTCTTAATCATCTTCCCTTGGTGGGTGGGTTATTCCTCAGCCTATAAACTACCCAAAAATTGGTACCAGAAACCCGGGAGAGCCCATTTTTCTTTTTTCTTTTAAAAAAGTGTCATTTGACAATACTTTGCATATTTCTAATATCTGTGTTGAATATTTCAGCTATAACCACATCTTGCAAAGCCTGTGAACGGGAAAGAGGCCGCTCCTGTCTCCTATGGTGTGTCCCATTCTTTCTACCCATTTGCTGCTGCAAACTTGACAGCATCTCCAAGGTTCTACAGTTTCGTGAGTTGTATTTCAATTTATTCTCTTTATCATGGCTCCTACTGAAAAAGATGAAACTCTCATTGCTAGACGTTCTTCCTATAAAGGGCAACTCACTAGATTCAGAAATTTTATCAACAAGTTAAATCCCGCCGAGTGTGATTTAGATATCTTAACACATCGCCTGAAGTTGTACGAACGGTCTTATGATTATTATGACCAAATTCAAACCGAGATGGAATCCGCTTGTCCAGAACTTCAATCGGATCGGGACGAGGTCGAACCCTTGTACTTTGAAGGGATTGCAAAGGCCCACCAATTGATTCGCAATATCTCAGAACCGGACACTAAGGTCATCAATCCGGCCCAGTTCGCACCCGCTTCAGTTCACAAGAACAAACCGAAACCGTTACTTCCCAAGATAAGCCTACCGCATTTCTCAGGCAAGGAAGGTGAATGGTATTCTTTTTATGAACTTTACTGCTCCCTAATTCATGAAAATATCGAGATCCCCGACATACATAAATTCTATTTCCTCCGTACGTCTTTGGAATCTGAGGCCTTAGCCTTGGTGGAGTCACTGCCTTTAAGCGCAGACAACTACCACATCGCCTTTAATCTCCTTAAAGAGAGATATGGCAATTTACGCTTGAGTGTAGCTCGCCACATACGTTGTCTCTTCAACCTACCACCCGTCAAACCTAATGACGTCACCACTTTAAGAGACCTCTTAGATTCTATACAGTTGAATGTCAGAGCATTATACCAACTAAAGCAACCTGTCCAAACATGGGACACCATACTCATTCATCTGGCTACATCAAGAATCGATTTTTCAACTTTAAAGGCCTGGGAGATCGAACTCGCTCGCAAGGAAGAATTTTCCTTCGAACACTTAATCTCGTTTCTTAACAGCCGATGCCAAGTCCTTACAGCACTCGCATTTCAGTGCGAAAAGGTCGAAACGAATCTTCAGTCTCACATTTTTGAGAAAAACCTTGCTTTTTCAAAGGGACATCAGCCCCTATCTGTCGAGAACAAGCAAACCCGTTCTTCTTTCAATCATGCAAGAGAAGATATCAGGCCGCTTAACAAATCTTTAAAATGCACGCTCTGTAAAAAGCTTCACACATTGTATTTGTGCAAATCCTTTAAAGAATTGTCTGTTGAAGATCGAAGGAAGTTTGTCTTGAATAGCAAACATTGCTTCAATTGCTTGTCACCTAAGCATTCTTCTTCAAATTGCACGTCATCCAATCTCTGTTTTCATTGCAAAAAACCGCATCATTCTTTATTGCACGTTCACGATAAATCGAGGTCATCAGTACCTGCCTCTTCAAGCTCCATGCAGAGCAGCTCCGAACTAACTAATGCTTCTTCCTGCATTTCTAATGCCGAAACTTCTTACAGTGCGCAAACCCTTTTGACCACTGTACAATTCGAAATCCAAGATAAATTTGGAAATTGGTTTAGAACCCGTGGTCTTCTCGATTCCGCTTCAACTCATAATTTTGTTTCGCAATCGTTGATTAAAAAACTAGGTCTTTCGTCATCGCCTACTTCTATCAATGTGACCGGCATTGACAATTTGAAAACTCAAGTCTTGCAGTCTTCAAAATTGAAAATCAGAGACGTTTGCCAAAGAAACACCAATCTTAATTTAAACTGTCTCGTTCTTACCAGTATTGGCAAAGACTCTCCTAGCAGCTGTATTAATACCTCCGGATTAAACATTCCCTCGCACTTAAGGTTAGCCGATCCTCAGTTTAATGCTCAAGGTCCCATTGATGTACTTTTCAGTGCCAATGTTTTTGGAAGTGCCTTCGCAAACAAACACGCAAGTTATCTTCAACCGTGGTCGCCAGAGACACCGATTTTGGTTGGGTTATTACTGGTGAAATCCAGCATACCAGTGTTCAAACCAAAGCGCAATGTCATTTCGTTACAGCTGACATAAATCCCATTTCTGAAAAAGAGAACGCTCATGTTTCAGATCTCAATATTTTTGAAAAACACTTGCCGAAACGATGTCTCATCGTGAACAACTACGCTACCTCTGTAAGTTGTTTAAATGGTTTTTCCTTCTTCCCGCACAAGATGGCCATTCAAGTTCGCCTTGCTTTGTGTCATTTTTATAGCAGGTAATTGCTTAAACTCTTTCTCGAAAACTATCTTCCCCTTGTGTAAAACCATGGCTATCAGTCACCATCATTTCGCTGTAAGCCATGTTTCACTTCTTTCCTTATTTAGAAGGATGGCCACGGTCGGCTCCTCCCTCCTTCCTCACAATTGGAAGTCGCTTATGAAACTGCTTGAATATCTGAATTCTATAGCATCTAGAATAACTATTCTTATGCATAACCTTCTTCTCAATGTCCCAGCTTTTCTTCTCTATTCGGAAGAATTAAGCTTCTTTCTGTTGAAAATTGTCCGATTTCGTGATCCTCTCAATTATGCGAAATTGATTTCCTACTCTATTTCATATAGCTTTAAATTGTTTTTTCACGTCCAAGTTACGATTGACTGCATGCCGTCCAAGCTGAATATCTGCTTTAAGTTACAGCTGATTCAACAAATGTTGTTTGTGTACTTTGAACTGCTTGTTTGTCAGACTTGTTTGTATACAAGCCTGAGGAAGGTCAAGTCACTGTTTATTTCCTGTACGCTTGACACAGTTCAAAGCAAGTTTCTCTTATCTCAACTTTGGCTGATTGCCAAGCATTGTCTAGTGAGCCGCTCCTGCAAGTACAGAAGCCGCTCACCTACTTCCCAAAATAAACTTGTTCCAGTTAAGGACTCTTTCAGCTATTTATATGTCTTATCTCGTTGTACTATGTGGGTCAAGGCCGCACTTGCTTTTGTATTCCACTTACTCATGCTCGTATTCTATAACTGCTTCGATCCTTGTTTCAAAACTTCGTTGCGTATTTCTCACGCGCTCATGTATTTCACTTTGCTTACATATTTCGCGATCTTAATGTTCATTGATGAACAAACTGTTTTTTTCTCGTCGTCACATTCGATGTGTTTTTGTATTCATACTTGTCATGTCACGTTTCTCGCTGACTTAAGTATTTTTCTGAGTAACCCCTTTGATACTCATTATAACTTGAGGTCATTGTTTATGGCTACTCGTTTGTTACCTATGGCGTTCTTGCTTTCTACTCGCATAGTTCCTTTGTTTATTTGGTATATTCTTGTCCTGAATAGATGTACTTGTTTCTATACGCTTTGTTTAAACTTGTTAATTCTCCTTTTGCATTGTATCGCAATCTTTACTAGTGCTTTATTTCCCTCAGCTTCTAGTTATTTTGTGATTGAAGGTGTTGTTAACTCTCGCCCCTTAACTCCGCTTTCCGATGACCCTGATGACCTCCTTCCACTTACACCTGGTCGCTTCCTTACACGCACTTCTCTCTCTGCCCCTCCTCCCCTTCCTAATTCTTTCAGGGATTTTGATTTACCTATTGTTTGGCGTAAACATGTAGCCCTCCGCAATTCCTTTTGGAAGAGGTGGAACTTGGAATATTTAACTTCCTTGCAAGGGAGGCAGAAGTGGTTTCTTTCCAGTCCCGACATTCAAGTGGGAGACTTGGTCTTAGTTAGGGATGTTTCACCCCCCCTAGTCTGGCCTTTTGGAAGAGTGACCGAGTGTTACCCGGGAAGAGATAGGAGAGTCAGGGTATTCAGAGTCTTGACCACTAATGGTCAGATCATAAGACTACTTCTCCGCAATTGCTTATTACTGTACTTGTTTTTCTTGTTCGCTGTTCGTGTCTGCCCCTCCCAGTATGGTGCATTCTTGGAATACACGGTACCTGAGATTATAATTTTCAATGTTTTTGCATGTTCTTTCCTTCCTCTTTGTCAGACACCAACAGTGATCTTCTGTTCTCTCTTAGGGGTTCAGGTCGCTTATATGTTGTATGAGTCTGTTCCAGATATATATTCTGTGACCCACCTAGCGTCACCTCGCAGCGAATCTCTGAAGCTCCTCAACTCTTCCTGGTGCTAGAGGACTTACTTATCCATTTGGCCACCAGATCCTGTCATCATCGCCAGCTATTTTCTCCTTGAGCAAGAGGACTACGTCCACTTCTTTACTCACCATGCTGCGCTAGTATCATCTGTTATCAACTCTTAGAAGATCAGCTCAGCAAGAGATTAATTTTTTGTATTAAAGTTGGCAATGTTTATATGTTCTCCTTTTGTCTCCTACCCCCCACTCTTTCCCCCTTTCTTGGTCCCTCTGTGCTCCGTTGAGCAGCTCTCACTTCTCAGTCTGCAGTTGACTCGGTCAGTCAAAGCTCCGCTCGAGCTAGCCTCCTCAAACCAAGAGGCTCACCCTCTTCTACGCCATGATGGCTAAGTAGTCATCAACGGAAACTTCGACTTCAACATGAAATCAAGATAAGTACCTTTTTAAAAGTTTTAACCTCATCTTCATGGTTTTAACTTCCACGTGCTTTTAATTATAATTTATAGACAGTGTGAAATTATTTACTTTGGGGCAAAAATCATTCTTCGTGGGATTTGCCATGTTGAGCTTTTGCTTGTACAAGCCAACCTTACTAAAAAAGAGCTTTTCTTAAGCTATTCAAATGAGAAATCCTCTCGCTACGTGGGATATTATCTAATACCCGCTGTCTATAATTATAAAGCTAGTTCCTCCGTTGGATTTTCTCAACCCCATTTTCTGCTAAGGTCGTTCTGGAACCTTCAAGATCTTGTACTCTATCTGCGAGTCTTGCCGTCAAGTATTGTTCACGCACTTGTGAAAATGCTAGTTAAAATGAGGAATCTTCCTTAAATTACTGCAATAGCGAACTTTCTTCCCCCGTTGGAACATTGTATGGCGCATTTAATTGTAAATCACAACTTTTTCAAGAAATAGACTCTCACCTATATAGTGCAATCAGTTATTTCCATAATTGCAATAACTTTCTTTCTCATAAACTTCAGTGTTTCTATAGTGAACTTTGCATCCATCTTTATAGACTATAGTGATAACCAGTGCTTGCTCCACGTTTCTACCGCGTCGCGCTCGTCCGTTTACATTAAATACGGCCATGAACATTGATCCTATATCCCAATGATCTTTCCTCAACCTTCTACTAACAACCATTATTAATAAAATTGTAACTTTCTATAAGGCGTCACTCACGAAGTGCCCTTCCAACTTTGCTAGTTTAACATTAATTAAATTCTGCATAATTGCTTGTGTGATACAAGTTTTAAATCACATTGTTCCTTTCCTATAATCAGGGAAAACATTTCTTTAAACTCTTGAGCGAGTCATGTTCAGGTTTCACGAAATGTAAACTGCCCCATTTGGCTCGTGATTTCTAATTAAACATAGGAAGTCTAGAACCTTCTTTTTGATTACCTCTTCAGGTTTCACAGTAAGTGACCTGCCCTCTTTGTATAATTCTCATATATTAATTCTGTATAAATATAAGAAGTTGTAGGAACTTCTATCTTATTTTTCATGTTGTTATTATTGTTATTTTCAAAGTTGTCACTTCCTCTAGATCATTCTCTCAAGAATTTCTTAAGGTGCACTTTTTGTACTCCAATTCACGTTCAAGCTTTAATTATTTCATTGCTCATTTGTTTAAATCTTATAAAGATTTTAGAAACATGTAAGGTTTGAAACCTTGTAAATTGTCAATTGCCTGGAGCAAACGTTTAATGTTGAGAGGTCTGCGACCCCCTTTGTTAAAAAGTTCAAATGAACTATGTTTGTCCAAATTATATTACATGCTTGTTAATTTCCTCAAACTTCTTTGCATTGTTTAATAAATTAAATATTTGTTTTTGGATTCATCATTTCTCTGATACTACAGTTAGGCAAGATCCTGGCTTTCCTAGCTCTTCCTAGGTTTATGCCCTCGTTCATACTCAATAAAGCTTTTACCATTTGTCTGGCCAGACCATCACCCTTCCCTATAGTACTTTTATTCGTGCTTGGGAGGAAATACACTAAAGCCTTTCTCTGGCAAACTGCCCAAGTCTTAGCTGCGGTTCCCGTCTGCTTCGACCAAGCTCGTACCCACTTTAGGTATCCGAGCACGGATTTGCGGTGGCAACCGCTTCTAAATGTATTGAAAGTCAAATTCATAACTTTTGTGGGACTCTCCTCCTATTTTTCTATCCTTTTTCTCCAATCCAAGATCTACTTCCTTCTCTTAATCATCTTCCCTTGGTGGGTGGGTTATTCCTCAGCCTATAAACTACCCAGGCTGCATAATGCTTACAGCCACGTTTGTAAGCAGCAACAACAACAACAACACACAAAGAGCCATATAAATCCAAAGTACTCTAAGGTTTATCAATGACTCTCAACTCTTACACTTACCTCTATCCCATGCCTAGTCAAAAAAAGTGTATTTTTCAAATTTTTCAAAAAAAATTTGGAAAGTAGGCTATATCATTAAACTAAAATTCATGAAAATACATATGTTAACTCCAACACCTACCTCTATACCACTCTCAGTCCAAAAATAGTGTATTTTCCAAAACATATTTCCAAAATGGGTTATATTTCCAAAATTAAAAAGTTTACAAAAATGTTTGTTTGTCATAAATGAATGCCCTTCGCCCCCTCTACCGCCGTACCAAGTCCCAGTTCTCTAGGACAACAAAAATTAAATTTTGAAAATGGGTAATATTTCCAAAGTTAGGAATTTTACAAAAACGTTTGTCTGACGTAAATCAATGGTCTTTACCCCCTCTACCCCCCACACTAAGTCTCAGATCTCTAGGACAAAAAAATAAAATTTTGAAAATGGGCTATATTTCCAAAATTAGGAATTTTACAAAAACCTTTGGCTGACGTAAATCAATGGTCATTACCCCCTCTATCACCATACCTAGTCTCAGGTCTCTAGGTCAACAAAAATAAAATTTTGAAAATGGGCTATATTTCCAAAATTAGGAATTCTACAAAAAGTTTGTTTCACATAAATCAATGGTCTTTACCCCCTCTGTCCCCCTACCAAGTCTCAGGTCTTTAGAACAAAAGAAAATGAATTTTGAAAAATGGTCACTATTTTGAAAACTAGGAATTTTACAAAAAAGGTTGTTTAACATAAATCAATGATCTTTACCTCCTCTAGCACCATACCAAATTTCAAGTTTCTAGGACAAAAGAAAATTATTTTTGAAAAATGGTCACTATTTAGGAAACTAAGAATTCTACAAAAAGTTTGTTTAACATAAATGAAAGGTCTCTATCTCCTCTACCTGCAAACCAAGTTCCAGGTCTGTATGACAAAAATGAAAAAAGTTTAATTGGGAAGGTAGGCGATTTTTTATAAAATCAAACATTTTAAAAAGTGTTCTATGGGCTTAAGAGAATGGCCTCTATGTCCATTATTTTTTATAATAAAACGTTTTTATTTTTTACATTTTTTGAACAAAGTTCAATTTTGAAATATTTTATTTTGGAAACTAAAGAGTTTACAAAACATTTTGTTTGACATAAATGAATGGCCCTGACCCCATCTACCACCGAAATAAATTTCAAGTCGCTAGGACAAAAAATAACAGTAGTGGAGTAAGAGAGGTTCTGGCCCCGCCCCGAAATGTGACGTCAGAAGGAGAGGTGGTGGGGGGTAATCACGCGTATATATTGTGCGTGGAGGAGCTGTTGATACTTTTGGAGGTAATTCTGCCTGGTCGCAAAGACCTTATGCCAGGCAATTAAATCTTGGTATTCCCCAATATTCTTTAGCATGGCTAAACGGTATAGGGGGCAATCTTGAGCTGTGTGTGTGTGTTTAAAAAAATGTGTGTGCCTATGGGCGTGTGAAGCGTGATGGTACTTCCTTAGGGAGGGTGGGTGGGCTAAAAATTCCCCCTTATTTTCGTAGAGATAAAAAAATAATGCTTTCTCTTATTTTTTTCTTTTTTTCAAATTTCGCTTGGCTGCTTTTGTACCTTGCGATCTACCATGAGGGCTCGTTGTTTGAGTCCCTAAATTTTCGTGGTACCCCGCCTCCACCAATCTGTTTTATCCCGGTGTTGGGGGATGGGATAAACAGGGTAGTGTAGATGTATTAATTTGGGGTTAGTTCCCGAAAGGGTGTAGTTTCCCGTAATCGGGAAGACTACTAGTTTAAGTGTTGGTTAAAGGATGTTGTCTGTTGGGGTGCGATCCTACGGGGTGCGTCTTCCTGTTAAGAGATGAGTGTCTAAGACGGAGCTATTAACTTAGCTTACCAATTAGCGTGAGCGAGTGAAGACGAGCTCACGTGCGGAGTCGGCACTTGGCTGCCGCCTGTCTGTTATGCTAACACAATGGATTTCCTGACGATGCAGTTCTCAGCATTCACGGTCAGGGGCAATTAGGAATAAGTGCGGGTGGGGCGTAAACATGTAATGATGTGTGAAATGATTACAAGAAGTATGTGTTTACTGACCAAGTATTTATTGGTCAGTGGCGATAATGTACTGTCCCTTTGGGTAGTGGACGTGTATGAAACAAAGTGTACTAATACAAATGTGTTCTGGGTGAGGTGTTACAAGTAATTAGGAGATCTGAGCACACTGCTAATTCTCACCTGGTGACGTCGTGATGGAGCTGGAACGGACCTGGAGATGCAGAGCTGCTGGCCGCGAATAGACAATTGGGCTCTCCTGGGTCTACCTTTTAAGGCTTCCCCGAGCTGCTTACTTAGCGTTTCATCACTGTTGCTGTTCCAGATAGTGTGTTTGTTTGTAAGTTGTGTAAGCGTGGCTGGCAGCAATACCGCTGTGCCTGCTTGAGTCAAGGAAGTGTGTGAGGCTTATGGCATGCCTGTGAGGGTAGTTTATGGTGAAAGATGAAGGGGTGGGTTAGGTCCTAGGTCCTAGGGATACTGCCCCTGGGCTGTACAATACGGTGTAATACGTGTATGGATTTAAATTCATACCTTAAAGAGTCCAAACAGCAAATAATACAAGCTATGCCGAAAGAACTAGCAATTCACAAGTCGATAAAAGTTAATCTTGTGGCTGAATGTAGATTCAATCATACGTCCACTAACGATACTACAGATCGTGCTTTTAAAACACGAAATCAGGCCCTATTTTCGGAAACAGACTTAAGTAGTTTCTTGGAAACACAATTTACAAAGTTAACTACAGAAATGGAAGAATCTGAGCTAAAAGGCAGTAATTGGGCTTTGTTATCAGTGGAAGGAGTACGATTGAAAATAAATAAGTACAATCCCTTGCGTGGTAGCACATATATTCCATTACCAGCAGCTATAAAAGCAAGAAAAGCCTGCATTAATCCTCAAAACTTAAAGGATGAAAAGTGTTTTATGTATGCCATTTTAGCAAAACTGGTTAAAACGAAAGCTGAACGCGTTAGTAAATACAAGGACCTGGAAAACAAGTATGATTTTTCAGTGATATAGTTTCCTACGTCATTAGCTGACATTCCCAAATTTGAGAAAGCCAATGACATATCCATAAATGTATTTAGACTGGAAAAAGACAATAAATTGTTTCCTCTAAAGGTTGTGGATCATGAGCTGCAAGACCATCGTGACCTCCTTCTGCTAAGTTCATCATCCGGCCAGAACCACTACGCCTTTTTCAAAGATTTTGATAAACTAGTAGGACATTAGATTACTCACCATGGACATAAGATATATACGTGTAAACGGTGTTTTACTCACTTCGATAATCGATATGGTCAACAAGGAATGGAAAAATTGAAAGAACATAGAGCTTTGTGTGTCCAGCATGACATTGCTAGGGTCAAAATGCCTATTAAAAACCCCATTGTCAAATTCTTAAATCTTGAAAAATTCTGAGAATACCTTACGTTATCTATGCAGATTTTGAAAGTATATTGTTACCCTATCAAACATGTTTACCCAATCCTGAAACAAGTTATACAGTGCCATACCAGAGTCATGTTCCTATGAGCTTTGGTATATATGTTAAACCCTCACCTGCTGTGGAACACATAAAGACAAACCTTCAAAGCCAACCTGTTATTTATCGTGGACCTGACGCTGCATAAAAGTTTATGGACTATTTGATCTCAATAGCTAATGAAATTGAGCGCCTTTACAGCTTAAATGTTCCAAAGGCCTTAACTCAGGATCAAGAATCAGAGTTCCAATGTTCTGAAACCGGTTATTTGTGTCAAAAACCATTTACCAAAGAGGACTGGAAAGTTCGAGACCACTGCCACATTACAGGGGAATACCATGGAAGTGCTCACAATAACTGTCATTTGAGGTGTAAAACACGTAACCCTGTTCCTGTGTTTCTACATAATATGAGTGGCTATGACGCAAATTTCATTGTAAAGCAATTGGGATGTACTACTTAGAGAGCGGATGTTATCGCTAACTCCAAACAAAAGTACACTTCCTTTACCAAATATGTAGGAAATGTTAAGCTTCGATTTGTGGACACGTTTCGGTTAATGCCGAGTAGTTTGGAAAACTTAGTTTCCAACTTAACATCATACCCTGAAACAGGCAAGTACTTTGGAAAATAAAATGCAATGCTCATGATTCGTAAGGGGGTATTTTGTTATGACTACATTGACTCATGGGAAAAGTTAAGTGAAACGCGTTTACCTCCAAAAGAGGCATTCTTTAACAAATTAAGTCAAAAAGACGTTAGTCAAGAAGACTATGAACATGCCAAAAATGTATGGAATCAGTTCAACATTAAAACTCTACCTAACGTCAGATCTACTCTTTCTTACAGACAGCTTTGAAACGTTTAGAACCAAACACTAGAAACACCGATTGGATGCTGCACACTTTTTTACTTCGCCTGGTTTAAATTTCGAAGCAATACTCCTTTACACATGCATTGAACTGGAATTGCTACAGGATTACGATCAGATTCTTCTAATCGAGTCTGGAATACTTGGAGGCATATGCCAGGTGTCTCATCGGTATGCTGAAGCTAACAATAAATACATGGAAACCTATGATTCTGAGAAACCATCGCAGTTTATTACCTATGATGATGCCAACAACCAATACGCGTGGGCTCTATGCCACTCCCTTTCTTATGGTGGATTTCAGTGGGTTACTCCAGATACTGTTGATCTAGAAAAACTAAAGGAAGACGATCCTGTGGCATACATTCTAGACGTTGATGTTGATTACCCATCTGACCTTCATGATCTACACAACGATTTACCTTTCCTACCAGAGTGTACACAACCTAAGGATTCGTCTCTGAAAAAACTAATTCCTCATCTTGGAAATCGAAGGCGATATGTTGTTCACTACATGGCATTAAAACAGGCTTTAGATCATGGAATAAAATTGATAAAAATTAATCCTGTGTTAAAGTTTAAACAAAGACCTTGGTTAAAGGCATACGTTGATTTTAATAACAACCTTCGAAAACAAGCCAAAAATGATTTTGAGAAAAATCTGTACAAATTATTCAACAATGCCATTTTCAGAAAATCAATGGAAAATATCCGTAAAAGAATAGACATACTGCCCCCGTAAATTGAATTATTTAGGGACAAAATGAGAGTATTTTCCGTCCCCATGATAAAATTTAACCAGCAAATATAATTTCTGGATGTGTGACACAAGAGTGTAGTGTTTCAAGCTGGAGACTCTGGGAGAGCCCGATCACGTGATATGTTGCACAATGGACGCTTCTAGAAGGCTATATTTAGCATAGCAACAGCGAGTTTGGAAATTAATATTATAAATATTGTTATAAATTATGCTATTGGATCCCAGTCCAGAGCCAATTAGAACAGGTCTTATTGAAGACGGGATCATCTTTAATTACACAATATGATGAAATTATGCATTTAGGCCCTTAGAAGAAGATTTTCTTATTTGGTAATGAAGAGAATATTAAAAGAAATTATGTCTGATACTTAAGAACCGCAGATCGGTTAATCTATGCAGTAATAAGCATTAGTAATCTACGCGCTAAAATTATGGTGGGAGATTGATATGGCCGCCAAAAATTCGACTTGGAGGGGGAGATTCAAGGATCGATGTTCTTATTCCAGCAGACTTTGAAGAGAGAGGAAGTGCTTTTACTGGGTTAACGGAGATCCCAAGGCTTAGTCCGAGTGCGACGACTGTCGACTTGTGGAGACGCGAGGATAGCTAAGTGGAACGTTAGAGATCACCACACTTCCATTCTACGTGAAGTTGCGAGGAACATTGAATTGATTATATCTCTTATATAATTGAGATCTGAAGTTAAATAAGCATATATATATATATATATATATATATATATGTATATATTTATATATATAAAGAACAGGTAGCATACTATATATTCTGAAAAGTCGAGCGCTTTAAAAATTCACCGTTTCGACAATATAAGCCTGTCAAGTTAGATTTCCAAATGTGTTGAAAATAAAGCTGAATATCATTATAAATTGCAACGTGTAGTTGGCGAACGCAGTTCAAGTGAACAGTAGCGGAGAACTTTTAATATTGGCGCAACACATAAACATTAACAGAATGACTATTATTATTCTTCAAACGTTATCATTCAGCATAATTAACATTGTTGATATGATGAATTAAATAGTCATGCGCTAGAGACATATTCGATAGCAGGAGTTAAGATACAACGATGGAGCTTCGTTAAACAACGTATTCTTGAATACAGACGTAGTGTACGGTCCATCTTGTGCATTTTCGTCAGTCTACGAACACTAATATAACATCAATTAGCAATGGAAAAATTTCATTCGCCATTTATATGAATATTTCCATAATTATATTCCAATGATGAAGCTGATACATATTTACGACGGAGAATGAAGACTTTACAGAAGAGATTTGTCAAGATGCTAGGGAAAGGTAGCCCAGCAACACAGAAGAATTTGCCAGAAGGATGTCGTTCGAGCCCAGGCGAATGTTTGTGAATTCCAGATAGGGACGTTTCTTATCTCTGAGGTCGCAGATCCGAGGTTCGAATGCAGATCCATCTCAGTGTCTTGTACTGAGGAAACATCGAAAGTATTGTGGGAATACTTACATAGATCTTCAAGTTTTCGTCCAAATAAGGTATTAGTGTATCTCAATTGTTATATAGAGCTTGATTAGTAACATTCTGAGCCAGCGATCTTATTCCATATTTTCAGCGATCTTATTCCATATTTCCAGCGATCTTATTCCATATTTCTATATTTTCACATTTCATGTATTTCAGTGCTTTTATGTATTTTACACTTCAGATGTGTGTTGAGATTTTTATACTTCAAGATTATTTAGAAGATGATTGCATTTCATCTACTTTTAAATTTTATTCTACGGATCAGTTGTGGAACTGACATTAAAATTTTTGTTTGAGGAATTATATTGCCTCATAAGAGACTAGTCGTTTCGATTCTCGAATTTTAATAATTTCATTTAAACCAAGTATTCTGACATTGTGTCATAGCTTCATATTAAATTCTTATTACATTTAATTTGAGCACTTTAATGTAACAACATATAACTTCAAGAAAAGAAGAAACATCGAATGATATTGTTATATCATTATTGTACATACACTATCGACGATCTGAGAAATACTAGTCGTTTGATAAGGCCGAAGTCTTAATCCCTTTGTGTAGAGTGGAAAAACATTACGACATTGACAAACCTTTCTTATTATTTGTAAAGCTAAGAGCTTTGTTCATTTAATATAATAGAGGAAATATCTTTTGATAGAAGATTATTCAAATCTTTGGCTAGGAATTCAAAGCTAGTTTATCCCGGTCAGGATTTAATCCTATCTGACATTATAAATAACATGTGTATTATTTTATTCTATTTGTGTAACATCGCGTCATTTTGTGGACGTGATATTACAACGATAAACAATTTAAAGCTTGACAAGTGAGATTAGCCAGGAGTATTATTTTTATTACATGTATTTGCGACAGGCGAGTTAACAGTTAATTATCTTGTTGTGGAGTAAACTTTAGGAGGTTAATCACGACTGTCTAATATCGTTCACTACAATTGGAAGTTTCGTTTGAAGAACTTACGCATGTATAATTGTAGTCCAGTAGTCATGTGCAATGATACTGAGGGTCATGCCAGTATTTGAGAGAAGTTCCTACATAAGATATGTTAATAACAATTAATCCCTTTTGGTTATTGTTTAACATAGTAGATGATAATTGTTTATGCCATATATACTGTTATATGAGGATTTGTAGAACTATGGAGTGCTCATGCGAGGGAATTCCGCATTTTAAGGAAGTCAAAGTATTGTTGTTCTTTGATAAGAAGGCATGTATCATGATAAGATTGTATACAAGTAGTCCAGTTCTTGTGAATTAACGATTTAGCTGTGTTAACTGGAGGGTTTCAGCGGAAATGCAACTTGAGAAAGATAGTCTACTCATGTCTATAATACGATTATTACATTTTATTAAACCCGAAGTTATGTAATTACGTACAGTTTACCGTAATTAGTCGACTGTATTATACCGACAGTGTAATGAAGCCTATATAAGACGATGTGTAAGCAGTATATCAAAACTACAGAACGTTAGAGGAGGATGGTTATGTGAAAAACCAGTGTATATATTTAGTTAAGAGTTCTATTGTAACCGAGAAGTTAGAATCTCGAAAGTGTCGCGTTAGCAACACTAGATAATGGATATTATTATAAACATATTACATGTAAATAATTTTTGTGGAAATGATTTAATTAGTTAAATAATTTAGTAGGATTTATTAATCAATTGTTTTGGAATAGCGTGTGTTTATGAGCAGATGTTTTGGGAATGAATGATTGTTCATTGTTAAGAGAAAATGTGAAACCGAATTGGTCTAGAACAATTGCGGGGTGCGACTGAAAGAGTGTATAAAAATTTTTAGAATGATTGTTTAAGAAACAGAGTAGTTATGTGAACTTTTGTAAGATCTAAATGTTAATTTTTACGTGTTTTTATAAACGCACACACAAGCAGTCTCTGTGGACTAGCGAGAATGGTTCACCGTTACATTGGAGAGTGATGACATAATAAAAACAGGTGTACTCTCACCGCCTTGAATTAATTGCATAAACCAGTTTCGAGTACGGCGTGGTACCGGTATTTCATTGATGAAACAAAGTTACTGCACGTGCGTTCTACAACGCAGGCTTGTGAATGAAACCATGTGTCAGGAATGCCATTAGGAGACTTCATTAAACGTTTTTATTTTTACGCAGTGTAGGCTTAAGAACAAGCCAAGATTTTATGCTCATAATTTTTAATACAGCATTGTAGTAAGCTGTAGAGTTGAAAGGAGGTGTGAATGATTGCGTGTTTTTAATTTTAATGTCTATTGTTAAATTCGTTTATTGTTATTTTGTTTATAGTTGATTAGTTTACCCTATTGTTAATAAATTTTGTTCGGATAGTTTTCCATTGTTCTTGGAGTGTGATTCATTTTAAATATAAGTTGAAGAATATTGTGGATGTGGTGTAGGCGAAGCTGAATTCCCTGTCCCCGAGAGGTAAGTAAAGGTGAGTGCCCCGTGTAGTTGGTTGTTGATCCACAATATTCTGGTAACTGCTGTCTGTAAATCCCTAAAGGCCATGTTGGAAGCGATTTCTAATGTAGTATATGCCGGAGCAGTTAGAAGTAGGCAATCCTGCGGGGGCAATGGATATTCCAACTGGATCCTTTCCGGATTATCGAGTCTTGTGACTGACAGCAAAAAGGCAGAAAAGCTAATAGCAAAGCCGACATTTATTGACAGAACAATTTATGGTCCTAACCAAGCTGCTTTCCACATGGCTAAACGTAACATTGTATTCAATAAGCCTATATATATATATATATATTGAAATGTGTATACTGGATATTTCAAAAACTCTAATGTATTCCCACCACTATGATATCCTGCTACCATTATTATGGAATGAACAATCTTAAACTCATGTATATGGATAGCGACTCGTTCATTTATTTAGTTAACACCCCAGATGTATATCAAGACAAGTTGGATTTCCTAGAACACCTGGACAAATCATATTATCCTACTAAGCACATATGTTACTCTACATCAAACAAGAAAATGTTGGGGAAATTTAAAGACGAGGCTTGTGGACAAATTATAAAAGCATTTGTTGGACTTAGAGCTAAAATGTACGCTTTAGACATAAATGGTAAAGAAATCAAAAAGATTAAAGTTATTAGCAAAGGTGTTGTCAAAAAATGTATAAGCTTTCAAGATTATAAGGATTGTGTCATGAAAAACAATGTAAAAAGAATACCAATGAACATTATCGCTTCTAAACAACATGACATATCATCTATAAGACTAAACAAAATTGCTTTGTGTCCTGGTGATGATAAAAGAGTGATTGATGCTGATGGTATAGGTACACATGCCTATGGTCATTACTCAATCATTGACCATGCTTAAAGAGTTAAGTTATAAATATCAAAATCTTCTGCCTGCAACTAGCAAATACATAAAACAAAACAATTTACAAAAATAAATACAATAGCACTACAAAAATAAAAAACAAAGAAAAGAAAGAAAATGGTATTCATATTTAACAATAAAAAATATAAAAAATAAATAAATCCAACTCTACAATGTATAACAAAAACAATGTATTATGTGTAAATAGTGTATATATATTTAAAATGAATAAAAATATTGTATGAACATTGACTGCTTGGACATTTTTAATTACTACCCACCTCTCTTCACTCTTAATGCAAATGAACTTTGTACATGGACTAAATGAAAAACATGTAAAACACAAATTGGAAAATCCATGTTTCCATATTGACAAAAAAGAAAAACATTAAACTGAAAATTTAAAAACTGTAAATGGGAATTTGGTAAATTGACAAATGTGTAAACAACAAAGTGGAAAATCCATGCTTCTATATCTTGAACTTGAAAAACTTTAAACAGACATTTTATAAACAGTAAATGGGAAATTGTGAAATTGATAAATGGGTAAACAACAAAATGCAAAATCCATGTTTCCATATTATGATATTCAAAAACTTAAAACTGACATTAAAAAAAAGACTGAAAATGGGAAATTGGAAAATTGATAAATGTGTAAACAAGAAAGTGCAAAAAACCATGTTTCCATATTATGAAATAGAAAAACTTTAAACTGACATTTAAAAAAATTTAATAATGCTCAGTAGAAATTGCGGAATTGACAAATGTGTGAACAACAAAACTCTGCGTATGTGCATTAGCCCTTGGATTAGCTTAATTTAGGTTAGGTCAAGTTAGATGAGGACATTTCTGGTTAGGTGAACTAAGGTTATGTTAGGTGAGATTAGGTGAACTGAGGTTAAGTATGTAGTTTACTATTTTTGGAAAATATAAAAAAAATAAAAAGTAAAATATAAAAACTAAAATCTAAAATGTTAAAATCTAAAATCTTTAAATGAGGTTTCTGTGGGTTAGGTTATGTTAGGTTATAACTATGTTTATTATTTGTGCTATCATATTTGTTCTTACTTTTTGCTCGCACTTTTACTTACACTTTTTGTTCTCACTTTTTATTGCTGTCACTTTTTGCTACCACTCTTTGCTCTCTCTTATTTGCTCTCACTTTGAAGTTCGGTTAGGTTAGGTTTGGTAAAGTTAGGTTTGGTAAAGTTAGGCTTGAAAAGTTAGATAAGGTTAGGTAAGGTAAAGTTAGGTTAGGTGAACTGAGGTTAGGTTAGGTTAGGTTTGGTAAAGTTAGGTTTGGTAAAGTTAGGCTTGGTAAAGTTAGGTTAGGTCAGGTTAAGTTAGGAAAGGTAAAGTTAGGTTAGGTGAACTGATGTTAGGTTAGGTGAGGTTAGGTCAGGTTAGGTTAGGCGAGGTTAGGTGAAGTTGGGTTAGGTAGAATGGCTGAGGTATGAATTAAACCCGCCTTTTGACACTTTTGCCTCACAAGAGTGAGTGTACCCCATTCCAGCTTTCAGCCCAGAATTAAATTTCTTGGCGGAGCCAGGAATCGAACTCGGTCCTAGCAGTAACAGCCAACAATGCTAGCCGCTACACCACGAGGTTGACAATATGCAGCTGGTCTGGATTGTCCATGATCAATTAATAATAATAATAATAATAATAAATATTCAATTTAGCAAACTACACGGCCTTCCTCTCCCTGTGACGTCATTCACGGTCTCAGGGCGTGGCAGCCATTTTGCCCATTAGCCCCTAGCCCAGCTATGACTGACCCCTCCATAAGAATAACATAAGGCTGGTTGCGCGCGGCGGCCATTTTGCCCATTAGCCCCTGTCCCAGCTTCGGCCTATATTACCTACTTTTGTTTAAACGGTTCGCGTGTCGTCACTCATTTGTTGAATCTACTTGTGCGATACCTATTGCAAAGTGGATTCACTAAGCCAGAAACCTTCCCTGAAGTGTACACAACATCTCACCCGAGTTTAATCGCTATTGGACGAATGGTACATGAACGCATACGGGACTTTGTTGAAACGCTTCAAGCGTTTTCCCTCACTTGTTGAATCTACTTGTACGCTACCTATTGTAAAATGGATTTACTAAGCCTAAAACTTTCCCTGGAGTGTACACAACAACTCACCCAAGTTTAGTCGCTATCGGACGAATGATATATGAACGCATACGGGACTATATTGAAACACTTTGCGCGACGTCGCTCATTTGTTTTATCTACTTGTGCGATACCTATTGTAAAGTGGATTTACTAGGCCATAAACCTTCCCTGAAGTGTACATAATAACTCACCCAAGTTTCATCGCTATCAGACGAATAGTATATGAACACATACGGGACTTTGTTGAAACGCTTCGCGCGTCGTTGCTCATTTGTTGAATCTACTCGTGCGCTACCCATTATAGCATGGATTTACTAATCCAAAAACCTTGCCTGTAGTGTACACAACCTCTCACCCAAGTTTCATCGCTATCGGACGAATAGTATGTGAACGCATACAGGACTTTGTTGGAACGCTTCGCCCATCGTCGCTCATTTGTTGAAAATCTACTTGTGCGATACCTATTGTAAAGTGGATTTACTAAGCCAGAAACCTTCCCTGTAGTGTACATAATATCTCACCCAAGTTTCATCGCTATCAGACGAATAATATATGAACGCATACGGGACTTTGTTGAAACGCTTCGCGCGTCGTCGCTCATTTGTTGAATCCACTCGTGCGCTACCTACTATAACATGGATTTACTAAGCTAGAAATCTTGCCTGTAGTGTACACAACCTCTCACTCAAGTTTCATCGCTATCGGACGAATGGTATGTGAACGCACACAGGACTTTGTTGAAACGCTTCGCCCATCGTCGCTCATTTGTTGAATCTACTCGTGCGCTATCTATTGTTAAGTGGTTTCACTAAGCCTGAAACCTTTCATGAAGTGTACAGAACTTCTCACCCAAGTTTCATCGCAATGGAATGAATGGTATACGAACACATGTGGGACTTTCTTGAAACAAACGCACGCCATTTTGTTGAAGTTTCTCGCTCGACATCTATTGTAAATTGGGTTTACTACGACTATAACTTTTCTGGGACAATGCACAACAACTCACCAAAATTTGATCGCAATCGGACGAATTGTATATGAACGCATCGCCATAATGCATTTGTTTAAACTACTCGCGCGCTATCTATTGTGAAGTGGATTAACTATGCCTATGACCATCGCGGAAGTATTTACAAAAACTCACCAAAATTTGATCGCATTCGGTTGATTGGTTTATGAACGCATAAAAGACGAATAAACGAACTTTCATTTAAATATATTTATAAGATTTACTAGTCTTAGCCTATTAATTTATTATTTTAGCTATTAAAAATTAACACGCTGTGCACATGTACGCATTTCAAATTTCAACCCCTAACAGGGCGGTGAGACAGTAAATACAACCCATAAGAGAGAGAGAGAGAGAGTAACTAACTTCCACAGGATACATAGCAGCACCAATAGAGGCATTTAGAAACCGGAAGCACAGCCTTCACGCGACAGTAACGATCGTACTAAGTTTCACTTCCATAAACTTAATCGAGGGAAACCTCCCTTTTTTTTTTATCTCACGGAACCATTTTTCACAAAGAGGCATAAGCATAAGTGAGAAGCTAACGTAGCGTATTTGTATTTAAAGCCAGCTATAAGACAGCAGAATCTACCCTTTAGATAACTATTCTTTTAGCGTTAATTCCCCCCCCCCCCCCCTCCCTTCTTCACTTTAGACATTATGCATATTAGTACTGTTGCTGTTTTTATAATTCTTGACATTGATCAACACACAAAAATATTATATTTTTACACACTCTAATCATACATAGCTATTAAAAAGATTCTCTTTTATTTCATCACTGCCTACTTGTTATTCTGTTCTCGCACTGCCTTCTTGATACTGTTCTAGCACTGCCTTCTTGATGCTTTGCTACATCACTCTCCTGCCAGTAACTTAGTTACGTTAACAGGGCTGAACAATTATAGTAACTATACAACAACAAAAATTAATCTAACATAACCTAAAAAGTTATTAATTGAATTCTGTCCCGATATCTGGTAGGAAATGTTATCGCCCTACCACTACGTGTAGTCTTGACTCGTTCACTGTCATGATTGGCATGGTACTGTTCGGAAACAGGGGACTTCGTGGGAGATGGATTAGGATTCCTCTGTGTATCTCGTTCTGTCTCTTCATCCACTAGTATATACGCAGGTTGAGTCTATCAATGGACACATTCATATCTTTGCCCTTGATACTGATGGTGTAATACTTGTCCTGCCTCTTCACCACTAGGAACGGTCCTTCATAAGGTGGCTCGAGGGATTTTTAACTCTGTCTGTCCTCAAGAACACATGTGAACTACTAGATAGGTCTTTATGAATAAATGTAGATCTGGATGTCACAATCCTAGGTTTAGCAGGCTTAAGTTGATTTATGTGATCCCGGAGTTGGGTTACAAAGGTATCTGGATTGCACTGTAACTGCATTGAGTGTTCGAAAAACACTCCAGGCAGTCTGATGGTGTTTCCATACATCATTTCCGCAAGTGAGTATCTGGAGTCTTCACGAATGGCTGCTCGTAAACCAAGTAGGACTGTTGGTAGGCTCTGAGTCCATCTGGGGTTCTTGTGTGTTCTAATTGCTGCTTTGAGTGTACGATTTAGGCGTTCTATTTTTCCATTTGCCTGGGGGTGGTAAGGAGTAGTATGTTGCACTTTCGCTCCACAGATCATTGCTAAGTTTCTAAATAATTCCGATTCGAATTGTTTCCCTTGGTCCGTAACAATTGTTTCTGGAACTCCAAATGTACGTATCCAAGTATTGTAGAAAGAACTTGCTGCTGACTGCGCGGTGATATTGACCATTGGAATGACTTCCATCCAATTGCTGAATTGATCAATGCAAGTAAGGCAGTAATTGTTGCCCTCTGGTGGTGGCAAAGGTACAATTATATCTACATGAACGACTATGAATCTATCATCTGGATGCTCGAAGTTTCCAACTGGAGACTTAGTGTGCCTTGTCACTTTATTTTGTTGACAACTAATGCAAGATTGAGCCCATTTACGCACATCATTTCTTATTCCTGGCCATATAAAATTGGCAACAAAGTTTTTGACGGTTGCTTTCACGCCAGGATATGCCATATCATGAATATGTTTGAAAATTTGGTGCGAAATAACTTTGGAACGAAAGGGCGAATGTTACTAGTAGAGACATCACACCACAACATATACTGGGAACATAACTGACACTGTTTGAATTTCAGTGATGTATCGTCTTGTCGTAACTGCTTCAGTTCTTCATCATTTTCTTGATGTTTTGCTATGACTTCATAATCAATCACTGAAATTTCATTAAGTCTTGACAAAGTATCGGCTACCACATTATCTCTGCCACTGACATGACGTATGTCAGTCGTGAACTGCGAGATGTACTGCAGGTGCCGTAGTTGCCGAGGGGATGCCTTCTCATTATTTTGTTGGAATGCGTAGGTGATTGGTTTATGGTCCGTAAAAACGGTAAATTCTCTACCCTCAACGAGGTGCCTGAATTGTTTCACTGTCAGGTATATCGCAAGCAATTCTTTATCATTTGCACTGTAATTCTTCTGCGCACTGCTGAGCTTTTTGGAGTAGAAAGCTATGGGTCTCTAACCAGCGTCTTCATACTGCTGTAAGGCTACTCCAACAGCCTGATCAGAAGCATCTGTGAAAAGGGCTAGAGGCAGATCTGTAACTGGAAACGTCATAAGTGTAGATTTAATCAGGTCTTCATTACATTTCTCAAACTGCTTCTTGGCTTCGTCGGTCCAGCCAATTTTTCTGCTGTCGTTCTTCTTAGCTACTTTCAAGTATTCGTGTAGAATAGCTTGAGTTTCTGCTGCACTTGGCAGCTAGCGTCGATAAAAGTTGATCAAACCGAGGAATGTGCGCAAGTCTCTCATGGTCTCAGGTAATTTATAATCCCTGATTGCTTGTTCCTTCCCAGGAAGTGGTCTCGAACCACTTGGTGTGATCAGGTACCCAAGAAGTTCAAGTTCTTTTGCAGCTGTTACAGATTTAGTAATATTGATACGGAGGCCGTACTTCGACAACCGTTCTAAAACTAGCTGTAGGTGATGCTTGTGTTCTGCGACTGATTTGGAGGCAATCAATATATCACCCAAGTAGGGGAATACAAAATTTAACCCATTCAACACACCATGGATGAAACGCATGAATGTCGACGGTGCATTTCTAAGTCCAAAACTCATAACGTTAAATTCAAAAAGTCCAAATGGTGTGATGATGGCAGTTTTGTGCTTGTCTTCTTGTGCTATTGGAATCTGAAAATACGCTTTGAATAATTCAATTTTGGAAAAAAGTCGTGGTTCCGTCCAAGATGTGATGAAAGTCTTCAAGTCTCGGAATAGGATACCTGTTTGGAACAGTTCGTTCGTTCAGTCTCCTATAGTCTCCACATGGACGAAGTGATCCATCCTTCTTGTTTACCAAGTGAAGAGGACTAGCCCACTCTGACTGTGATGGCCTGATGATACCATGGTCCAGCATGAATTGGAATTCTTGTTTAGCTTGCTGTAACCGATGGGGTGCTAATGGTTCTGATCTAGAATAAACTGGAGGTCCTTGGGTATTGACGTAATGTTTAACATTATGTGAAATCCTTTCTGGTGTCAAGTTTGGCGATGTTATTTTAGGATAGGAGCTGAACAAGTCGGCAAATTGCATGGCACCTTTGTTCACGGCACTTAAAATTTCCTCTTCCGAAATGGACATAACCTCACCCTTGCTTTCAAGTTTGGTTACGCCATCTGTTAATTGTTTGTTACGAATATCGACACATAAATGAAATTCGTTTAGGAAATCTGCTCCTAATATTCCCTTATTAGCAATTACAAATGGCCACTGAAATTGTCTGCGTAAACCTAAATCCAATGTTAGGGTTCTGATACAATATGTTGGAATTACAGTTCCATTAGCAGCATAAAGTTTTTAAACGAATCATTGATTCGATCACAGTTCCTTGGTGGGATTATTGATACGTCTGCCCCACTGCCAACGAGAAACCGCAGGCCTGTTTTATTATCTGTTAAGAATAACCGGTGTTGCGGCTTCTATCATAATTCTCGGCAGATGAACTAGCCGATAATTCTACTGCCTGTTGGAGTTTTCCGACGACTTCCATGAGCAAGGCTGTTTACATTTCTCTGGAATGCACTGTTGACCAAATCGGAAATGGTAATAGCAGTACTTGCCCTTTGGGTCGTATCTTCTACTTGGACTGCGGTTGCGACTAAAGCTTCGCCGGCGAGGACTACGATTCCGACTGCGGTGTTGTCCTATAGACATGGTAGCGATTTGTTGTTCCAGGTGAGCAATTTTAGTAACAAGCTCACTAATACTAGTACCTTTTTGGTCTTGTGTATCAACCTTGAATACGTCATTGCGGTGGTTCATCTCCAACATCTTATCAGCCATCACTGCTACACGCTCCAGGCACTCTTCAGTCACGACTAAGATACTTTTTTATCGAATCTGGAAGCTTATCTAACCAAAGAGTTCTAATAACCTTATCAGATACATCCTTTCCAGCTAACGACTGCATTTTTCTAAGAAGCTGACTAGGTTTGTAATCTCCTAACTCAGCACCAGTAAGCAATCTTTTGATTTTCAAATCTTCACTCTCTTTAAAAATACCCAGGAGTCGTGATTTGGCAGCTGTACATTTAGCAGTTCCTGGTCCTATTATTATGTCCCAAATATTCTCGATATATTTTGGTTCGAGTTGGGCAATTATGAAATTAAATTTTGTCTCTTCGGATGTGTTTCTCTTAATATTAAACTGGGCTTCTTCTTGGAAAAACCAATTCTCTGGCTTTTCTGACCAAAACGGAGGAATCTTTACGCTAACCTTGTTAGCTTCGCATCCTAAGACTGGGATATCGTTATTTTCCGGGGTTAACATTTCAATTCCAATTTACAACACAGTCTACTCACGTAACAATGTAGGCTACTGTTGTTTAATTGACGACTTCTTCATGTTTATTATCACGTCAGGGTCACCAATGTTGCTGTTTTTATTATTCTTGACATTGATCAACACACAAAAATATTATATTTTAACACACTCTAATCATACATAACAATCACAAAAATTATCTTTTATTTCATCACTGCCTACTTGATATTCTGTTCTCGCACTGCCTTCTTGATACTGTTCTGGCACTGTCTTCTTGATGCTCTGCTACAGTACTACATTATTATCATTATTTGTATCAGACGGAGTACCATGGGTTGGATCAGGACTGTTAGGTCAACATAATGCATAGATACACACTAATTAAACTTAAGAATAGGAAGATAGGTATTAATGATTGAGCAGCATCATCCTAACGAGAGATGGACGGGTAGAAATAGTAGCTACCACAGCGGAGCAGAATATAGGAGAGATAATAATAGTTAAATAAGAAAATAGCGACAGTATGAACTACAATTACTAGTTAGCATGAAATGAAACTTACACTGCAAGGTTGAAATAAGCGGAGGCCAGGCACAGAAAATTAGTAGGAAAGCTTGATCCAACTATGGTAACAAAAGTGGCGCGATTATTATTTTTATGATTATTATTATCTGCGGCCATTACATAAAATCAATCAGGCCACCAATGGGCGTTAAAAGCATAAATCGGGCATAGCAATTCCCATGCGAAAGACAAGAGCAATTATATCACAGTCAGAGTGCACAATAATTTAGCCGCAAATCAGGCGGTAGAGCGCGTAGCGATAGAGGCCATCTTGGAATATTGACGTCACAAGGCGATACGTCAAAACCGCCTTCACACCGTTGTCCCACTACATAGAAGCATGTGGCGGAGAGCTACTCCCACGGGCGTGCACGAAGCTTTATCGCCACGACTGGTGCCAAATATAGCACTTCGGAAATACAAAACCACTATCACTATCCACCCACTAATATAATTAAGACACTTAATAGCATGCCTATTCACGAGAAGTTTACTAATGAAGCCTCAACCCTTCAGCTCAATAACTAACAAACGAGCTGTCCACCCCATCCCGAGCCACTAATAACTAATAATAAGTCTAAAGACCCAAAACTAATAAAAAAACAAAACTAATCAATCCCACATCCCAGGTAGGACCTCAGCTCCTGATACCTAACCGACCATCCTAAGCCGCGACCTCTAATTAACAAATACTAACATACCAACAAATCAGATTAACAATAATGACCTATCCATCCATATACCTCGTCTACCAACAATTGTAAGATGAAATGCCACTGTATAGATTAAGAATCCGATCAGCCAGGCGCAATGCTTTTACTTCCTGCAACCCCGCATTGTTCCCAGCCTTCATACCCTAGTAAGTACACTACGCTTAGATAATAAGGTCAAAGGGCAAGAAATTAAAGGTAACGCCAGCCAAGCTCAAGGAATTAGCCAACCAGCGGGCACAGCTGCGTTCACCTGCGATTTCGCAGACAGACCATGGACAACAATTGCGAATCTATGGAACTATTCAGCCGAAAGAATCAAAAATTGCTAGTCCAAAAAGACACGTTAAGGTCGAACTAGCTTCCGACAGGATCCTAGCCAAATCAGTGGCCGAAGGGACATTTTGCCATAACACAGCCATGACATCAACCGCGCTGAGTGATGACGTCACTAGACTAGCCAGCGACGGCAGATGATCACGCAAATCGACACATTGACGCAGAGCTCTTAGTATATAAGTTTGCTAATTTTAAGGTTAAGTAAATGTCACCTACAAGCGGTGTAGCCTATTTTTCCTGCAGCGAGCAGATGTCCCGTATAAGGGATGATATAATGAATGAATTCTTCCTGCAGCGAGCAGATGCCCCGTATAAGGGTTGATATAATAAAATGAAGAAATAAGTGCACTCTAGCACCCTCTCTGTCCATTTTTACCATCTATATACCTAGGTAATAGAATAAGGAACTAGTAATTAATTTAGTAAGAAAGGGGAGCGAGAGGGCGCAATGGCTTAGCTACTCGTATTTCACCCCACGGCCGATGATCACGGTGACAGTGGAGAGAGATTCTCACCTGAAACTTTCACCAGGAAGCCCCGCGGCTAGAATCGCGGTGACACCGAGGTGAAACTTTCACCAGGAAGCCCCGCGGCTAGAATCCCGGTGACATCGAGGTGAAATTTTCACCAGGAAGTCCTGCGGCTAGAATCCCGGTGACATCGAGGTGAAACTTTCACCAGGAAGCCCCGCGGCTAGAATCCCGGTGACATCGAGGTGAAACTTTCACCAGGAAGCCCCGCGGCTAGAATCCCGGTGACACCGAGGTGGAACTTTCACCAGGAAGCCCCGCGGCTAGAATCCCGGTGACACCGAGGTGGAACTTTCACCAGGAAGCCCCGCGGCTAGAATCCTGGTGACACCGAGGTGGAACTTTCACCAGGAAGCCCTGCGGCTCGAATCCCGGTAACACCGAGGGGAAACTTTCATCTGACAACTCACGTGGCGGCAGGACCTTAAGTTGCCGACCAAGAACAGTAGTAAGTAAGTACGTCAGGACGAAAGAAATCAAGAGTAAATAAGAAAGCAAAGAAGCGTTGTAAGAAAAAGGAATCAAAAGAAATAAATGTACGAATAAAGAAATAAACGAGGCAAGGAATAGGAACTTAAAGAAGTGAAAGATGAATAAGAATGGGAAATTAGGAAATTAATAAATGAAAGAACATGAGAGTAAATAAGTAACTAAATAACGCCAGAACCATAAATCATCTGCATCGGAGTGAAGAAAGACCAGGGAAAGGCATTGGTTAGAAGCAAGTAAATAAGATGAATAAAGGAGAAAGTAAGGAGAGGGAGTGAGTAAGAAAAAGAGGAAGCGAATAAATAAGTCAACAACAAGGTGAACCAAGAGCTAAAATAATAAATTAATAGGCTAAGACACGTAAATCCTATATATATATATATATATATATATATATATATATATATATATATATATAAAAAAGGATGTTCGTTTGTTCGTCTTTTATGCCTTCATGAACCATTCGTCCGATCGTGATCAAAATATGGTGAGTTGTTGTGAACACTTATGGGATGGTTATAGGCATAGTTAATCCAATTTACAGTAGAGAGCGCGCGAGTAGTTTAAACAAATGTGTGTTGGCGAGACGGTCATATAGCCTACAATTCATCCGATTGCGACCAAATTTTGGTGGGTTGTTTAGCACACTTCCGGGATGGTTATAGGCTTAGTCAATCCAATTTAAAATAGATAGCGCGCGAGTAGTTTGAACAAATGAGTGTTTGCTATGCGTTCATATACAATTCATCCGATTGCGATCAAATTTTGGTGAGTTGTTGTGCACACTTCCGGAAAAGTTATAGGCATAGTAAATCCGATTTAAAATAGATGGCGCGCGAGTAGCTTCATCAAAATGGCGTGCGATTCGTTTCAACGAAGACCACAAGCGATCTTGTACCATTCATCCCATTGCGATTAAACTTGGATGAGATGTTGTGTACTCTCCAGGGCAGGTTTCTGGCATAGTAAATCCATTTTACAATAGGTAGCGGACGTGCAGATTCAACAAATGAGCGACGACGTGCGAAGAGTTTCAACAAAGTCCCGTATGCGTTCATATACCATTCGTCCAATAGCGATGAAACATGGGTCAGATATTGTGTATACATCAGGGAAGGTTTCTGGCTTAGATCATCCACTTTTCAATAGGTAGCGCACGAGTAGATTCAACAAATGAGCGACTGCGCGCGAAGCGTTTCAACAAAGTCCCATATGCGTTCATAAAACATTCGTGCGAATGCGATGAAATTTGGGTGAGTTTTGTGTACACTCCTGGAAAGGTTTCTGGCTTAGTACATGCATTTTAAAATCGGTAGCGCACGATTTTATTCAACAAATGGGCGACGGCTCGTGAATCGTTCAACCAAGTACCGTATGCGTTCATATACCATTCATCCCATTGCTGTGAGATTTTGGTGAATCGTTGAGTACACTTCAGGAAAGGTTTCAGGCTTAGTAAATCTATTTTTCAATAGGTAGCGTACGAGTAGATTCAACAAATGAGTGACGGCACGCGTATCGTTTAAACAAAATCCCGTATGCGTTCATATGCCATTCATGCGATTGCGATGAAACTTTGGTGAATTTTTGTGCGCGCTCCCACGAATGTTTTTAAATTAGTTATTCCATTTTACGATAGTTAAGAGGCAGTTAACGAAAATTGAAAAAAGATTGTTTCCAAAGGCATTTCAAGAAACGAAATTACAACGCCAACACTTTCTTTGATTGGCATTGCAACGCATGCCGGGTACAGCTAGTTCGTAAATAAATAAATAAATAAATAAATAAATAAATAAATAAAATAGTTAATTAGTCGACAAGGTTAACCTCTACGCCGTACGGACAGACGAATTGACAAACAAACAAACAGCGCTACATGACTAACTTACCAAATACAAATGATAACAATATACTAACATGAAAAATTTCTCCTTCCATACAGCACCAGTGTTGCCCTTTACCAAACGGGGAACAATAACCTTTTGCATTTGTATTTGTATTTTGGATTACATCAAGCGACCGAGAATCAAAATAAAAGGTACTAATATAAGCTTTTACTTCCAGGTAGCACTGAAACTGTTCCTTTTTCCAGATAGCAGCAAATCCAACAGGAACACATTTAAAAATTTACTTAATCTTTGTATTTCCCTTTTCAGGTAATAGCTGCACCCTTATTACAGGAATTTAGTAATGGAACTATTCACTGTGACTGCCCCAGGGCACCAGCCTTTCCTTCTCTCCTTTTGACACAACACACTCTTTACACTACACCACAATACCTCGATTCATTCCTTTACTTACATTAGCACGACCAAGATAAATCCGCACAGCAATAGCTGATATCTGCGGGATACCAGTTGTTACTGACGGATACCCAATATAACGCTCACATGTGGTGAGAGCCGTCACAAGCATGTAAGTGGCGACTTTCACTGCTAAGGTAAGCTCACTCGCCCACAGAGGGTGACTTAAATACTTTAAAATACAGTGGCCACCTAGATATAAGTTACTTTAGAACGGCCGTCTAGTTACTAAGTTAATTCATAACTTTGGACCCTAAGTTTGTTCTATAAACAACAACGAGGTATAGCGCGCATAGGGATAAACAATTATACAACAACTGAGCTCCGCGATACGATGGTACACTTGTTTTTATTTCATTGTTACATTGTATGTACTTTTTTATTTTATTTTTATTATTATTCTTATACGGTACTCCTGGTGTCAACATTTTTTTGCCGTGTTACTTGTCTATATTTATTCCACTGTATTCCTTACATGCACACTCTTTTTTTCTTTTCTCTCTTCCTAATACACGATGTTCAAATGCTCTATTTACTCCTATTAAAAAAACAAAAAAGGTTCATATTCTTCCAAACTTCTAACCCTCACAGATCATTTTTTTCTCCTTTTCTTCTTTAACATTATAGTACATTGTATTTCTCTTTTCAAACTTGTTTATTTTTTTTCTCTTTGCAACACTTATAGCAACACATGTTCCATTGCCATAATGCCTTGTACTGCTTGTGTATCTATATACATATATATTTTTTGATGTATTACAATATCGCTATGTACAAATTATGATCTAAAAAATATATAACATTGTTCCACCCTTCAACCCTACCTACCGAAAGTACACGGCTACGACAACTACACATAAATCGACACTTGCCAGACTGCTGCACTTCCCACATACCCCTACATCTACACGCCCAGGAGAAGAAAAGAAGAAAAGAAAAAGAAGCCACCCTTACGTCAAAGTCCAATATGTGAGGATACAGATTTAGCCGGGCAGGAGGATTGTTATACCCAGAGGCTCCGCACAGGGTACAGTTAATACATTCACAACAGCTACAACCAGTACCCTCTATCGGCCATTTATCTAACACACTTCAGCCCATATCTCTACCCTTAGCCACCTAGGGAAGCAGCATATACCAACTATTTCATCATTATTACCAAACACAAGCTGCTAGCTACTAAAGTAGAGCAGGTATTTTCTAACTCTTAGTCAGCAGAATCATTCAGTATAAAATAACTCACAACTCAAGGGCTCGTTGTCTTGTCTGCCGACGTCACCGCGCTAGTGCCATCGGAAGCTCTGGACGCCGACCACCGAATACAAGTAAGTATACGAACGGGTAATCCCACTGTTATTTCCTATCCATACACCACACCTGTAATACTTGTAATCGCCTTCATCTTGCATTGCAAACTTGTGGGCTACTGCACTACATTTAATTGAAGAAGTCTACACACTTCTCCAAAGTGATTTTATTAAACTTCCACATTCCATCACAACTAGCCTCTTGTCTATTTTTATTGTACGCCCACCATTTGTCCATGCGACTCAGATCCTTTTGAGTCATCACTGTTAACAACCTGCTCGCCCACATCGCATTGTGGACAGCACGTCTCCAGGCATAGAGCAAGCTATAGTCCGTCTAGCGACCCTGCGCTTTCTCCAGGCATAGAGCAAGCTATTGTCCGTTTAGCGACCGTGCGCTTTCTCATAATTGTTTAGCACTCGCTGGTACTTAGAAAGTAGCCCGGTTTTAATCCTCGACTAGGAGCACCTCCAAACACCGTAGTTACCAGAAGTGCCAAGCGTCTAGAGGCTCTCAAATTGTAACACTTGATCAAACCATCAGGTATTTTCACATCACCGTAGGTGATTCATACACGCACACATACAAAACCCCGCACCTCTTACGACTTAGTTATAGCCCATAAAAGCCACAACAATATTTAGTATTTGGACTTGGTAAATATTTTTGAATTTAGATTTGATTTTTTTTCTTCGACGAGCGAGATTTTATTGAGGTGGATTTTACCGTAAATACTAGTTTTTGTGTGCGATTAGATATTTCGTTAATATTTTGATGGGAGATGTGCTTAACCGACCGTATTTTTGTAGGAAGTAGGAATTAGATAGTGTCCTTGTAAGTGTGCAAGACTTGATTTTATATTGGTTCTTATTTGAACATTAAGGTTATGCGAGATAGACATTGTATAACAGGCCAATATTACGATTGTCAATTTTTAAACGAAATAATTGAGATTTCTTGAGTATCAGACGATAACAGCTGATCACTTAATTCTACGCAGAAGTCAATTTGAAATGCGACAGAAACTCAATAAAGGTTTTGTTAAATACTAAAACGAACTGTAAGGACTATACTTGTTCAAATGGTACATTTAAAGCAGTTTGCGGATTGCATTAGAATGTGGAGAGACAATTTAAGCATTGTTGATTGCAACAATTATGAATGACAAGCAGGGAGCTATTATGATTAACTTGTAATGATGAATGTTGGGGATTTTTAATTCGTTGAAGAACTGCAAGTATGTGAAACATGTCTTACGTAGGAGAGCGATATTCTGCAGATATTTAGTTGTTGGAAGTGCGCATTGTTGTAATAATGGAGCATAAATGAAAGTATTTTATATTGGAAAGTGGATTCCAATCGATCATGTTGACGATGGCAATATTTGTAACAGAGTTCATAAGTGGATAGTTGTTGTTTTTGAATTTTTGTGCCAGCTTAAAGGTGAAGCTATATTTTGGGACCTGAATCTTGTGGAGATGTGACGACCTACTCCACGTGTCTGTATTACAGTATATGAGGAAGCTGTATAAGATAAAGATGCGTTAATCTGATGTTTAAAGGCGACTATAGAAGGCCATGTATCGACAGAAAACGCACGAATTAGGAAATTGCATTGAAGCAATATTTCATTGTTATTATTATTTTATCTAACGAGAGCTAGATTATTAAAGCATGAGCTAGACTTTGTTGAACGGCAATAACTAACACTAATACGATGAACACAGGCAAGGTAATTTGAGTAGGTGGTTCTCGTTTTTCATAAATTCCTGTTCTTTTTTTTCTTCTTCAAAAAGTTCAAGAACGTGTTCTGGCAGTGAAACTCGCAGATAGACAATGCTACGAGTTAGATATTGTAGATAAATTGTAAATAGTTAAATACTGTTATAGAGATAGAATGGAGTCTCGTGATGTATAGAGTAATTGTATTTAGTTATGACAACTATCACCGCTACTAGAATGCGCTACCAGTAGTATTTGAATTATGACACACTTGTCGATACATTTATAGTCAAAAACGTATTTGCTAACAATAATTTACCTGTACGGAGACGCTTCGAAATAGAAAGATATCATCCTACACTGATCTAAAATCTGCTTTTCATATGTCTATCATAAAATCGTATTCCTTGCTAGGAAATGTCTTAGAATATTCTGAAGTGTTTGTCCTGAATTCCTTTGAGAGTATAAAAATAAAGACAGCCTTGAAGCTATTCTACAGTGTTGCCATATTAACAATTAATATTGTGTCTTTCACTCGGTCAACCTAAGAATCATTGCAATTACTGTAAAATGTGAAAAGAAACTGAAATAAATCACAAAGGATTAAGATTTATATATATTATTGAGGACTATTGAAGAAGAAAACTAAGAGATGACATGTTTTTGCTCGTCAAGGGAGCATCATCAGATCCAAATATACAAGACAAATAGCTCTAAAAAACACCATCAAACCTGCAGTGACTGCACTCTCTAAACAAAATACAAGAAAACCAGTTAGGAAACATAGTGAGTGCGGTAACTATTACTGAAACATATTAATGCATTAAGCTGAAAAAAGAACAATTCATTTTAGTATCGGAAAACTTAGATTTGACTATACCATCAACAAATATAGTATTGTTCCCACAAACTAATCTATCTTCGTAGATTATAGATTCTCGCTGCTATGGATTAGCCCTTATGGTGCCGATATCTGATAAAAATGCAACTGGCCGATCTATGTAATTTTTTTTTGTTTTATTTCCAAACACACAGCGATTTAACTGTTGTAACGTAGACAACGCGGGAACCATTCCTTATCTCGATAAGTTTAAGTTCCATGAATAACTGCATTTATAATACGTACTCTTTGAACATGCTGCCGTCAACTGACTTCCCGTGTGCGTTATCTTCTGAGGTATATGAGCTTATTAATATACTTGGTGATAGATGTGGCTAGCTCCTTCAGCGAAGGGGACATAAATAGGTTTTAGTGAAAAGTGAAGTGTGTGAATTTTCTATTGATGGCGACGACTTTGATTTTACTGACGAAAATCCTCCTAATGTCGGACGACTGTAAACGTATAACGATGTAGAAATTGATCGTACTCAAAACCTATTTGATAGAATTACTCTATGCTTGCGATATTTATAAACAAATAATAAATATTAACATTTGAACCCGCGCAACGAATAAGGTACTCCGCGCCACCTTGGTCTGTTTTGAGATTATGATGGAAATAGGTACCTGGTCGCATGTAGCATGAAATGACGTGTTAAACGTGCACACAAGTGCCTCCTATGGGTAGATATTTGCAATTGAAATGCCACGTGCGTGGAAGAAGGATTCTGGTATTCCATGATGGAGGGCGTCAGGAAGTTGGAGACCTGTCCGTCAGGTAGCAAACGTGACAATTACGGCCGTAGACGTAAAGGGAAATGCAAAAGTGGAAAGATTTCAATAGAAAGATGTTGAATGATGCTGGGGAAGCATATGAAAATCGTCATGGACGTTTAATTACGGAAAAAATACAACCAGAATAGGTCAGAAGAAAAAGGACCTCCGTGTTTTCACCTGGGTGTCTGCATGCCAGAATTTGCTATTAACAGGTCTGCATTTTGGAATGAGACATTTGAATATATCCCTGTTAATAATGTAGAGATTAAGTTGTTTTAGTTAGGGATTTGGGGCATCGTTGTCATCAGCACCGTGTACTTGAGTGTGTGAGCTGTCTTATTGTGGAGATTGCTAGGGTGTGTACGTGTTTGCGGGGCTAGAACTTGTGGGAATGTGAATTTGGCGTGTTAGGTAGGCTATCCTCCCGATATTTGTTTGGAGTGGAAATGGGAAACTATAGAAGACAAGGAGGTACCTGGAATCTACTCCTCGGTTATCCTCACAATTTTAAGTGTACTTTGTTCCAACACTCGTACCAGGATTTAAATTCTCAATAGCAAACACGGGGACTTAACCCGAGTCTTCTAAAGAAAGGGCAGTTACTACACTCACCACTAAACCACTCACAGCTACTGTAGAGAATAAGTGGCTCGTAATGTCTTAGCGTAATACATTCTACGATAATCGATGTCCTGTTTGCCATAAGGATGAACCCGGAAAAATTAAACTTTTCAGGGGGAAGACACTATAGAACAACCTTGCCCCTAAAGTCCTAATTTATATAAATTAAGTGTAATATCCTCAGTTCTGTGAGACCTGAACCGTAGGTTCCTGGTTCGAACCCCATCTCTACGATGGAGGACCTTTAATGCTGGTATGAGAATTGGAGCGCAGGGACATAGGTAGCAAAAGGGTTGCTAAAAGTTGCTAGTGCACACGCACCCAGCTCCTCCTCACCCTTTAGCGCGCTATCAATGTTGTGGGGGAAAAATCGAGAGAATGTTTTAAAATATTCAAAACACATGTTCTTTTAGAGACCCAAGTCTGTTTTTGCAGCCCACTAACGTTCTGTGTATAGAAGTGTGAATGAGACCCAAGTCTGTGTTTAGAGCCCAGTAACGTTCTGTGTATAGAAGTGTGAATGAGACCCATGTCTGTGTTAGCAGCCCACTAACGTTCTGTGTATAGAAGTGTGAATGAGACCCAAGTCTGTGTTTGCAGCCCACTAACGTTCTGTGTGTAGAAGTGAGAATGAGACCCAAGCCTGTGTTTGCAGCCCAGTAATGTTCTGTGCGTGGAAGTGTGAATGAGACCCAAGTCTGTGTTTGCAGCCCACTAACGTTCTGTGGGTAGACGTGTGAATGAGACCCAAGTCTGTGTTTGCAGCCCACTAACGATCTGTGTGTAGAAGTGTGAATGAGACCCAAGTCTGTGTTTGCAGCCCACTAACATTGTGTGTGTAGGTGTGAATGAGACCCAAGTTTGTGTTTGCAGCCCAGTAGAGTTCTGTGTGTAGAAGTGTGAATGAGACCCAAGTCTGTATTTGCAGCCCAGTAACGTTCTGTGTGTAGAAGTGTGAATTAGACCCAAGTCTGTGTTTGCAGCCCAGCAACGTTCTGTGAGTAGAAGTGTTAATGAGATCCAAGTCTGTGTTTGCAGCCCACTAACGTTCTGTGTGTACAAGTGTGAATGAGACCCAAGTCTCTGTTTGCAGCCCACTAACGTTCTGTGTGTAGAAGTGTGAATGAGACCCAAGTCTGTGTTTGCAGCCCAGTAACGTTCTGTGTGTAGAAGTGTGAATGAGTCCCAAGTCTGTGTTTACAGCCCAGTGACGTTCAGTGTGTAGAAGTGTCAATGAGACCCAATTCTGTGTTTGCAGTCCACTAACGTTCTGTGTGTGGAAGTGTGAATGAGACTCTCTGCAAGATGTATCTTTTCACATCATTCGGTGTTGCCATAGGTTTCATTATCGCCACGCTTATAAGGAAGACGTCATTTGAATGTGGTAACCCATTGAAATCCCACCTAGATCGTTATCTGATGCCCACACGACTCACTCTTCCCAAATTATCTTTGTCAATATTCACTCTTCCTAAATCATGTCAATAATATGATTGTGTTTCTTCCCACCCAGAAGACAAAAACCACTCTAGAATTGTTACAATAGGTCTGGAAAAGGAAGAGAACTACATTTTAGCATACTGAGCTTCTATGCCCAAGATCATGGTTTCAAACACGGCCGAAGTCGTCGGATTTTTCAAGAGCGTTAAACTTCCCTCATTACGCCCTCATTTGGAGGGGAATTAAAGCCGGCGGTCTCATGTAATAGCTTTATGGCATGTAAAAAACCTTCCACTAACTACAATTGTGTGAATTAAAATTTGTAGGTTAGTTTTGATCAACGCTCTGTAGTTCCAACGTTCGTAGCCGGGTGCCAGTTGCAGTGGCATCTAATTGCAAATTTTGGGGCTAGGTGTCGTTGACGGTAGCATTTAGTAGAAAAAGTAGGAACTACTTGAAATTGATCGTCTGCAGTCCTTACTTAAATTAAAACAGATAACACACACTAATAGAGCTATCACAATTAACACCGGTTGTCTGACAGATTCTACACACACACCCAAAGTACACGGGGCAACAAGACCGCGTTGTCGCAGCCCCTAAACTGAGGAACCATCCAAGCAGTGTTTTATCCGCCTCGTTTCGTAGTGGCTAGCATTCTTGTCTGTCACCCTGGAGGTCAGGGTTCAATTCCCGGCCCTGTCAAGAAATTTAATTCTGGTATGAGGGAGGAAACGGAGTACACTCAATATCTTGAGGCAGAATTGAGAAGCGACAGGTTCCATTCCCATCCCAGTCATCCTGGACGTGGTTATCCGTGACTTCCCACTTCAAATCCAGGAAAATGCTAGGATGGTACCTAACTTCAGGCCACGGCCGCTTCCTACCCAATTCGTACCTCAGTAAGAGATACACATACTAGTACTAACATCACAGTGACACACACTCAAATACACGTGGCTACATGACCGCAATGTCTCAAGCCATCAAAAAATTAACAAAAATTACAACAACAACAAAGATCAGTGTGTGTATTAGTATAGCTATCACCATCCGTTCAGTGGAATAAGGACTCCAGTCACAAGAAATGCATGCTGTTAACGAGTGGGCTCCTAGACAACAAAACCTGTTACGGGGGTAATTCTTCCTATTTTATAGACAAAAAATACGCCTAGATCTTTGTTCAGTTGTCACTGAAACACCACACAAGTAAACTACAATGTTTATATGATATTAGGGATCACTCGTATAAAATTTGGTCGAAATTCACTTAATAGCTCGCTTTCAAACAACAAAAACGTACCTTACACAAAACTACAATAATGGCGCGGAGTCCCTTATTCGTTGAGCGGGTTCAGTTCTTTCACAAAAGATACTGTTTAGATTGTGTAGGCTGTCAAATTGATATTAAGATTTCCAATTATTTACTTCCTCACAGGATTATTTTTACAGATTTTATTAATCCCCAAATGAAGGAAATTGTAATTATTTAGCTTCAAGTTTCTGAATAATTTGTTTACCTGCTAGAGAAAAAAATACCAACACACTATCTTAAAATATAGGTGAGAGATAATTAGTAATACTTGTAATATCACTAAGCATGGATTGGTAATTTTAGAATATTCACTTATTAATTGCTTGGCATCAAAAGGGATAAGATGTCTCTCATGAAATCTGCTACAAAGGTATGGGTAAAGGTGTTTCTTCAAATGTTCCAACAAATTTGGTTTGGCATATTCTACTTTGTCTTCTCACGATTATGGGTTAACATGTGTCCCTTCAAATTTTGCTTGCGAGTAAATTTGTCTCCGCATGTGGTACATGAGTATCGCTTCTCACCAGTATGGGTTAGCATGTGTGTCATCAAATTATGCTTGCGATTAAATTTGTCTCCGCATGTGGTACATGAGTATCGCTTCTCACCAGTATGAGTTAGCATGTGTGTCTTCAAACTTTGCTTGCGAGTAAATTTGCCTCCGCATGTGATACATGAGTATCGATTCTCACCAGTATAGGTTAGGATGTGTGTCTCCAAATCATCCTTGCGAGTAAATTTGCCTCCGCATGTGGTACATGAGTATCGCTTCTCACCAGTATGGGTTAGCATGTGTGTCTTTAAATTACCACTCTGACTAAATCTGGTTTCGCAAGTGCTACACGAACATGGCTTCTCCCCAGTATGGTTTAACATGTGAGTCTTCAAACTAGCTTTATGGGCAAATTTGAGTTTGCAAATGCTGCATGAGAAGGGCTTCTCACCAGTATGGGTTAGCATGTGTGTCTTTAAACTACCTCTCTGACTAAATTTGGCTTCGCAAATGCTGCATGAGAAGGGCTTCTCACCAGTATGGGTTAGCATGTGTGTCTTTAAACTACCCCTCTGACTAAATTTGGCTTCGCAAATGCTGCATGAGAAGGGCTTCTCACCAGTATGGGTTAGCATGTGTGTCTTTAAACTACCACTCTGACTAAATTTGTCTTCGCATGTGCCACACGAATATGGCTTCTCCCCAGTATGGGTTAACATGTGTCTCTTCAAATGACCTTTCTGACTAAATTTGGCTTCGCATGTGCTACACGCGAAGAGCTTCTCCCCGGTATGGGTTAACATGTGTGTCTTCAAGCGACCACTAACGACAAATTTGGCATTGCATGTGCTACACGAGTACCGCATCGCTCCAGTATGGGTCGTCAAATTTTGTCGATTTGTAATATTTCTATCAGATACATCGCTGGTATTCTGTTCTCTGGTATTACATAATGCGTATATCTTCCTTACCGCAGGATCCGAAGTATTAGGACATTCCAGCCTGAAATCATTGGTATTAATACAAGGCAGTGCGCTCATAATTATGCTGAATTAACTGAGAATGGTGAATAATACTTTCAAAATACAGAGATCTAACTTATGAAATGATAACTGGACCAACATTCATTAATATCACTACCAGGAATACTGTCCTTATCTAATACCTGGCACTGATCTCATTTTTAATATTCAATGCAAGGTTTTTCATACAGTATGAATATTTTCAAATACTTAAACAGGGTCATTGAAAAATAAAGCCAACATTTCAAACAATGATAGCACCGAAACCCTTTATGTTAAACGTGTAATTCTTTCACTGAACGCCAGCTGGTTAAAGTAAGTTTTGTTTTGGAGGGGTCGTGACCTTGCTATATGCACACTAGATGCGCAGTAGCCAAGGTCGACGGGAGCGCGCGCGCCTATCACTGCACCGCCCGACAAATTGTACCTGATTACAAAGTTGTCATTCGATGGTTTCATCAGTTTATAGGTACAGGGACTGTAGAGAAAAAATCTAGGCCAGGCCGACCACCAACATCAGCATTGAACGCACGCTTTCCCAATGGCTGGATTGGTACTGCGCCCGAAATCATGTCTAGTAGAGAGGAGAAGTCAGGACGAGGCACGAACCGAGGACCACCTCAGAAAAATTGCATATTTTAAATTTGGAATTTTCGATTTAAACTGCAGTCTGGATGGAAGAGTATGTTTATATAAGCATTTGGAAAAATTTTCGCCTTAAGAAATATTTTTATTTCCAGAAATAATGGAGATTTTATGATCTGGTAATTTTTAACCAAGAGTAAATACACGAAGTACTGTCCTGGAAATCGACCTGTTTAGCGAGGTTCGCTGCGAGATACCAGTTTTTGATCCAGGGGGAGAGAAGAAGGTTGACTTGAGGTCAGACACACGCCACTATCAAGAGTGGGAGAACAAGCGCGTGTCAGAAGCGCACCACTTTTAGGCGAGAACCAATAAGAAAATAGTTTGAATACTGAGTAAGGAATAAATATTGAATTATTTTAATATTTTATAAGAGAGTTACATATTGAATTCACCAGCAAAGAAAAAGAAATTTAATTGGCAAAACGGATTTTAAATTTAATGACTGAGAGAGAAGTTATGTATGAATTTGTCAATATTCATAGAGGTTGGAGGCTAGTTGACCAGATTTGCGGGGGAAATCTGATCGAGGAGGCTAGGAGACGCTAGGAGTCGAGGCTCTTTCTATTTGGATCGTCAAGGAGACAAGACGTAATTATATTCACTCTTCGAAAAGTATAGCCAACGGTCTTTGTGAACCCGAGACTTCAAGATGAAGCAACAAGTTCTGGAAACGCAGAATTAAGCCTTATAATTCAACCGTATTAAGAAAGAAGTTATCCACTGCATTTAAGGAAGAAATCTACGACGAGATAGAATATTGGAAAGTTACAAATTGAACATCGAACACGTAACTACGCAGGATGAAGGAAAGAAAGAAGAAGTGAGACCTAAACTATTAAGGATTTATCAATCTACACAAGAATGGATAAAACTTCAGGTCGGAGGGGAAGAACTACGACTACACATTATTTCGTAGTGAGAATGATGTTTTAAATTCATCATGTTGGAAAAGTAGAACTATGCTAGACCGGTGAGGTCCAGAATTGACCAGGATGACATAGCAGTATGAACAGCGTGCTGCAGAACACCGCAGTTTCAAGTAGTTCCTACTTTTACTACCAAATACTACCGTCAACACACATAACGTTACAAGCTACTACGAGAGAAATTCACGACATGGAGGTGATTTCTGGTGAAGGAAGGAACACTACAAACTACCGATTTCAAAGAAAATCTAGATCTGAGAAGAAGAAGAAGACGAGCGGATTCGTGATGGAGACGGCGAGGAACCCAGGACTGGAGGATGCGAGGCAACCAGGGCTGTGGCGAGAACGTGTCACCGTCTCGAACGAGGGAAGCGGGCCGGCAGGCGAGGATCCAGCTGGAAACCTGTTTGGTAACATCGACCCAGGCCGTTCACCTTCATTGCAGTCCAGTCATAGCAGAGATGACATAATGCAGCCAGTTTGTAGGAGCACGCTGCATTCCAGAAACCACATGGCGAGATTCCAAGGACACAGGCGTCATCAGGTCTGTCACCAGCGATCTCAGAGAGAAGGTAGACAAGTGCATTTTTCAGACATCTGTAGTTAGATCTTATACACGTTATTCCAGAATTTTGACCAACATATTTGCATTTATGACCTACTAGCAGTAGTACCCGGCTTCGCCCGGTGGAATGATGATAATATTTCAGTCTCCTTAACACTCAACGTCATTGATGAAGATGATACTGACGACGACTGCTATTGAACGGGTATAATAAACTTACACTCTAATAGAAATACATATTTTTAAATTACCGGCGAGGAAGACTGTGGTGTTGCCTAGTAGTATAATGGGCGTAACATCTAGGTCATTTTCCCTTTTGATGAGGATGACAATGAAGACTACTACTACTGAACGGGTATATTAAACTTACAAACTAATGGAAATACACATTTTATAAATCACAGGCAATGAAGACTGTGGTGTTGCTTAGTAGTACTGTATAATGGACGTAACATCTAGATCATTTGCCCTTTTGATGAGGATGATAATGAAAACTACTGTTGAATTGACACGACAAACTTACAAACTACCGTGATAGAAAGAAATATTTCAAAATTCACAGGCGATGAAGACTTATTGTGTGTGGTGATTAGTGGTATAATGAGCGTAACATCTAGGTCATTTGCCCTTATGATAATAATAAGGTAATGAAAAATGACTACTAAACGAACATGGTGTAATTTTAAATCTGATATAGGCAATTCAGATTTCTACCTTCGATGTCTTCCAAAGTCTGAACGTTATTTTATGGCTTAGGCCTATACTCGATGCGTGTAGTGAAAGAGCTTATCGAGTACTGCTCGGGTCCAAGCTGCTCAAATCGCAGATGATGACGATATATGATGACAGACGTTCGGGGGGGTTCCCGGTGCTGTTCACATTGACCGGTGAATCACTTCTTTCATAACACTACAGTGGTTTGAGCAAAGACCTTGTATGAACATCAGCATAGTCAGCAATACCAGGTAACACGGCGGGGTCTGGACATTCGTCTCATGTCAACTCGCGATGAATCAGCAAGCTATTCTCACACCTGGCCCCCTCCTCCCCCCTCCACCCACCAGGGTCTCTCAACTTGTGGAACGTGGGTTTGCGACCACGGGACCCCAGCTGAGTCCGGCAATGCTTCTACTTACTGGTGCCGGGCTCCTTTCAGTTCTCTTTCCTGTCAGCCTCCCTTGGTCAAACTCTTGTTCTCTTCCGACCCCGATGGTATCAGGGTATCCGAGGCCTAGCGACTCTTTCACTATCCCGCCTTAATTGGCCCTTGTCTAATCATTCCTGGTAGCCTCATTCTTCGAGGTGTCAGCCTTCTTTTTCTTTTCTTAATATCTCATGTCTTCTGCTCAAGACCCTCAAGGAGGCAGGGTTTGTGTAGCCCCACCACTTCTGGTGCACCCTGGATAGTGCTACATCCTCAAGGGCTCATGGCTGGTGAGTTCGGGAGCTGGCAACCCTGTGGGTTTCCTGAGCGGGTCCGGTTTTACCCCTTTTTTCCATTGCCTTTGGGACGGACCCTGTCCTCTTTCCGGGAATGGAGTGGTCTGTCCGCAATTTCAAGCAGACAATGTTACTCCCAGGGTACCAAAGGGTAAGTATACAAATTTTGGTTCTGAACGGTGAAACGGTGTAGATTTGTGCCAAAGGGCATAAATGCAGGGAATGGGGTGATCTGTCCGCAATTTCAAGTGGACAGGGTTACCCGCAGGGTTCGAAAGGGTAAGTATACAAATTTTGGTCCGGATCGGTGAAACGATATAGATTTTTGCCAAAGGACCTAAATGCAGCAAATGGGGTGGTCTGTCCGAAATTTTAGGTGGACAGTCAGTGATATTCACAGAGTTACAAAGGGTAAGTATACACATTTTGGTTCAGATCGGTGAAACGGTGCAGATTTGAGCCAAGGGGCCTAAATGCAGGGAATGGAGTGGTCTGTCCGCAGTTTCAAGCAAACAGTGTTACTCGCAGGGTACCAAAGGGTAAGTATACACATTTTGGTTCGGATCGGTGAAACGGTGTGGATTTGGGTCAAAGGGCCTAAATGCAGAGAATGGGGTGGTCTGTCCGAAATTTCAAGTGGACAGGATTACCCGCAGGGTTGCAAAGGGTAAGTATACAAATTTTGGTTCGGATCGGTCAAACGGTGTAGATGTTTGCTAAAGGGCCTAAATGCAGGAAATGGGGTGGTCTGTCCGAAATTTTAAGTGGACAGTGTTATTCACAGGGTTACATAGGGTAAGTATACAAATTTTGGTTGAGATCGGTGAAACGGTGTAGATTTGGGCCAAAGGGCCTAAATGCAGGGAATGGGGTGGTCTGTCGGAAATTTCAAGTGGACAGGGTTACCCGCAGGGTTCCGAAGGATAAGTATACAAATTTTGGTTCAGATCGGTGAAACGGTGTGGATTTGTATACATAACAGACAGACAGACAGACAGACAGACAAACATTGAGCTTTATATATATAGATGTTATTATATTGTCTTGAAAGTTTTAGTAAGTTTTTAGTAATTGCGATAGTTATTTTCATACGTTACTTGGACGTATTTTGAAGGCTTGAACGATGATCTTAGACATCGTTAGTATTTTTCATTTTCATTTTAGAACGTTAAAATTTTACTTAGAACGATTTCATTGCGATTGCGAACGTATATTCCGTAGATTTGTTGTAACATCGGAGAATTCCGTAAAGGTTTAGTAATATTGAAGAACGAATATATATGTATTGAACCATGAGAAATAAAGCATACATTTGTGATAAATAAATAAATAATGTATCAGAAAAAAAGTATAGTCATGTGTTTGACGAAAGTAAATAAGTTATAATTTGAAGTAGAGGAAGGAAGGATATTAGCATTTATTGTGAACAGAAACGTGAGGGAAGGTTATTGTTATTTTTATAATAGACAAAAGCAAACTTGAAATTCAGAGTTAAGCGAGAAATTGTAACAAGGAAGTATTTGAACATAGCACGGAATGTATAATCGATAGAGGATTTTGTAGGAGGAGGTGTACTGTATTCGTGAACGTTATTGCATTTGTGATTTCTAGTAGGAATACTAAATATCATACATTCATGAAAATAGTTGATATGGAACGGTAGAAGTTTTGTGAATGTGCTAAGGGAAGAAATGTTAATGAAATGCATTTGTATTATGAAGGGGTAACATTAACGCGATGATATGCAATGTGAGTTTATGTGGAAAAGTTTTGTTATATTTTGTGGTGATTAAGAGAAATCGTATTTTGTATCTGGAGAAGATAGGAGTGTGAGACGTGAGGGTCAATGCCACACACACTCGATATTTGGTTGGAGAGCTTATCTGAACAGTCGTGCATTGTAAGTTTGTTTAATTATTAATTTATGAGATACCGGAGTTGTACACTTTAGTGATGATATATTAACTTCATTGTTTGTATTCAGGATTCACATGGAATTGACGCATAAATACCTATTGTGATCAATTTTATTGTGTGAAATACGAGGAAGGATTGTGTTATACGTAGAAATATGGTGAGACAGGAGGAAAGATGTGGAATGAACTCTAATAAATTAGAGACAGTTGTTATGATATCGTGCGGGTCGCGATCATGTATAAAATGTAAATACTGTATTATTATTATTATTATTATTAACCAATTCATTTATTGCATTTAAAAGCTTGAGATCGTATTTAGATGACTTTAACGATTGTAATACGTAGGGAGTGCGTTTGTTATGATGAACGTTAAAGCATAACTTCAGTGAACAAGTAGGACAGATATTACTGTCATATATTTAAACAATATATTTATTTAAATATCTTAGAGCAAGACATACATTTCATATATATTGTAAGGATGCAAGAAAGACACTTACTAAATGCATCGAGTCTAAGTGAGGCATACATATTTAATTTCTATTCGTGATGAAGGGAACATAATTTGTTATGTTGTTTTTATTGTCAATAAATGGCAAGAATAGTTTTATTCTTGCTGAGTTTTTTAGAACTGTTTCTTTGATTCAACGCTTAATTACAATAGAACGATACCGCTAGCTAGATGCAGACAGATGAACGACAACTTATCTTAACGCCCGAGAGCCGAGTTGCTCGTTAGTGTTCTACTTTTATTTGTTTATATTTTTCTGTACTGTATGCAACTAGTTAGTAGTATAGTCAGAGATGTATATATGTGTTCCTAGGGTTCCCTAGTCATTAGTCCAGTGGGAGTTGTTCAACACTTAGCCAGGTGTTGACATTCCGACGATCATTTTACCATCTGCGCGGATTTGGGACTGTGCTCAAGAGGAATTCGGGCGCAGTACGTGCAATCATTTCAGGCGTAACTGTCAAGATGGCAGCAGAAATTCGCTCCCGCAGGTGCTCCAAATCCCGATTTTTATCTGCTTAAACAATGTTTTTAACGTACCCCATGAAAAAAACCAAAGGGGTGAGGTCAGGACTTCATAGACGCGCCCCGGCCGACCTCGGCTACTGCGCATCTAGTGTGCGCATAGCAAGGTCACGACCCCTCCAAAACAAAACTTACTTTAACCAGCTGGTGTTCAGTGAAAGAATTACACGTTCAACATATAGGGTTTCGGTACTATCATTGTTTGAAATGTTGGCATTATTTTTCGATGACCCTGTATACTATGCATACAAAATGGTGCGTCACATCGGAGTATTTGGAGTCATTGGTTTCCTTGATAAATATGAAATCTGTATCTATTTCAAAAGTACTAATTAAACATGGAAATGGCAAATTATTTCCAGACACATTCTGTTTGCCAAACGTCAACTTTGTCTTTGATCAGTTATATAATTGAAATTATTGAATGGCTACGGAAATTGTGTGCTAATTCATACTGCAGTGAAAGTGTTCAACTTATTTTAGAGCACATTGCGCCGCTTTAACAACTTGGATGTTCGGGGATATGACTTTTTAATAGAACCTGGAAAACTGAAATCCATCTGACTTAGGAAGTGCGTGCTCGTACAGGTGACAGAATAATCCATATTATATTCCATACCGAATGGATTAACGTGGGAATTTTGGATATGCAATCATGTGATTTCGAAACCATATGGGCTATTATGCTCCACTCTTGAATACATCGCGGATGAATGGTTATTTAGGGCTACTTAAATTATGGCTACACTGCGTCCTGCTGCACGGCTGAAAGCAACGGGAAACTACAGCCGTAATGCTATTCCCGAGGATATGCACCTCTCTATGCATAATTACATGTGATGATGGCCTCCTCCCTTGTAAAATTTCAATCCGGAGGTAAACTAGTCCCCCGTTCGGATCTCCGGGTGGGGACTACTCGAGAGGGGGTTAACATCACAGAAGTGACAAAGAGGAAATCTGACATTCTACGGATCAGAGCATGGAATGTTAGAAGTCTGCTAGGAAGTGGAAGGTTAGAAAACTTAAAAGGGAAATGGATAGGTTAAGGTTGGATTTGGTTGGGATGAGTGAAATGCGCTGGCAGGAAGAACAGGGCTTTTGGTCAGGAGACTATAGGGTCATTAGCACTAACTCAAACAATGGCCAAGCAGGGGTTGGTCTCATATTGAGTAGGAAACTTGGACAGCGGGTGGAATATTATGAGCAATATAATGAACGGATTATTGTAGCAAAAATCAATACTAAACCTACCAGCACCACAGTGGTACAAGTCTATATGCCTACCAGTCAAGCTGATGATGAGGATGTTGAAAAGGTCTACGAAGAAATAGACGAAATTCTGAGGTATATCAAGGGTGATGGAAATGTTATAGCAGTGGGAGATTGGAATGCTGTGGTAGGAAAAGGGAGAGAAGGGAAGATAATAGGAGATCTCGGATTAGGTGAAACGAATTATCGAGGAAGCAGCCTGATGGAATTCTGCACCGAGCATGAATTGGTCATAGCTAACACCTTATTCAATAACCACAATAGAAGAATATACACATGGATGAGACCAGGAGATACAGGACGTTACCAAGTCGACTTCATTATGGTCAAGCAGAGGTTTCGAAACCAGATTTTGGATTGTAAAACATATCCTGGTGCTGACATAAACTCTGACTACAATCTGGTTGTAATGAAATGCAGATAAAAGTTGAAGAAACTGAAGAAAAGTCAAAAGCCAAAGGATGGGCAATAGACAGACTGGATGTAAAGGATGTAAACGAAAGATTCAAGAAGAGTAAAAAGGAAGGACTAATGAAAAACCCTAAACAAACTTCAATTGCAGACGAATGGGCACTTTTGAAGAATGAAATAACAAAATCCGCAGAAGAAAACTTTGGTAGGAAAGAAAGAATAGGTAGAAAACCGTGGATCACTCAGGATATACTAGAATTGATGGATGAAAGGCGGAAGCACAAGAATGTAAGAGATGAAAAGGGGAAAACAGAATACAGACGTCAGAGAAATGAGGTCAACAAGAAGTGCAAGGAAGCGAAAGAAGAATGGTTGAAAGAGAAATGTGCAGGTATAGAAAATTGTCTGAAATTGGGAAAAGTAGACACAGCTTATCGAAGGATTAAGAAAACATTTGGGGAAAAGAAGACTAAGTGCTGTAATATTAAGGACACAAAAGGAAAGTCTCTAACAGATAGGGAAGAAAAGGTTGAGAGATGGAAAGCTTCCATACAGAGTTTGTATAAGGGGAAGGAGATTGAAAATCATGTAATGGAAAAGGAGGAGGAAATTGATGAGGATGCGAAAGGAGATTTAATATTGAGATCAGAATTTGATATAGCTTTGGAAGACTTAAGCAGGAACAAAGCACCAGGCATAGATGATACACCGATTGAGTTGCTACGATGCATAGGAGATGAAGGTCTGATCAGGTTATTTCACTTGGTGTGAAGGATTTATGAGACAGGTGATATACCCCCTGTTTCAAGAAGAATGTAATCATCCCTATACCAAAGAAAGTGGGAGCTGACAGATGTGGAGATTACCGTACAATCAGCTTGATTACTCATGCTTCAAAGATCCTGTCTAGAATAATTTACAAGAGGATTGCAAGCCAGATAGAAAGGGAGTTGGGTGAAGACCAGTTTGGTTTCAGGAGAAATGTAGGAACAAGGGAAGCTGTACTAAGCCTTAGGCTGATTTTGGAAGGTAGAATAAGGAAAGATAAGAGAACGTTCATGGCATTTGTAGACTTAGAAAAGGCTATTGATAACGTTGATTGGACAAAATTTTTTGACATTTTGAAATCTATAGGAATAAAGTACAGATATAGGAGGGTGATCTACAATCTATACAGAAACCAGACAGCAGTCATTCGAGGTGAAGGACATGAGAGAGAAGCTGATATTCAGAAAGGTGTTAGGCAAGGCTGCAACTTATCACCCATACTTTTCAATCTTTACATTGAACAAGCAATGAAGGAAATTAGAGAAAAATTTAAAGTGGGAGTAAAGATTCAAGGAGAAATAATTTCAACTCTGAGATTTGCTGATGACATCGTCATCTTAGCCGACAAGCCTGAGGATTTGAATGAGTTTTTGAATGGTATGGACTCCGTCTTACGGAAAGAATACATGATGAAAATTATTAATTGTAAAACAAAAATACTAGAATGCAGCCGAAATAAATCAGAAACCTCTATGGACATCAAATTGGCAGGTGAAAATCTGAAGGAAGTAGGAGACTTCCGTTACTTAGGAAGCAAAATAAGCAGTGATGGACGAAGCAAAGAGGATATAAAAAGTAGGTTGGCTCAGGAAAGGAAAGCATTTCTACAAAAAAGGAATCTGTTGACATCGAATATAGATTTAGGTATTAAGAAGTCATTTTTGAAAGCCTTTGTCTGCAGCGTGGCGCTCCATGGAAGTGAAACTTGGACTATTGGTGCAGCAGAAAAGAGGAGAATTGAAGCATTTGAAATGTGGTGTTACTGGATAATGATGAAGATCAGATGGGTAGATAGGGTGACAAACGAAGAGGTATTAAGACGAGTGGGAGAGAAGATATGTTTCTGGCGACTGCTAATGAAGAGAAGAGATAGGTTAGTAGGACACATACTAAGACACCCAGGAATAGCAAGCTTAGTTATGGAAGGGTCGAGGACAAGAACTGTAGGGGTAGACCAAGGTTAGAATATGTTAAACAGATTGCCTCGGATGTAGGATGTGGTAGCTATGTAGAGATGAAACGATTAGCTCAGGTCAGGGAGGCATGGAGGAGACCTGCATCAAACCAGTCAAAAGACTGAAGACTCAAACAACAACAAATTATGTGGAGTTGAGTGATTAGCTTTAGTTCCAAGAAAAAATCAGATACTATATATAACGGTGGCTTGTTATAATCTACAGAAAGTGGTAACTCGTCAACATTAATCACTCCATATAGCGAACATTTATCCAACTCTTGGCTCAACACAATGTGACTCCCGTCAGACCACGTACTGTAGCTGGGAATATAAAATAAGCAATTTTCTCCCCAACGACCTTCTATTTAGACGTCAACAAATTCACACTTTGTACACTGTTATTCTAAATTAATAATCGATGTTACATTCTGTGTTTCAAAATATCTGACAGAAGTATCTCAGAGGTTTGTCAAACCTGGCACAATATCCTAAAAGTGATGAAATAGAGGAAGAGATATCACTGCTTGCACAAATCGATGCATTTGTTTAAATAAAGCCGTATACGCGTGTGCAAAAGTGGCTGAGCTTTCGCACGGGCGGCGTATTTGTTGAGTGACATCACTCAATCTTGAGATTACCATTCTATCTCCGCAGAACCAACACACCCTACATCCGAAGGAATTCGTTCAAAATAAACTATTCTTGGTTATTCCCTAGAGTTCTTGTCCTCGACCCGTCCTTCCATAACAACAGTAAGGTTTCAATTCCAGTTGCCTTAGTATGTGCCATACCAGGCTATCTCTTTTATTCATAACCACTCGTCAGACTCATTTACCCTCCCCCACTCGTCCTAATACCCTTCATTAAGTACAATATTTAAACTTTTAATAATCACTATTTTCCTACAACACCACAATCAAATATTTCTACTTTTATATATTCTGCAGCAAAAACAATCCAAGTTTCGCATCCATATAACGCCAAACTCCATGCAATGGCTTCAAAAATGACTTTTTACTACCTAGATCTCTATTTTATTTAAACGGACGTCAATCCAACCTTTATATCTTATTTGCTTTGTCCATTCTGCGCCCAAGTTGGAGTCACCAACGTCTCTTAGTGTTTTAAAAGTCAATCGATTTCAATATTTTTATTTTAAATCTTCCTGCTGCATTCCGTTTATTCTGTTTCAAATACAATGATTTTATTATGAAATCTTTCCTCAACACCTCGTACACACCATTTAGAAACATGATCAAATCCTCTGGTGTTGAGGCTAATATGACATTGTCGTTTGTAAGTCACCGAGTCGAAATTACTTTATCTTCGTCCTCAATTCTCCTTCAAATTTCTTTGGCATTTCCTTCGTTACTTGCCGTATGTATTGAATGAAAAGTACGAATGATAAAATGCAGTCTTACCTTATATCATTCTAAATACCAGTTTCTCTCTCATGTCTATCGAATCTAAATAAATACCAGCTGGATGTAGACACACTCAGAATCCTGAATTGTATTCCGAAACTTTTCAAACTGGCAAATAATATCTCCAATTAACATTATACACAGCTTTATTTGTACTAAATATGCCAAGAACGTTTTCCTCTCGATCTTTATTCTACCAAGAACATTCTAATACTTAATACAACTACCCTTGTTCCTCTGATTCTTGTTCACTGAACTTGTTTTTACCTAACTCGGCTGTCATCCAATCCATTTGTTTCATCATCGTCATCAGCTTCTTAAGGCTAAAACCCTTGTCGTTGCAGCCATTTCTTACAGTCTTCAGCAGTCCTCTTCACATTGGCATACGAGTCATTTTCCATCGCCTTGGCAATGTTCTTGAGATACGATTGTCTTGGTCGTCCCCTTTGTTTTTTCCCCAAAGTTTTTCCTTAAAAAATTACCTGGAGGAGAGTGTCATGTCTAAGTATGTGTCCCATGGATTTTTCATTCCTTTACTTGATGGCGTTCAACAGGCATCGATTCTCCTGAATTTGGTTCAGAACAAGCTCATTTGTCTTTCTTTCCATCCAGCTTGTTCGGGTCATTCGTCTCCAAAACCACATTTCAGCTGCCTCAAGTTTTGATTCTTCTCCTTTCCCATGTGTCCATGTTTCACAACCATAGGTAAACACACTCCAAACAAAGGTCTTGAGAAATGACTTCATTATCTTCAAGTTGAGGTGGCCATTGAGCAGCAAATTCTTCTTATTTTCACAGGCTTTCTTCGCCAACGCTATTCTTTTCTTAATTTCTGAGATCCATCTATTTCCATAGTTAATCACACTTCCCAAATAGCAAAATTCCGGTACTTGTTCAATGGCACTATCACTTAACATTATATTAGCTAATATTGGTTGTTTCTTTTTATCAACTACCATTAATTATGTCTTCCGAGAATGAAATCTTAGCCCGAATTTTTCTAAGGATTTCTGAAAATCTTTTAACATGCAGATTTTGCTAAAATTGCAATATCATCTGCAAAGCGAATGCTATGTACCTGTAATCCGTTACATCTTAATCCTTTTGTTTTCTCTTTTAATGTATTTACTGCAGCTTCTATATAGATATTAAAAAGAAATGGTGGTAGAGTACAACCCTGCCTTACACCTCATCCTATTTCTGCTTTTCTTTTATTGCCATCAACTATTATTTCGGTAGTTTGATTTTTATATAAGTTCAGAATAAGGCGCATGTCTTTCCAGTCAATCCCGACTTTGGCAAATATAAGAAATAAGGTTTTCCAATTGACATTATCAAATGCATTTTCTATATCAATGAATACTATATAGGTCTTTTGATTAACTTCCGGTCTTCTTTCTAAAATCGGACGCAATGCAAGGATAGCTTCCCTAGTCCCTTTCCTTGTTCTAAATCCATACTGATCACTATCCAGATGTTGTTCAATTTTCTTGCTTAGTCTATCTTTGATGATGATCAATACAATCTTTGATGCATGTGAAAGAATGGCTCAAGTTCTATAATTAGAACATTCACAAGCATTTCCTTTCTTGGGTAGTGTGATTGTTCAAATTTTAATAAAATCAGGAGGTACATTTCCGTCCTCACAGCATTTAGTAATTATTTGAAAAAGGAATTCTTTATTGCTTGTATCACAACATTTAAGAGCTCTGCAGGAATATTATCTACACCAGTTGCTTTATTTCCATTCAGGTTAGTGAGTGCTGCATAAAACTCTGCTTTAGTTAAAGTTGGACCTTTATCATCTTCTTCAATTAGCTCTTCATCTTCTATATAAATACTATTGTCAGTAATATCTGGTCCATCATAGAAATCTTCAAGGTATTCCTTCTATCACTAACATACCTTTTCATTTTCACACAATAGCTGAGTTGCTACGATGAATAGGGGCTGAACATCTGGGCAGTTTATTTCGCTTATTATTACTTTGGATCTTTGACATGTATGTGAAGGGTTATCGAACAGTATGCCATTGTCTCTATACTGAAGAAAGCAGGAGCTGACAGATTGGAAGGTTCTCCAACAATGTGTGTGATGTCTAACGCTTCTAAGTTGTTATTAGAGGGATAAACAAATGCTGATGATGAAGAAATTGAAGAAATGTATGATCAAATAGAAGAATTGTTTGACATAGTGAAGGAGAATTCAAACATTTCTGGCGTAGTTGGAAGCATGCTTAGCGTCTATGCCCAAGATCGCGAGTTCAAACACGTCGGAATTTTTAAGAGCGTTAAAATCCCTCAATATGCCTTCCTTCGGAGGGAAAGTAAAGCCGGCGGTCCCATGTCATAGATTTATGGCATGTTACAGAATCTTCCACTAATTACACCTGTGTGAAGCTAAATTATCGGTTAAAAACTTGACTAACGCTCTTAGGTTCCAACGTTCGTCACCAGGAGCCGTCTGCGGTGGCATCTGGTAACCTATATCTGAGCTAGTGGTCGTTAACGGTGGCGTTTGGCGGCAAAAGTATTAACTACCTGAAAAAAATGAATGTCTGCAGTCCTTACTTGAATTGAAAACAGACAACACACAGAAATAAAACCATCACAATTAACACCGGTTGTCAGCCAGATTCTACACACACCCTAAGTAAGCGGAGCTACATGACCGCGTTCTCGCAGCCCCTAAACTAAGGAACCAACCAGGCGAACTAACTTCTCTCAAATACTTCCAGACAGAGAGATTTCCGAACAATAATTCGTGGGCAAGTGAAGAGTTAAGTTAATATCAATAATGTATCTGCTTTGACGAGACAAGCAGTAACATGTGAGATATATGTGACGTTGCAAACAAAACTTATTCGTATCCAAAACATTCAGTTATGCATACACGAAAGTTAAATAACATGTTTCCTCATATGTTGTACATACTCATTTGGATGATTTCCACCTGCTGCACTTTCCCCATCCTGGATTTCTTCTTTCATGTCCTAGGAATAAAGTGAATTGATTAATTATTTTATTTATTTGGCATCACTAATACTTTCAACACCAACAGCAAACTATGAAATTGTAAATCACGGCAGAGTTGAAGTGAAGTGGTTATGTCTAACCCTTGTTCTAAAACTTATAATACTCAATCTCCTCAAGAACACAAAATGCTGACTCACTGCCTTAGAGGAAGTAATCGCTTTAAGGATTGAGGACAAATGAATGTGTTTTTACTTTTTAACTGGAAGGCTTTAGGTGGCGTTAGGATCTAACACATCCACCTATCATTAAATAAAAAGCAACTACATCCTCAATATTTGTACCATCCCATCTTTCGAGAATGAAGGTCAGACATCTTACATTTAAAATAGTATACAACAAATTTCTCATATAACACTGCAATTAAAGCAAAATTACAAAAGAATTTAGTGTATGTACATAAATTATGTGCCTCTAGAGGGAATTTATTGTGGAGTATATTGCTGCTACGCAATTCCAGTAATATCAAACATTATAAGTCTACTGGTGAACTATAGCACATAGTTTGCAAGGTAGGTAAAAGCCGGGGAAGAAATGGGAGTAACTTATTAATAGCGAAGTCTATTTCAAATGTATTTATATATTTAGTCACACGTCATTTAGAATGATTTCAATAAAGGATTCCAGGCATCGTTGCTATTAACTGACGTACAGAAATTTATGAATGCAAGTTTGAAACTTATATAATGAATCCACCCTTTATAGTTCCTGCCTTAGAACAGAAAAAAGGCTGAGCTAATTTCAACCATTACAGAGCTTAAATGTGCCAGGCCATGTGATTACTGTCAGAAGCTGACTGGGCAAGATACCTACCAACAAAAATCCTTGAAATGGTTGTTCATGGTTCCCCATCTTCATCTCCAGGTCAACGTTAGGACGGGAACACTTAACAGACCATGGTCGCTTCCTTCTGACTCCTAATCATATTTCAAGAATACCAATCCCCATTAACAACTCTTATAGGCTGGACAAAAGGGCGAACGGCTGTTAAAACCACTCCCACATATAAGTTCAAAATTCATTTCACCTCCTCCGTAACACCGCAGAAATAGGGATATTAAGAGATAGAAGAGAAACAACTATAAGAAATGTGGTAACAAGGAGCGTTTCTTCAGAACATACTGCGCCCGAATTCCTCTAGGTCACAGTCCCAAATCCGCGCAGATGGCAAAAGGATCGTAGGGATGTCAATACCCGGCTAAGAATTGAACATGTCCGACCGGACTAATGACTAGGGAACCCTGAACACACATAACGCACACCTAACTATACTACCAACTAGTTGCATACAGAACAGCTTAAGAAAAATAAAAAATTGAGCACTAATGAGCAACTCGACTCTCGGGTAATTAACGTAAATGTGTCGATAGACTGTCTGCATCTAGCTAGCGGTATCGTTATCGCGTAATTAAGCATTGAAATAAGAATCAGCTCTATAAAAACGTAGCAAGTGTATAAAAAACGCTTGCCTTTTATTAACTAATAATGCCATTACATAAATGTCCCAAACACTGTTGAAAGATACAGTAAAAACACTCAAAATAAAATAGCTGCCCTTCTCTGGGTTTAGTATAACTAAAATGAGTCTCTTGTGCATCACACACAAATTATGTGAAAAATGCTGTAGTTCTACTTCTGTTGTACTTCACTTTAACGTTCAACTTCAACAAACATGTTCCCTGTTTAATACAGTCGTTAAAGTCTCCGCAGTATAGCGTCAAATCTACAAATCTGAATAAAGTAATTAATAATAATACTGTTTATATACAGGGTCTCAGGAATCAACCTGGGAGGAGTCCGTGTGGCTCTGGGCAAATGGGAGTGAAATGCGTGGTTGCAAGTCACCTGGAACTCAAATATATTGGATTCAGCAAGAGAATCCAACTTAGCCTCTTTCACTCCAACTCCAGCACGTAACCTACCCGAGGTGTCCCCTGTTAAGCCGATCAACCCAGTAGAAGTTTGGGTAACCACTCACAGCGGGAAGCTGGGTCGGCGAGCCGATCAGTGCTGGTGGCTCCAAGGCTCACAACCTTGGTAGTACTTTGGCCGGTGTGAAATATCACCGACCCCAATTACAGTTTTTCAACTGTCTCAAGAAAGCATGGAGGAAAATTCAGCAAAAGATACTAACCCAGGTGGTAACCAATCCACCATCGCTTTCAGCGATGCATGCAGGCCTTCGGATTCTGGGGAGCCAGCACCAAAATGCTTGGAGGTGTCGGAGACTCCACTATAGATCAAACACAAACATCACAACTTATTTCCTACCGTTAATATGAACTCCCTTTTGAAAACTGGTAAACTTAAGCATCTCACTGATACTCTCTCCCAACATCAAATTCTTATTACGGCAGTACACGAAACAAGATTTACAGATGAACATCCTTTTGAGTCCCAGGGGTACAGAATATTTAAAGGCAAAGTTGGTAAACGTGTTGCAAAGAACATCCCTCACCTTGGCACGGGATTCATTGTAAATAGAAGAATTTTGGACTCGGTTGTAGATTTCAGTTCTCCTAACAGCCGAGTAGCAATCCTCACTTTCCGATGCACGAACAAAATGTATACTATGGTTAATGTGCATGCGCCAATTAATGAGGCAAACAAAAAAGACAGAGAAGGAACAGATGAATTTTGGGAAGAACTGGAGGATATAATGGCTAAAATTCCGGACAAACATATGATTATCTTGCTTCGTGATTTCAATGCTAAACTTGGCCGTGAAAGAAAATTCCGAAATATTGTAGGAAGTTACCCAGCTCATTACAGAACCAACCGCAATGGAGAGAGACTTCCGGAGCTCTGTAAGACGTTCAACCTTGTTATGAAATCTACTGCTTTCAAACACCTGCCAAGAAAGCAGAAAACGTGAACTTCTCCAAATCCAAAACTTGGTGAATTCCAAATCGATCATGTCGGTATTTCACGCAAGGCACACCGAGAGATCCAGAATGTAAAAGTCCTGAGAACTGTAAATCTTGATTCTGATCATTACCTTTCCAAAAGCAAGGTTAAACGTCTTCCAAGAAATACCAGGAGGGTCTGCCGAAGAGAGATCAACAGGTTTGACACAGAGAAGCTACACTTGAATCACGAGTTTACTGAGAAGCTTGAAACTTTGGATCCACAGAATTGGGAACAACTACGAGTTGGCATGGTGAGAACAGCTAAAGAGATAGTCCCGCTAACAAAAAGAAGGAAACATCTCTGGTGGACCAGTGAATGTGAAGCAGCAATAAGGCAGAGACAACTAGCATGGCAGAGATGGAACTCTCAGAAGAATTCAGATAACTGGGAGAGTTTTCTGTAAGTGAGGAAACGTGCTGCAAAAACCATACATGGGGTAAAACGTGCATACGACAAAAGTCAATTGGAAAAGATTCAACAATACTTCAAGAAGAACAACACTCCAGATTTCTACAGAACCTTCAGACAGAATCTCACTAAATACACTCCACCTAGCCTACACTTCAAGATCCTGAGGGGAAAACTGCCTATAATGACAAGGACAACTGCACTATCCTGGCAAATTATTTTGAGACTCTCCTGAACTGTGAAAGCCCAGGATCCTCATTCTCATTTGAAGACAATCCAAATACAAACACGGACTCTACACCACCAACCAAAGAAGAAATTATGCAGATCACTCAGTCACTTAAAAACAATAAGGCACCAGGCGAGGATTCAATAATCTCCGAATTATGGAAGCATGCTGGCGACGTAGCTATCGATAAACTAACAGAAATAATTAGTGAGATATGGGAAAAGGAGGAACTCCCTATTGATTGGACATCAGCTCTGCTTCACCCTTTTCACAAAAAAGGTGATAGAACGAATGTGAACAATTACCGTGGCATCTCCCTCCTTGCAATAACATACAAAATCCTTTCAAAAGCCCTTCAAACTAGAGCAGAGGAACAGTTGGATCAACAATTAGGGGAATATCAAGGGGGATTTCGGAAGGGACGATCATGTGCTGTACAGATTTTGAACCTTAAATCTATCCTTTCATATCTGAAACTTAGAAACAAACAGATTGTAGTGACCTTCATTGACTTCAAAAGGGCTTATGACTCTATCGATCGACCCACCCTATTTGAAATTCTGAAAGAACTGGGACTGGACAACAAAACAAGAGCAATTATTCAGAAAACCTTAACCAACACTGCGTCCAAAGTGAAATTCAGGGGAGGAGTTCCAGAGCCCTTCGAAATCAAGACTGGTGTAAGACAAGGAAATGGACTATCTCCTTTGCTCTTCAACTGTGTGCTCGAGAAAGTCATCCGGCTGCGGCGAACAGTAATGAACATTAACAAGTCTGAAAATGGAGTCAGTTTGGGCTACAAAAAACAGAACCTGATAGTTGACTGCCTAGCATTCGCAGATGACCTCGCAATTTTTTCAGATTCCCTCGATGCAGCCGCAGCGCAAATTAACGAACTCCAGATTCAAGCAGCAAAAACGGGCCTTAAGATATCCTTTGAAAAAACAGAATTCATCACAAATATCAAGCTAGCGCCAAAAGAGCTGGATGTAGGACAGGGGAAAATCAAGCAAACGAAAGCGTTCAAATATTTGGGTGAGTGGATAGACCCCAATCTCTCCGAGAAGGCAGCTTTCGAGTCACGAATCAGGAAAATGGAAATGGCATATAATCTAACAAAGGCCATTTACAACAAGAAATCCATATCAACAAATGCCAAGTTAAGACACTACCAGTCATCCGTCCAGAGGCTTTGTATGCTGCAGAGTGCCTTGCAATGCATCGCAAGGGACTAACAGAGAAGCTGGAAGTGAAAGAAAGAATTCTAAGAAAAATCTTGAGTCCGGTAAAAGAAAATGGGGAATATAGGAGACGGCACAACCACGAACATTACACCCACGTGGAAAAAATAACTGATGCCATGAGGAAAAAGAGAATTGCGTTTTACTGTCATATAACAAGAATGAAAAAGCAAGCTTGTAGTTTAACGTGACCGTTAATCTCGAGATCATGAACCACGGGACCTCATTTTTACGTGGAATCCGAACCACAGGACATGGCATTTCACTTCGAAAATCTCACATGCATTGACCGGGAATCGAACCCGGACCGCCTTGGTGAGAGGCATACAGCTAGACCGCTGAGCCACCACGCCCCCTAACAAGAATGAACCCAGCACGATTGTCAAATAGAATTTTCACCTACTTCCGCAAAAAGAAAACCAAGGGAGCTTGGTTCATTGAGGTGGACAAAGATTTACAAGAAGTGGGAATTACAGGCAACGATATTTGGGAACGTGCCACACTTAAACAAAAACTAACAGCACACCGATGTTTTCAAGAAATCCAAAGCTTCCTACTGGCAAGAAGTGGACTGCTGAAAGGAAACAACAGCATCGAGAACTAATGTGAAAGTACTGGGAGGATGTTCAAGTTCGATGCAGCAAGAAGCACTTGAAATGACGTGGTCCTTAGATGGCCGAATCGAAAAAAGAAGAAGACTGTTTATATACACTTATATACAATATCGCGTCCTGCACGATTTCTTTATGTTTGTCTCCAATTGTATAGAGTTCATTCCTACATCCTTCTCTCGTATATCACACAATAAAATTGTCAAATCCTGTATTACATTGTTATAACCAATGTGAATTATTGTTACAAACGGTTAAGTTCACGACTATTCACTTAAATATACAAATCCGGTATTTAATAATCGATATTATTACAAACTTGCGACGCATGACTTTCAGATAAGTTTCCAAAATAAAAATATAGGTGTGCATGGCATTAACCCTCACTGCTCACACTCGTGATTCTCCAAAAATACATATTACGGCTTTACCTCACTGGCACATAGTATTTCACATCCTTCCATCATAAATTCTTTATCTCACACACTTCATAAACATATTATCGCGTCCTTATTTCTCTTCCTGCGACATAATTGCTTGTCGTATATATTCTCCTCTTAGCACTTTCACAAACTTCTATGAACCATATCAAATACTTTCAACAAAGTAAGATATTGAGAATTCCTTCTAGATATTACGAATGTAACACCTTTCATGAATTCACTACTCCTCCTCCGACATAATCTTCTATCGATTATACAATTCCGTGCTATATTTCATCTATACATCTCTCACAAATATTATTGCCGCAAATCTCTTCACATTCTCGCTTCCATAAATCATGCCGTATTTCTTCTCTCTGCTTTAAATACACTTCTGTTACAATTTCTAGCTTTGCTCTGAATCTTAAGTCTGCTCGCGTTTGCCATTCAAATAACAATATCTTTACCTCCCGTCTCTCCTTACAATAGATACTTAATATCCTTCCTTTCATTTTACAAGATCTTTTCATAACTAATATTGATTTACAATACCTTATAATTCCGTTTTCATCATTCAGCTATGCCTTTTAAAATACGCATACTGTTCTTACGTTCAATATAAACTTCTGGGTTTTGCAATATCATCTTCTCAGACAATGGAGTTCCTTCAATGCAAATATTGAATACTCCTGACAATAATTACGGTTTTATACATCATAATTTCGTTCCTGAGACGAATTACCTTCATATACTTAGGATCATCATTTCCTCTCTTTCTCTTGTATCACATGTACAAATTTACGCTTGTCAAAACTCATGACTACTTTCTCTCCACTGTTACAATTTTTATTTAACATACTTATTACCGTTTCTCTGATGTTACAAAAATATCTACGAAATATACTATGTTACCGCAAAGGATTTATCTTCAAGCAAAAATTCTAAGCGTTCTAATAAACTGCAAAAATAATTACGGTGTCGAATATCATCAATAAACGTTCAAAATACGTGCAAATGACGTATGAAGATTTCTACCAAAATTTCTAAATTCTAGTCAAAATAATAACAAGGGCTATGAATATACGATAAGATGTTGGTCATTATACTGGAATATCATGTACAAGTTCTATCTACAAAGGTGTGTAAAATTGCACTTGTCTACCATCAAAACTGTGGCCGCTGGTAACATCTGATGATGTTGGTATCTGTAGAATTTCTCCCACGCACCTGCGGGAATGTGACAATTGCCTGCCACCTGGTCTGCAAGAGTCACACCGCTTCCGTGTAGACCGCTGGGCTTGTTGTACAGCAATGGGGTGAGAAAATCCGGTAATCAGCTGGCAGCCTCCCCCCGCCCGTGCCGATGACCTCGCTCCTCCGCAGCGTTTCACTCTTCTCGGCCCGATGACCTAGATACTCCTCACGTTTTATTCTTGGGTCCATCTTCTTTCTTCCCAACTCTGGATGTTGTTGGATGTCGGTAGTGTTGCAATGTTCTATCTTTACACGAGAAATCACCTCAGCTTGTGAATTTCTCTTCACTGTAGAAGCTTGTTGCGTTTATTCGAACGAACTGCAGATGTTGACGCAGCTCGCTCCCATTTGTTATGTTGTCATGGTCATATCTGGATCTCGCTTGTTAGTATAACTTTACTTTCCCTTCATAGTGGAAGAATTAAAACATTCTCCTTCCTTCTAAATAATTAGTAGTCGTAATCTCTCCCCTTCGACCTAATTCTTTATACATCTTGTATAGTGTGATGTGTTTCTTCCTTGAATTATGACAATGCCTTTGGCTTCTCTTCTACATAGTCTTGCGTTCGAAGTTTTGATGTACTGCTACAAAGTATAGTTTCACGACTATTATCACTCGTTTCTGCTAAATACTTCTTCTCAATTGTATTATCAGCTTATTCATACTTGTTGTTCCATATTTCTACTATGTTTCTTCATCTTGAAGTCTATAATTTTCCAAGTCTTTACCTCTTGTAGATTAGAGAGTGAATCGTTGTACGTGTTGCCTCCTTGAAAGTTCAGATAGAAAGAGCCTCGTTACTTGGCGTTCGCTAGCCTCCTCCGTTCGATTTCCCTCGCAAATTCGCTGAACTAGCATCACTCCGCTCTGGAAATTCACTCCTTCGCTTATATATCCTCTCTCAATTATCCAATTTCATTTCCGTCTTGCCAATTAAATTCCTTTTTCCTTCCTTTTGAATTTGATATGTCACAATCCTTTATAACATTAAAATAATGAATTTAATATTTATCAGTTCCTCTGTAATCAATCTTTTATCTGATTGGCTGTCGACTCTTTAAGGCGCGCGCTGATCACGCGTCGTCCCCACTTCTCTCTTCTCTGGCTCGCGTTTGACCTCTGCTCACCCTTGCCATGTCCCCTCGTACCAAAAACAGGTTTCTCGCAGCTAACACTGATAAAACTGTGTGTGCACTATGCTGGACTTGTCTCACGTCATTTATGCTTGGTTAAAATGTATCAAGTAATAAAATTTCCATTTCTTCTCCAAAAACAAATATTTCTTCTGGCTAAAATTTTACCAATGGCTTGTTGATGCATAATCTCTCTTCCTGAGTGTAAATTAGATTCATATCTCGAAAATTTTATACACTATTTTCCTCTGATGCTCTCGGTTCGTACCTCATCCGGTTATATTGTCTTGACTAGACCTTATTTCGAGCGCAGTACCATAAGTTAAAATAAGTGGACTTGAGTATTAACAATTACTTTCTTCGTATGATTCTAGCTAATTCTCTTACTTTTATCTCATATCTTCAATTATGTAATAAATATACACAAAAGACCAAGTGCATGTTATAGCAATGTTCAGGATTGGGATGGAGGTAATCACGGTCATAAGCTAAACAATCCCAACATGTGCCTGTAAGGCAAATGCTTAGCCCCCATATGTGGATCTCTCAAGGGAATACAGAATTCCTAATGCAATTGGTTTATTCTGACCTTAAGTCCACAGTGGGTACCGAATGCAAACATATGTTAGCTTCCCATAATATAATTAAGGTGCATCCCCCATTAGTTCAGTGATCAGAACAACATTGTACATTGACGATGTTCCCAGGTTCAAGTACCAGGTGGATTACATATCTCAGTTCTTCATCCTTACATAAAAAAGGCTCGTACTCTCTGTACTATACAAAAGCTAACAGATAAGCACTTCAGTTTGCCATCAATATAGTAGTGAAAATAAAACTCCTAATCCCGAAGTGATATTAGGTGATCAGGAGATGTCATGTCTTGTAAGGACGCATGAAGGTGCTTAATCTTCTAGATCTGAAGATGTTATTTCTCATTCGATACGTGGAACGATGTCCGGAATAGGACAGTCTGCAATTTTAATGTCCCTAACATGGTCCATATGACTTGTTTCACAAATATGTTTCCCTTTGCATAGGTAGATTTTGTGTTACACATGACGTGTAAACTTGCACTGAAGAAATCAAGGAATAAATAACATACTGAAGTTAATTCAACTTCGCATTTATAGAGTTTTCTTATGTCCACGGATACATGGCAAAGACAGAAAAGTTTTGTAAAGTTCAAATCAGAATTCATTTCAGATCCTACACATATGCCAAGTGTGGGCCTAGCAGATTATCAGTAGCTTTGAGATTGTGTGTGGAGACTTAGTGGTGTTGGTGCAGTAACTCACTATTAATATATAACGTTAACATCTGTCATAATAATCAAGCAAAGTTGATGAATGTTGTGTAAAGAAATATTGCATAGTGTGTTGTGCATTTTACTGTATTGAGTTCCTAAAGCAATATTGATCTCAAGAATACTCAAGGCAGGGAGAAATTTAATGAACTTATAATACTTGACATCTTATCAGGATTGTTACGCACTGTATTAAATGTATGGAATCTGAATCTGAATATTTTTTTTACCAACACCGGGCCTCGGTCTAATAAATTTCCATCTTCTTCAACAGTCCGTAACAATATAAATATCATAATCACATGTAATTCGTTTCAGGTTATTCTTCGAGAGATATGAAGGTATCCTGACCTTCTGGATGATTAATTCCCCAAATTCCTTCATAATGTAACGTCTGTAGTTTAATCTATGCTGATGTTGGGTGTTGCTTTTAAGAGCGGAACAGCGAGGTCGTCTACTCTTATCTCCCATGATGGCCACAAACCAAGCTTTCTTGTTATTGCTGTGGATTTTGCATCATATTTACAGTTTCCCAAGATGTTTTATGCATGCCTTCATTTTACATCCACAAACCTTAACGTAAATGTTGTAAACAGACCAATTGAAGTGTCTGTTATACACACTATTGCTGGGTTAAGCTAAAACAGGTGTTTGCCCATCTTATTGGTTTATTGCCACTTGACCTACTTATGATGTCCACCAGATTCATTTTAACAGTGCCCTACTAATACAATAGCAAACTCACAATTGATATTTCACTCACAACTACAATAAATTCACACGTTCCATGCTTCTAGAGAGTAACGTTCTTCACACATGTTCAGAAATCCCGAATGGATATTAGAATAAAGTAAATAGATATCAGAAGAGCTAGAATAGTCAACCAACCCTCAAAGATAGTCCACCCCATCCAGATCAAACGTTTGATGAAAGGTGGCTCTATCAAGATGCACAATATGGCTTTAGACACCTTCTTTCATACTTATTATATTACACACATCATGTATCTCAGCTCATGCGCAGTACGAAGAGGCCCTACAAGCAATGCAGCACATCATTGACCCCAGGATATAGGCAACAAACAACACAAAGAAGGTGAGATTGAAGTTTCCGCCTTTGCATCAGATTACCAGCAGTGTATGAGGATAAGGAAGCAATCCTCAGATAACATGGTCAGTACCATCACTCACCATTTCACTCACATCAGTTGCAAATACAAAACAAACTTAATGGAATACTTGTTTTTAATAGGGAGAAAGCTTCTAGTTTAACGTTTCACCATTAATCCAGCGACCATGAGCCATGCGGCATCCATTTTTAAGACGAATCACAACCACAAGTCGTGATACTTCACTCCGAAGGAACTAACAAGAAACCTAGTCATTTGTGATAGACTGTTCCCTTGTTCCATTTGTGAAGTTATTGGTATTGTTCTGTGTAATTGGTTCACTGCATGACATACCATGCCCAGTTACAGGACAGAAAATGGCCAGGATCATCTGAGATAGGCTGTCTTCCTAAGAATTTCAACATTATTTCATTATTTACTAGCAGCCTCAATATTGCATTCATATATTGGTACTCCATTTTCGTATAGAAGTTATGCAGAAATTACTTAATGTATCACTGTATTCTGGCGAGGTAGTCTGAAATTTTAGAAACTATTTCTTTGTTGCGGAATTTGAAGCGAGATTAGAGTATATAGCGAATCTCTTTAATATTATGATCATCTATAAAATTTCAATACAAAATTGGAGAAGCAAATCATGCATGGAATTTGATGATTTCCAACAACCAAACACCAGATATTAAAAATCCAAAGAAGGCCCCAGAAATCACTACAATTACATTCAGGTTTCGTATTAATTCCTAAATCTTTGATCAGTGCAAATGATCCCCTCACAAGCCTTTGCAAATATCAGCCACACTTGCTGGAGGAACATCAGATATCATTAAGCATATAACACGACTTAACAACCCTCAAGATAATTAAGCACTTACAACTCTCGCATCTTCGCCTCTTGATGAAGATGGTGTTTCCTTCTTGACTAATGGGACTATCGCTGCAGTCACTTTCTCATGGATAGTAACTTCCTTGTAGTCTCCAATACCTTCGATGATATGTAAACCCTACAGAGAAACACGAATTTGTTAATAATGTACCTCACGAGGCATAAGAAATATATTTTGTACACACGTAAGCACGACAGACATTCATCTAGTTCTATATATCATGGATTAGTTCTCAACTCAATGAATAATTTTAAGAAATTTGATAAGGTTAGAATAGCAACCCTGAAGCTGAAATTTTGCTGCGTTAAGTGCTCATTAGCTGACTTTAAGTGCTCATTAGCTGACTTCAACATCATTTATATTTTCTGACTTATACCTTCAAGGTTTTGAATGCTTTACAAGACAAAAGTTCAACGGAACACCTTATCTATTACTTACGATGTTTATGCAGCTATCAGAACACAAAATCCAATACTTTCATGTAGCTACAGTGTTTTAAATTCACCATTAAAATTGATACATTTGTCTTTCATTTTAAGAAAATTCAAATAGGTGTTTGATTCAAGATGAAAATAAACACGAGCTTCAATATGTAAAACAGTCTTGCATTTCTGAACCTTTCTCAAGAACGATTTCCAAAAATCAGTAACTGTCTACATTAAATGATGATATGATAACCTTCAGTCACATATCATGTGATCAAGTGGTCATGAAGTTAAAGACAATTCAAAACCTCAATACCCAGTGTCCGAGTTTCACTAGCACACACTTATTATTAGAAGTTCCTACCTAATTTAGCTGCACGACTTAACCTTACAGGTGATGCAAGTTTTGTCATAATTATTCATGATTGTTTCAAAAAGGACAATAAATAACCACTTTAAAATTGAAGCCTGCCCTACAAGAACATTGTATATCATATTTATTAACTTTTCAGTATTAAAAGAAAACTTCTTGTGCCTAATCTAATACCGAGATATGTTAAATACAGGTCTATACAGTCTCTCTTCCAACACTAAAGGAATATATATCTCTTAAATGGCAGTATATAGGACTCACCATGATTTTAGTGCAGTTTCCCTGCAAGAAAGTTGTATATCACAACAGACCTAGAACGTTGTATATCACAAACCATTGCCTATGGGTAAAAAATAAAGAAAAATAATCCTCAGATACATAATATTATATGGAATGGAATATTATATTGCTTACAAGGCATACACAAAACAAGAAAATAAAATGGGCCTATTGAGAACCGTATAAAAATTTTGGATGGTCGCCATGTTCGATTTTTATATGGAGGCCATAGAGTTATGTAGTATTAGATTACGATCATTGCGTAGGTTCATTATTCAAATGTTGACTTCGATCGCAGGATATGGACATAAGAAATGAAAACTTAATTTTAAAATTTCGCACACTCGCCAGCTAGAGGTTATGTAAACAATTGAACTAAATTAGATGTGAGTGCATTACAATGTGTATAAAATATGCTCTGCCATGTTTCACTACGCACGGGTAGTTGAATCGCGAGAAAAGTCCATTTAAATGTTTCAACTTTGCTTGGCCGCCATGTTCGTTCTGTACTTGACAGGTTTTTAAAAGTCACATAGGTCAACTTATAGTTGTATCCTTTATCATCGTACGAATGTTCAGGGTGATATCAGTAACAATTGCGGAGATATTGAATGCCCGTTAAATATTTCGCACAGCCACCATGTTGGATTGGTGAGATGTAATAAATGGTAAAGGGCACGGTCGTGGTCGAACGAAATAGTACTTTGACCTTACCGAGTTTTATTGAAATCGCTCCAGCCGTATAGATATTTTGGGACAGACACACATGCACACACATGGACAAAAGGTGATCTCACAAGCCTATTTGTTTTTCATAATTGAAAATAGGCTAAAAGAATTCTGTGATAATCAAGGGATTACATACCAATTGTAGCAGCATTATAATCATAAAAAACGTTCCTGGAAGAGCTATGCCGCCACCCAGCTGATTGATATACAACGTTCTTCTCTTTTATGACTTGGGTGATGATTTTGTTGATCTGCACGCCCTGAAGTTGCTGTATAACCTTTTCCACTATACTTCAGTCGCTTACGCACATTGTTCTTCCACTGAAATTGATTTATCTTCCTTTTCCTGCTCTTATTCAGTGCTAAAGGAGAGCTTGGCGACACATTCAAATTGCCAACATTCGCCATCTTTGTTGATATACAACTTTCTTGCAGGGAAGCCACCTTTTGGACCCAAAATTTTCTGTCCATTTTTTTTCTTCAAATTGACTGTTATTAGGTTTGCAAAGTGTCGGTGTGATGATATCCAACCTTCTTAACCGAAAATCTCAACCTGCTCAATTTCTGATATACAACGTTCTTGTAGGGCAGGCTTCAATTATTATAGACATCTGACGATATAATAAATAAACAGCATAAGGGAGCGATCTCACTCAATGCGCAATATTAATAACATAGACTGCATGACGTATTAATTATAATAAACTATTTAAAGTCAATATTTAGAACACTGTGACCTTCCTCAGCGTGGAATAGGATAAGGAACTGTGTAGTACCATACCAAAAGTTCACAAAAAACGGATCTGTTACAATAATCTTGTTAATAAAGCATATAAAAATGACTTCAAATTCAGCATAGAATTGAAGAGATGTGTATATTGGATAAGTTAGGTTATAAAAATGATGCTTGATGTGTATTTGCCAGATATTGTAGAGAGAAACTTTGGAAATAAGTGTGACGAAGTTTATATGAAATGTTGAGAACTACATAACTTAGAAAAAATTTGAGAATTATCCGAAGTAGGAAATAATGTACACAATCACCTGGAAATCAAGTTCTTCTTTAACAAATGCACTCTGAGTTATGAATCTTCCATCTTCAAAAGCATCATCAGGTTCTTCAATTTTCACCCAGACCGGCCTATCAGATGGTGGCTGCTCATTCAAATCCTGGGAAGTAATAAACAAGCATGACTATATGTAAAAGTTGAAGAATAAGAGCCAATGATGATAATAGTAATAATAATAATAATAATAATAATAATAATAATAATAATAATAACAATAACAATAGCAAGAAACGGTTACAAAACATTTGCTGACGAACAATCACCTTACCAAGCACGTAGTTAAGTCATAAACATACGGAAGAGGCCCTAGAAATACTACTTCTCACATATTACTTCCATGACCTTTTATCCTCCTGAAGAACAATTGTTAATAATAATAATAATAATAATAATAATAATCATCATTATTATGAATTTGAAGTATCAAAAGGAATTATTTAATCTGATCATCATTTATCTTTAATCAAAGTTAAGTTTCAACCTGACAGACCCAAAGTCAGAACATACAAAATACCCTCGAATTGATCAGGAATGTCTTAAAAACAAATTCAAAAAATCTCCTTGCAAATATCACGAACCAATATCCTGTCACTTGGATGGCATTAGAAGATACACTATTGGCAGTTTCCCGGATTATTGGTGTTCTTCCTCGAAAACATTAAGACAGATGGTTGAACAAGACCAGCGATAAGGCCATAGACCTTCTAATTCAAACCTTTCAATGGTACAGTTCCAATGAAATAGAAACAAAATTGGCGTGAATTCTTCAATGACCAGAAAGAAGACTCGAGAATCATCAGATCTGAAAAACACACATTACATAAAAAAACAGTACAAAGAGCTGTTACAGAACATTTGCTGACGAACCACCACACTACAAAGCACCTAGTTTATAACTTACAATATCCGGATGAGGCCCTGAAATAAAAAGGAAAACTGCACACTTATCACAGATTACTTCCATGACCTTTGAACCTACGATCCTCCTGAAGAACAAATCTGACTTGAGAAACGGATTCCTAATCCAGATTCAGAACTCCCTTCATTAGAAGAAATCAAGCAAGTAACCGTAAACTAAACTTGAAAATAACAAAACTCAAAAGAAAACTGAAATATTGAAATTAAGAGGTGAAATCCTATCTAAAAAATGTCATGTAACTCTTGTAGATATGTGGAGAAAATTCCCTAAGACAGGAATTGCAATCTAGTTCACCCACTAATTTATGAAAGGGAAAGAACATACACTAATACCTATGGAGAAATATCCTCACTATCACTCGCGAACAAAATTCTCTCTAAAGCATTATTCACGAGATTTGAAATCCAAACTCATCAACTAATTGGCGAATAACAGGCATGATTCATAAATGACAGGTCCTGTACAGAATTAATGCACAATCTCAAAATCATCTTGCAAATTCATAAAGCCAGGCAAACAATGCTCACTTTGGAGATTTCAGGAAAACGGACGATTCAGTAGACCTACACACACTATTCAATATTCTAGAAGATTTCAAAGTTGACAGGAAAACAAGAGTAATAATCCGACAGACACTGACAGCCATAACTTCAATAGTTAAATTTAAGTGAACTTTCTGATCGTAATCATATTAGCAAAGACTTCGACAAGGAGATGGGCTATCTCAAAAAATGATCAATAGTGTCTTTGAATAACAGTCCAGGACGGAGGGGAAGGGGGGGGGGGGGGGGGCGGAATAAAAGACATAACTATTGGTCGACGACTCAAAAATAAAATTCATCTGCAGTGTTTGGCATTCGCAGATGATCAAGCTATTCTTTCCAACAATGGACAAGAGGCAGTTCAGATCCTTGAAAGACATCACTAAATTGCAGCTAAGAACGGACTCCAAATGCATAGACGAATCCGCTCGTCATCTAGACAGGAAACCTCTGAAGACTTAATTCGGCAAAAAAAAAATCATCAAGTAAATGAATTCGAACCCCACGTCATAGCCGTGCTCATTGAACCGTGCACCACGGCCTTGATGGCAGCTGCAGCAATTCAGTTTGAATCCCGCTGACAGTACCCATCCTGAGTGATTTTGCCCTGCGTTATCCACACTCCCTCCAGGCAAATGACGGGATAGTACTTTACTTCACGACTGAGTCGTGACGCAAACAAAGAGAGAATCTCAATATTCCAGAAGGCCTATACCTACAGATGTAATTAAAACATCAACATCTAAGACATTTTACCACAGTAATCAAACCTGAAGCACTCTATGTCTCAGAAACATTGATCATTGAAGGTACCGTAGATCTCTTAGTAAGGACATATAGAAACAAGAAAGTAAAATATTTAGGTAAATCCTTGGTCCAGTATGACCAGTAGGAATCTGGGAGAAACGAAAGCATTGGGATATTTGTCAGCATTCTGAAAAGATCACTGACACTTTCAGGAAAAGGCATTTTAAGTTCTACGGAAACATTCTAAGAATGAACCATCGCAGGATCACCAAAAGATTCTCAACCTTGCTCTATCAATGAAAGTCAAGAACCAGTGGCTTAGTGAAATAGAAAATGAACTTCAAGAAATTGGAATCACAGAAGAAATTATATAAGATGGACCCCAGTTTAAAACAGTAATTAACAACCACCATTTTGCTGAGAAAATGAATGCAAGGACCAATAAATCATGGACTGAAGAACGGAGGTGTTAATATTATTAATAGGAAAATTAAAAGCAAACATTACAGATTCAGATTACTATTTGGTAGGGGGCCGATAACCTAGATGTTAGGCCCCTCAAAACAAGAATCATAACCATCACTATTTGGTAGTATTAAGTACATGACATAATTCCCATTAATTACAGTACACAAAGATTTGTCATGCCCATCAGTAATGGTACACAATATATGGAACTAAAATACAACTTACAATCTCAGGGAATTCTTCTGGTTCACATTTGATAGATGGTTGGCCCTCCATAATGTGGAGGAATCTAAAACACAGGATATTTAAGTACCCGTAATATACTTTAACATTCAGGATACTCTGTAACAAGTACAGGATATATTTGTCATTTACACACAGAAAAGTTTAATGATATATATTCAAATACCCTTCCAGGAATTTTTCTTGTGTTTTGCTCTATATTTTTTAAATGTATGCAACTGTACATACAATGGAATTTCTATCTACGTCAGGGCTTTGAGTGATGAATTGGTATCCCTGTAAATGTCTACCCCTCCGGAACATTCCAGAAGTGTTTCCTTCTTAGTAGCCAATAAAGAGGTGGTGGTGTAGATTGCTGCTTCAAGGGGCCTAACTATTTGGTACTGATATGGAATGAATAGCCTTATTTTGGTAGGAACATTCCACATGAAATGTTTGCATCATCACAAATTATAAACGTCCAGGAGGTGTTTGTGTGTTTATCAGTGCTAGATTGTCTAAATAGTTCTGGGGATTCAGAGAGACAGTGCAATTGCTGAAGCACAGTAGGCCTACTATGTCTACCTTACTCAGCATAATGTACAGACATTCAACCCCCAGTCACTGTGATATGAATTGTCAAAGCAAAGGGAACAAATTGCACTATACAGCATATATAATATATGTCTTGTGACCGTACACAACACGAGCCGAGGATTGAACCAACAACTTTCACGCAGCGTGAGTACAGAACATGAGTGAGATATCTGCGCGGATTAACAACTTTGATCTGCAGCGCACGTTATATCTTACACGCTAGGTTCACGATCAACTTAAATTTCAAATAAAGATTTGTAATTAAAGATACTGCGTTTGTGGATACGTCTTACATCAAATGTTGATATCATAGGCCTAAATAGTGCATGACGAATACACGGAGGTCCTATTATTACTTTACCTGAGTGTGATATTGCCGAACAGTGTTCCTTATTGACAGAACTACAGTTTTACAATATTACGGTACATGTAATTTTCTTTGAATTATTTAGAGTTTAACTTTAGACTAAAATATCGAGAGAAAAACACACTTTCCCTTGTCTAGGAAGGACCAGGCGTATCCAGTCGCACTTTACTCTCACTTAGTCTGCATTCCAGTATTAAGGTACCGAGAGTTAAAAGATATTAGCTAAACTCCCTGCCTCTCGTGTTACAATGCGACCACTTCACAACAAAACTCACATCTTTGTCTCGTAGACTAGCGTTACCAACAGTTCAAACGCAGGACATTGCTCACTAAACAGCAAGACATTCGAGCAAAATGTCTGACAAGTGCAATCGTTAATAAAATTATACATAATATGTATATTGCACATAACGTTTTACAAAAGGAAATACCTTACTTAATGATCAGTCCCTGCTGCAATTCTTTTCCTTGAAGCAGTATTCTTCAGCAGAACCGACTTTTGAAAGAAGACGCGAATTATTTTCTTGAAGCAGATATTTATAGAATTGTTCACACTACGTATCTTTGAAATTGATCGTCACAAGTAACATTCTACCAACATTGATCATATACGGTACGGTATGAATAAACACACATTGCTGCCTGGTCTGGCAAACTGGCAAATTGTACTTCGGTTCGGAAACTAATCGCAATGTTCTCGATACCGGTACTTATTAAAGAAAACAGACCATTGTTGGTCTAGTGTTGTGTCTTAATCTAAAGTTGAACTTTTAGAATAAGCCCTTACGGTACGTTGCAGGACTGGTCGAATAATGTTTAACTTTCAGTATGTCTACACCTTTTGACTGTAAATATTGAATAAATGGTACAATATCGTCAAAACCGTGGTCCTTAATGTTTTGAAGTCTTAATCAATTGAATCACTTATTTTGCATATTATGGCTTTCACGGCCCGAATTATTTATATGAATCCTACATAGGTTGCATCAATTTATCCAAGTACCGGTACTCATTGCAGGTTTCATAGAAACATATACACCTTGCATTCTATATCCAAACCACCTTCTGAAAATGTATTAAACATCTATCTGACTTTAAGCGGAAAACCTAAATGAGCAATCAAGAGAAAATGCCGGTAATTCTGCACGCCGTGAGAACATGCCATTTCGTAACTTTTAACGAGGTATATTATTGAAAATAGAGGATTTATGATTTACACACCTTTCTTGGAGTTGTTGGGAGTCGTTTCACAATCTCAAATACAACTTCCGCACCTCAATAATGTTTTTTTTTTACGAAAATAAAGAATTTTTATCGTGTTCGTTTCACTACGGACGCCATCTTGGACACTCGACAGACGGAAATGTGACTACGTTACCAACATGTCGCATACAAAATTCACCATTCACCATTTCACACGTAAAGACGTAAAGTACTGCCTGGCCGAAAATTACTGCTAGTACCACAAGCAAGGGGGTCTGGGGCGTAAGCCCCAGGTTAGGTTTGTTTTTGTATGTGAAACATTAATAAGATAGAATTTATGTCCGCTACTAGGTTAGATACTGCCTGGCCGAAAATTACTGCTAGTACCACAAGTAAGGGGGTCTGGGGCGTAAGCCCCAGGTTAGGTTTGTTTTTGTATGTAAAACATTAATAAGATAGAATTTATGAAGTAATTTCACATGCCACACAATCCATGGTTAAAGTACGACTGACGAGTTGGATTTGGCGCAATAGTATATTACATTATCGACTCTCTTTTGTTTCTTTGTATACCCGGTGCGAGATAGTATCAAATGCGTGGGGTTGGCATTCCTGACTTCGTGAGAAAGATGTCTCCTAGAGACTTCATTTCAATTATATAAGTAGTGTTGCTATTTGGGATGGCTGGGTAGGTCTACGACAGCGGACGAGTCAACATCTATTAATTTATCATCTCCAGATACCATTACTACAGGTACTTTGGCTAATTTCATTACTCAATTTTTTTATACACATGTTCTCACGGTGTGCAGCGCTACCAAGTAGTGACAATCTGGCAATGAGGTAATTACTGTATTAATTTTGAATGTAAGTGGAACGCAGATTATACACTTGCAGCAGACATGAATGTGACTTTTACATACCTTGTGTCCTCATTTCATGTTCTGGGCGATATTACGTATTGAAATTATGAACCCTGGTCAATATTGTACCTCATATATGTGCAAAGTTCGTAAATATGTGTTTTTATTTCTTGCAATTCTAAAAACCGGATGCCATTTTTCAACAGCGCTTTTCTCGTTCAACTGTCGACAAGGTAAACACATTGCTGCAAACATGAGAGATACAAAATCACTGTTCATAAAATGAAGCGAAATACAAAATCACTGTTGATCCAAAAAAAAAAAATCATCGTGACGTGTTAGGCTGTAACCATTGTCAAAGACCATTCGATTGGACAAAACGAAGGTTAGAAGGTCGGGGGCAATTTCCACTATCCATGATCAATAAACAATTCAATTGGGCGCACTATCTATAATTGAGTGGTGCGCACTTACGACTGAATTGGGTGCTTCTTTGTTTCTCATAGTACCGTAAGCGTGAGGTTGGCAGTACTGTCATGGTACTGTTTTGATAAGGATCGATGAGAACAATGGCGGTGACAGCTGTAATTATTAAAACTACAGAACAGGAGACCAAGCCGTCGTAACGTTCAACAAGGTATATTACTGAACATATAGTATTTATGATTGACAAACCTTTCTCGGAGATGTTGGGAGTCGTTTTACTTTCTCAATTGCCACTGCTGCACCGGAATAATTCCTATTAATTGATTATTTACGAAAATAATGCTTTTAGCATTGTCTTCATTTCACTATGGACGCCATCTTGGACACTACGTCATACGTCATGTGACACCCGCAAAACGAACATGTGAGTACGTTACCAACATGTCCAATACAAAATTCACCATATGACACGTAAAGTTTGAAATTGTTACAAATTTCCCCTAAGTTAGGCACTGTCTTGCGGAATATTACAGATAGTACCACAGGCAAGGGGGTCTGGGGCGTAAGCCCCAGGTTTGTTTTTGTATGTTAAATATTAATAAGATAGAATTTATGTCCGCTACTAGGTTAGGTACTGCCTGGTCGAAAATTAATGCTAGTACCACAAGCAAGGGGGTCTGGGGCCTAAGCCCCAGGTTAGGTCTGTTTTTGTATGTAAAACATTATAAATACATAAATAATCACTGACAATTGGCACAATTTTTCATTACATTACTTTATCGACACTCTTTTGTTTACTCGTTCTATACCCGATGTGAAATAGTACCAAATGTGTGGGGTTGGCATTCCTGACTTGGTGAGCAAGATGGCTCCAAAAGACTTCATTTCTGCTATATAAGTCGTGTATCTATTTGGGATGGCTGGGTGGGTTTATGGCAGCGGATGAGTCAACATCTATTATTTTAACAGCTCCGGATACCATTACTAAAGGTACTTTGGCAAATTTCACTACCTAAATTGTTTTATATCTTTGTTCTCCCGTTCTGTAGCGCTACCAAAACATTGCTCCCTGCTTTATTTCCCAGCGTTTCATAAGGTATTTTGGGTAATTCATGTATTGTAGAGAATTTTATCGCGCGTTCCACATGAATGTGACTTTTACATACCTTGTGTCCTTGTTTCATCTTCTGGGCGATATTATGTATTGAAATTAGGAACCCTGGTGAATAATGAACCTCTAATTTGTACTCAAGTTCTTAAATATGTGTTTTTATTGCTGTTTTAAAATCGGCTGCCATGTTTCGACAGCGCTTGCATCTCGTTCAACTGTCATGAAGTCTCTCTCTAGTGGCACGCACCGAGGCGCACCATGGAGGAAAGAATAAGAGGAGATGCCCTGAGCTCGTATGAGTGAAGCCAAGCGCTGCAACCAAAGTGGGCGTAACCTTAACTCGTATTCGGTGTTCTGTGACTTGCATGAGGCATTGTGCATGGCTAAACCTTATTTTGGCCCTGGTTTTTATCGTGCTCCGGTTATACAACTTTGGAAACGTAATAACAGTAGTGATAAGTTATTAAAAAAAAACTCTCAATTCTAATCGCAGCATGTGTAGGCCTACCCTATATACCAAAAAAATAAAAATCATTCGTCTGGAAATCCCAAATAATCAAACGGCTGTCGGTCAATAATTACGGTAGGCCTACATAATTAATCAATTCGAGGCTAATCGTCAAGTTTCTACCCCCCACAAAGAAAATACCGTACGGTACCGAAACGTATAGGCTATACCGTATTTTTGTGCAAATATGCGTCCTTTTTTAATTGTTCTGTTTATTAATTTTGAGGTTCGTATTCTTGAATATCAAAATCTGTACGACCAATGAGTGAAATTAGCTGTGCTCGAAATTAGGCCTAAAAACTAATGAATGCCTCAACACCAATAAGAACATAAAACTCAATTTGGTGTAAATACCGTAATTAGTTCGGCATCATTAATTCCCAAGATGTTCCTTCTTTGGTATAACTCCATCTTCAGACATCTGCATTCAATTTAATCAGTGTTTCAGCGTATTAATACGTTTTTCCGCGTCTTCCTTACAAAACTAGTCTCGCAAAGGTGCTCTCATATTTATATTTAAATTGGCTTTTAAAACGATAACGCAGCTTATTTGTGCCAAGTATCGTGATGTACAGAGTGTATTCTGCCTATCCAAGAAAAAATCTTGACTCGTCATTGCAGTTTTATGTCACTAAAATCCATTACTAGTTGGAGTGGTTTACGGCTTTAAACATAGGGACAGCCATTTTCTTGCAACCAAAGTGGGCGAGCCGTTTGGCTTCAGAAGCTTGCGCTAGGCAGCGCAGCGAAGGCATCTCCTTTCTTTCTTTCCTCCATGAGGCGCACACATTGTTGCCAACATGTGACATACAAAATAACTTGTTGTTGTTGTCCTATGGCTAGCCCGGATTCCAATCCATCAGCTTTTTTTGCGTTCCAATAGAGTTGTGTGAGGTTTCCAGAAGTTCTAGCAGTCACATCAAGTTTGTTTCAAATTAGCAGGTGCCCCTTATCCATTTTACTTCCAGGTTCGTGACGAAGTGTGCATTCTTCAGATCTCAGGATGTTGATTCGTTTCAGATGAGCTGCAAGGCAGTCGTGGCCAGTGTTAAGTCTGAAGAAGGCTACGGCTTCTCTTCTTGGTGTTAATTTATATTGATCCCATTTAGCGTCAATGTCTTTCCATAATTTGGTTTCTGCTGTTTTCTTTGCCATTTCTTCATACCTGTTTTTGATAGTATTTTTCAAGATCCTTTTTGCTGACATAAAATCAGTCTGACTGACAGGTTGTTGTTGTGTGGTACCTTTTTTTTTGCTAATCTGTCTGCCTCTTCATTTCCTGCTGTTCCAACATAAGGGATCCACTGAAATGAGATCTGTTTGTGGAGTCTTTGAAGGGTTTTTAACATACAAAAAAATTCTGTCAGTTCTTTATTTTGAGGCTTATAATTTGACGAGATGGCTTGGATGGCTGCTTTTGAATCTGTAATGATAACGCATTTTTGATAATCAATGTTTCTGCCTAATAACTGATGGAGTGTATGTGAAATTGCTCTTATCTCAGCATCAAAGTTTGTTTTGGCCTACTGGGAAGTAGAGTGAGAAGAGAGATGAATGTATTCCTGCTCCAGTTCTATTTTCTTTGTCTTGTGAGCCATCTGTAAATATTTTTAGCCATTGATTAGAAGGATATCTTTCTTCTATTGTACAGAGGGCCAGTTGTTTTAGATCTTGTGGTGAAGAGTCTTTCTTGAAGACCTCTTCTAACAGAGTATGATCTGTAGTCACTTGTATATATTCAATGGGGTTGACTGACATACAGAGTGGTTCAAGTTTTATTTGCAGATTGCTCTTATTGATATATTCTTTGGCGAGACTTATGGGGTCTTTTTGTGTTTTAAGATTGGGGCTAGAAACTAGTTTTTTGATCCATGTCATTTGAGGTGGTCTTTGTATACTGAGGTATGCATTGGCTGTTTGATGTTTCATCTCTTCTTCTATTGGTAAGTTGTGGGTATATAATTGCGAGGCGGTTATACGTGTGGTTTTTATTGCACCTGTTATGATTCGTAGGGCATTATTTCGACACCTCTCGAGGCGATCAATGTTTGACTGGGGTGCTGTAGAGAGTACTTCGCTGCCATATTTTATGATAGGTTTGATGTAAGTATTGTAGGTTTTGTTGAGTGTGTCTTGAGTGCTCCCCCAAGTAGCTCCGGCTAGTCTCTTCTGTAATTTCATCCGTTTGCTTACCTTATCCTCCACACGTTTTATGTGTTTGGTCCAGTTCAGCTTCTAGTCCATGATGATACCTGTTGATCTAAAAAAAAAATCGGGATGCGTTAGGCTGTAACCATTGTCAAAAACCATTGGATTGGACAAAACGAAGGTTAGAAGGTCGGGCATAGGTGTGGCCTTCAACACACGCAGCTAGCGGGGCACCGTTTACACAAAGCCATTGATTTGGGCGCGTTAGGCTGTAACTATTGTCAAAACCACAGTTGTGCATATATTTATTACAGCGGAGCAATATAGTGCATAGTAATTACAGAGCAGATAACAAAAAACACTCATTTCAGCCGTGGAAAAAAAGAATCATTGCAGAGGAGCGAAATATTGCACACACTAGCCTAATTAGAGCGGTGAACTGAGAGCTGTGCACTTGAGAATGAACTGAGCGCGTCTTTGTGTTACATAGTGCTGTAAGGGCGAGGTTGGCAGTATTAATTTGATGACAGACCAGCGGGGCTAACGAAGAGACCCGAATACTCACGACCGGACATGATGATGGATTTGGACTAATGGCTGCCACAGCTGTTATTTTGGCTATATAAATCTTGATCCTATTTGGGATGGCCGGGTGGGTCACATACGGCGGTGAAGGAAACGTTTATTAATACATTTTCTCCAGATATTTTCCTGATCATTATACAGGTATTTTGGTTAGTTTTTCTACTTTAGAAAAGTTATGACTAAGTCATACGTCATGCACTCAGCAAATTTCAGATAGTCTGAATTTGTCACTAGCTGTCCCGATATATTATCACGCTGTGTCAGGGGAAATCTGGACTCGCCTGTGAACAACTCAGGCCTCCTTTGGCGAAGTTGCCAGTTGACGTGGGTACGGGCAAACAAGGCGAGCTGCGTGATGTTGCTGCGTTAAACGGGGCACTCGAACAGGACGTCTTGATCGTAAGGACACTTCTATTAATCTGTTCCTTACTGTCTGGTCGGTCACCGGTACTCAGTGACCCTCCTGCGGTCTTGTTGCAGCTGTCTGGCAGTTGCTGAACGATGCTGCAATGCACAGATGGTCAGATATCTGTCGTCTTACGGGGTTGCCATGCATCCACGAACTTGTCCAACCCTCTTTGTGAACTGGCCTGTCTCATTGCAGCGATTCCACAAGCGTTCAATAACTGACGGAGAGATATTGAGACCCACAGCAACACTACGAATAGTCCATCCTTCCTGGATCAAAGTGACAGTTCTTGCGACTTGACCTCGTTAAGATGTCTCATGCCATGTGCTGGTTTACGTACAACCTGCTCAATTGACGGCAGTAGTCTGTGTATCTCACAACAACACACTGACGCACCACTATTCGCTTTGTTTCAAGTTGTCACCTGACAGTTGACAGAAATAATAACCGATATACGACACGGCTCAATCCTGTAAGCCAAGATGATAAATTTGACAGTATTTTCAATTCCTAACGACTCCCAGAAAGGTATGTGAGTGATAAATGTTCATCACGTTCTGGTATACTGAACAATTAATATCATAATCAGGAATGTAATAAAAGAATATTGAATGCTTACTAGTAATTTATAGCAAGCCTCCGTAGCTTAGGCAGCAGCATTCCGGCCTCGCACCTCTTGAGTCTGTGGTTCAAATCCCGGTCACCCCATGTTGGATAAAGCGGAGGCAGGCAGGCTTTTCTCCGGGTACTCCGGTTTCCCCTCTTACAACTTTCATTACATCAAAACACTCTCCACTATCATTTCGTCTATTTAATCATTGCCCCAGGGGAGTGAGACAGGCTTCGGCAGTCGGCACAGTTCATACCCTCGCCGCTAGATGGGGGCTTTCATTCATTCCATCCTTGACCTGGTCGGTCGACTGGAAGCAGGCTGTGGACTTTCACTAGTAATTTATACATCTACCATTTACATAAATAATTCAGAACCACAATAATGAAACCTTCATTATTAATTTTAGAATTTCATTAAAGTGATATGGCAATATCTATTTAGAAAAAATACGCCTACTCGCCGAATCGGGTGTTCCACCTCTAAATTATAGACACCAACATATGCATTTAGCATATGCTGCCAATGTGCGTCAAATGCCACAACATTCGAGCTATCATCAGTACCCAATACCCCCAGAGGAGCGCCAACCAGCCTCGTCCTGCTCGGCCGGTTGGTATTAGACTCGATAGATCTTGTACTGAAGTGGGAGTGGCTGTAGGTCCCTGTATGATCCGGACACCTAGAGAGGTGCCTCCGTGGCAAGTCCCTCGTCCGATAATTTGGTTAGCTCTACACCGAGGTCCTAAGGTGAACACGGATGCCTCCGTTTATCGGAGGCAGTTCCACAGCATTGATCACCAATATCCGGACGCTAGCATTCTATACACGGATGGTTAGATGGTTCGAAGGTGGACGAGAAGGTGGGTTGTGCTTACGTTATTGTTGGTGCAAATACCAAAATCTCTTTGCCTGAGGCCTGTAGTGTGTTTACTATGGAGCTCGTTGGCATCTATGAAGCTCTGCAGTTTGCACTACAGGATGCACGAATCTACTTTCTCGTGTGTACCGACTCCTTTGAGTTCGTTGCAGTCAATTGCTACATGTTTCCCGCAACACCCCGTAGTGCAGCGAATCTACGACTTACTAGCCAGGCTGAGCTGCGCTGACGCTCGGATCACCTTTCTGTGGCTTCCAAGCCATATTGGAACTGCGGGAAATGAGTAAGTGGATAAAGCTGCAAAAGAGGCGGTATCACCCCCACCTCGACCGATGTAGGTACCCGCTAGAGATATTCGCTCTCAGTTACGCCTACAAGTTCTGGCATTTTGGGAGAGTCAGTGGCTAGCTGACCCACTGCCCAGTAAACTGAGAGCGATCAAGGGAACTACTCGCGTGTGGTGGAGCTCTTTCCGGAGTCCGTCATTTTGTGTAGGCTAAGGATAGGTCATACAAGATCCACCCACTCGTACCTAATGAGAAGGGAGGCCTTTATCACCGTGGCCCACATTTTAACAGAGTGTATGGATTTTGCTGACTTACGAAGAAACCTTGGTTTGCAGTTGACACTGAAACTTATATTAGCCGATGACGTGGTGGTTGCTGATCTCGTCATCCGCTTTATAAGTGAGAGTGGGTTAGGGCCAGCAATCTAAATTTTCCAGTGAACATTGACTCAATGACTTGTTCATTTTTGAATGATGATTTTTTTGTTTTTCTGTAATTTTTGTTTATTTTTATAATACATAGACTAGCTCACAAAATTCACACATACTTGAAAAACAAAACAACTAGATCAAATTGGTACAAACAGACTGAAAAAGACTTGCAAGAATTAGGATCGCCAAATCTCCTAGACCGAAATGTCATCAGAACACTTGCACTCACACGGGGTTTCGAGGAGGAAGAAAGACGGCCATACCACCATATCTGGTCTGCACAACGGAAGCAAACCCATTCGTTGCGTATGAAGGAGTACTGGGCTGCAAGAAAGGCTAACCATTGTTGATTCCGCGTGGTCCTAAGAGACCCATTCGCGACGAAGAATAAGAAGAATTAGTTTTTTTAATTTTCGGTATTTTCAAATTTAGGTATCCACCTCTAGATTTTCAATTCCGTTCCAAATTTGTGTAATTTAATCAGTGTTAAGAGGGGCAGATGACCTTAAAAGAACAATAACTAACATATCTGGGAAGTTTTTGTCTAGGTATGAACGAAACATGCGTTTGATTCTCCTTGACATATGAAAATGGTTCTTTGTTTTCAACACATTGGCACTAAGTTCTTTCAAATTCTTTTGCAGGACTTCACCGAACAAACTGAATTTATGAGCCCAGCAAGTGATTTGAATGAAAGGTTGTCCCATAATTCCCTTAAGCAATTCACAACATTAACGAATGCAGGGCGGAATCAGATCACATAGTTTACATTCTCATGGTTAATTTCGAAATTATCTGTTATACATGGGTTGTTTTTTTAGTTTTGGCACCAATGCTTCAGTGCCAAGTTGCAACAAAGTTGGGCGCTGCCACTTTTACCGACGGTTGCTGCCCTGCATCCCCTCCCTCAGAGCACATGACCTCGCCCGCCCACACCACCGCTCGTGCGCAGTCGTGCATGTTAGATGAGTAGTGTGAGACCAGCGCTCGAGGAAGACAGTCGCAATGTTTTCCAAGCAGGAGCAGAGAACGTGGATAAAAATTCAGTGTGCTAGGGGTTGCAGTGCTAAACAGTGTCACCGAGGATTACAGGAAGCACGCGGTGCAGCAGCGTTACCGTTCAGAGCGGTAGCAAGATGAGTTGCAGCCTTTCGAGATGGGCGCGAACGTGTGGAGCACATGCCTCTATCTGGACAACCACCAGTAAGTGATGACAATGTACAGATGGTGTCCGCGTTAGTAGAGGTGGATCGGAACGTAACGATTCGTCAATTAGAGCAAGATACCGGACTGGCGCATTCAACTGTCCTACACATCCTGAAGGACTTATTGTACTGAAAATGAGGAAGATTGCGTCCAAATGGGTTCCGCATGACTTAACCGACATGCACAAATGGCTGCGATATGACGCTTGTCGTATGCACTTACAGCGTTATGAGCGCGAAGGAGAGGCCTTCTAACGGCGTATGATAACCATTGATGAAACGTGGGCCAGATCTTATGAGCCACAGTTAAAACGCCAATCGAACGAGTGGCAGCACCACGGATCACCACGGAAACAAACAGTTCGACCCATGTGAAGGTAATGTTGATTCTTGCCTATGATTTGGATGGAGTGATCATTCACCATTCTGTTCCACGAGGGCAAATCGTTAATGTGGCGTATTGTTCGTTTCTGCAAGACCATCTCCGAGGAGCTCTGAGAAGGAAACAGCGCCACCCATCGTTCTGCATGATAATGCTAGGGCACGCACAGCAGGCATTGTGTCGCATTGTTGGATCACTGGGGCTGGGAGGTCCTCTAACACTCTCCATATTCTCCCGAAATCAGTCCCTGCGACTACGATCTCATCCCGAAGATGAAGATGACAATGCGCGGGGAGCGCTTCCGTACCATTGAAGACGTTAAGCAGGCTGCCGAGCGCTTTCTTCGTACCATCAATCGATTGGGCAGTGCCAACGGGATCCAACGAATTCCGCATCGCTGGGAACACGTACGCAACGGTGGGGACTACATCGAGGGCCTGTGAAACTTGGAACCATCTACGTGAGTTATTAATTCAGTTATAAATAAGGTGCCAAAACTAAAAGTTCCTCGGACAAAACAACTCAAGCTCCTGAACCAGAAGGAGTTTTTTGCCAAATTCTTCCAATTCGTCTGAATAGTGCAGGAATTATCTCGCATTTCATCAAAAGTCAACGGAAATATATTTGTTTAAAAAGAGTGTTAAAAAAAAGAAACAAGACGATAGCCCCTGGCAGAACTGGATCACCTCCAGCTCGCAAAACTCTTAAGCCAGGCGGGTCGTCTGTACTGGAGCTGGTGATAATTGATTAGTAGCCACGAGATAAGAAAATAAGTTTTGAAAATGGTTTAAATGAGAAGTCACCGCTTAAGTTGTTACGCTTATTTTCGGAATGATGTTAAGATGCGTGTCCTTCCCTTTTTATGTTAACAATAACCAAATAACAATCTCCTGACCGTGGAAGAGCAAACAGCAATCAAATTGCGAAGGGTTTCAGAAAAAGAAAACTATAAGTTTTCAGCAAAGCTTCTGAGTCTTGTTCAATTTTTGTTTGGAAGGCTGTTTAAATTTAGGACAGGAACATTTTTGTTTTATTCGGTTTTAGCCTCGTTTCCACAAAGACCTGTCAGTTGTAACTCGTCAGTCGGTCAACTTGAATTTGCCCAATGGGCGGAGTACAAGGTATAAAAATATGAATTATAAGTAAATAACACTCCTAGAAACATTGCATGTGTTAGTTATGATCACTATTACGTCGCCACACTCGAATGCTCCGAGTGGGTGAGAGATTTCATGAGCCCTTCATCAAGGAAAGCCGCCAACAGCAAAGAGGTTCAGTCATGTTTTGGGGTGGAATCATGTTTGGTCGACATACACCTCTAATTCTTATCCATGGTAACATGGCTGGCCTGGTGTATGGAGATGACATCCTTGAGCCTGTCGTTACAGGGTTCTCTGCCACAATGGGTGAGGGCTTTACACTAGTGGACGATAATGCTCATGCCCATCGAGCTAGGGTGGTCGATCAGTTCCTTCAGATGCATGTCATACAGAGAATGGAGTGGCCTGCCTAATCTGCGGACATGAACTGTATTGAACATGCATGGGAAGAGCTCAAGAGGGCAATTTTGCACCGTCCCAATCCTCCAACAGACGAAGAGCAACTGATTGAAGCTGTTGTCCAAGACTGGGATGATCTGCCTCAAACCACGTTGGTGCTCAGCATGCTTTAGAGTTCGTGGTGGCCATACACGGTATTGCATACCTGCCAACTTTTACGGTTTATCCGTAAAATTTACGGAAATTGCAGCATTTTACGGTTTTACGGATGAACGGTGTCATTTTACGATTTCGCGGACAAAAATTTGAAACGATAATTTACATTCGATAATACCGCCCACTTCCGTACAATCGATTGTTTGCGTGGGTCGAAGGCAAGTCCACGATAGTCGATAACTCGTTCTTTGATATGATTCGTACTTTTAACCGTGTGATGGTTGTGTCGTCATTGTAATTGAATTTGAAGCCGGGATAACCGTTCTTCCATGTTAATCTTAAGTGTCGACAGGCTCTGCTTCGCATATTCTTTGTTCCGCTCCGTTCGCTCGTTGCGATTTAAACCGTATTCTTTGACCACATTAGTTGTTCATTGTTCGCGAAGTTGGTGTTCCTTGAATGTTTTCGTCTTTTAAGGTTATGGCATATTTTAATTAAGCGTTCGAGTTTTTGTGCTATAACTTCGTGCTTCGCAGTTTCCTGTATTCCTTGGACTAATTACATTACATTCGTTCCACGTGTGTGTTTTTTTTTCTTCTACCATGTGCATATTCTTTCTTCACGAGGTTGGCGTCCAGACATTTAAAGAATCATACTCGGTTGATTTTCTGCGCATACTAAAATCAAGAAAGGGAGAAAAAATTGCCTTTTGCACGGTATGTGGGTGTGATATTAATATTGCACATGGTGGAAAAATTAAGTAATCATGTGAAGTGCGGTAAACACATAAGTTATGTTAAATCGAAGGAAGATAGCAAGAAAATCAACACCTTTTTTGCTAAGTCTGGAAACGTTCACATTGGCGTAATTAGGGCCGAGTGTCTGTTTACTTCCTTTTTGGTGGAACACAATGTGCCCTTACGTGCGGCTGATCATGCTGGTGCTTTATTTAAGAAGATGTTTCCCACATCAGAAGTTGCAAAGAAATATAGTTGTGGTCGCATGAAAACGACATGCATTGTAAATAAAATGGCAAAAAATGCATCATCTGAAGTTGTTAAGTGCCTTCAGAACGGACCGGATACAGATAAATCCCTTTTCTTTTCATCAGTGAGAAACTACTTTTGTACTGCCTGTGACTAAATCATTAACAAGTTTCCACTCAAGGATGACGTGTTAAAGAATGCTCAAGTTGCTAGGTTAGGCAAAATTGAAGATGCACAGTTTTCTTCCATTCGTTTTTTTTCTTGGAAAAGTTTCCTATCATGTTATGCAAGGAAGAGAATGAAACTACAGATGAGGTGGTGAATGAGCTTCAGAGGCAGTTCACAGCTCTTCAGGTAGATGACACTTTGGCTGCACATCAAGATGCTGCAAGTAATTCCAGTTGGGCACAAATATCAAGAATTCGTGGAGCCGATGGACTTCTTAAGTATAACCGAATTTCTAGAGTATTGCTCTCTATTCTCACCATACCCCATAGCAATGCAGAATGTGAACGTGTTTTTACCCTTGTGAAGAAAAATAGAACACAGTTCAGGTCATCCATGTTCAATGAATCTCTGGAGTCTATTTCTATTTTGAAGACCAGGAGTTCTGGTCCCTGTTATGACAAAACATTTTCTCAAGACTTTTTGCAGGAAGCTAAAAAGGTCACAACCATGACTTAAAAGTCGAACTAGCATGTGACTTGCAGTGTGTATTATATTATTTCTTGCCTGTGTTACGTTAAACAAGTTCTATTGTTTAAAGCCTTTTTCAATTATCGTATATCAGCTTAATCGATCAAGGAAGTCCTGTTATGTCTGCTCCAAACCAATATTCACCACGCCTGCTGCTGATTAACTTGGATTTCTTCTTGATTGTTATGTTCATCTACAAATCATGTAAGTCGATATGATTTCATTGAAGTATCCTGTTTAAAGCATTAATTATTGTATTTTGTAGCCAAGAAGTATTATTATTTTCGTCAAGCCGGAGTATGTCGAAAATCGTTAGATTTTTATGTCGCGCGTGAGTTTTACTGATAGCCCTTTTCAAAAGTTGGCAGGTATGGTATTGATATAATGTCCCAATAAGGAAAGGACTTTGGTGTGCTCAGTCCCACATTGTCACTTTTGTTATGCGTTGTGTGTTTCTGTCTGTTTTGCAAAGCAGATTGAAAGTTGTGTTTCTTTGTGTGTACCCTATATTGTGTATAATATGAAGAATAAGAATTTTCAATCTTTCCGCCTATTCAAGATTGAAAATTCTTATTCTTCATAATTACTGTCAATACGGAACCTGAAATGAATAATATTTCTAATAATTGTGTGTAATATGATTACTTACACATAGCAAAATAAACAAGTTACTAAATCGCAATATACAAAACTTTTTATGAGCACTGTATAAGTTTAGTTTGATTAATCAGGGTTTGTGAATTGCCTGTGAGTATTATGATCGTGTATACAAATTAGAATAACACAATATATAACGGTTGAATCTCAAACTAGCCCGTTGTTTTATTGTCCGATTTATAAGATTTGGTCTCCCTGGAAATTTCACTCAAAACTTTTGTCTTGTTTTAGCGCACGATTTCCTGCACTTTATGTATGTTTTGTGCAGATATACACGTTCAAGTAATGAATATTTCACATTACAGCACTATACACAAACACAATAAAACAACTGGCTAAGAGATTCAAACGTACAGGTTTAGTAAACGATAAATAACAGACGTAAAGGTCGTTATTTCCTTACTGAAGCTAAATTAACCGGAGTAACCGGAAACTTCATAAGTAGATGCCGATTGTGTTCGGCAGTGGATGGGGAACATTTTTAGCATCTATTGTAAGCATGGTGAGTAAAAATGCATGATACGGATTTTAAGCACTGTATTCTGCCTTACATACGCGAGTGCGGCAGCCGGCAACTGAGGCGTCACAGGCTGAGCACGTGAGCGGGAATGTCCTTGCCAAGCAAATATAAAGATCCAGTAGTTTAAATGAGTCTTATGAAGCCCTCAAAGCAGACGCTGAGAAGTGGCTAGCATTCTTGGCTGTCATCACGGAGGCCCGGGTTCGAATCCCGGTGCTCAGTCTCGTGAGGCAAAGTTGAGAACCTACCTCAGCCATCCTGGAAGTGGTTATCTGTGGTTTCCCACTTCTGCTCCAGGCAAATGACGGGATGGTTCCTAAATGAGACCACGGCCGCCTCCTTCCCAATCCTCATCTGAATAACAACTACACACACTAATACAGCCATCACAATAACACAGGTTGTATGCATGTCAACCCCTTATTATTCCCGGGGTCGGGGATGAGATTCAATGAATTTCTATGTGGCGGAGAGAGGAGTTAAGAGAGATGTAATTATACCAGACCCAAAACAACTGTGAACATGAGTGAGGAGCCAGATTGTCACTCACTCGCACCAGCCAATAGCATAGCGCGGCGTTGCCTAGTTAACTCAACTAGCTGGGCTCGCTGCGCCATACGAAATCGTTATTTCTCTCCGCGCACGAAAATAATTAATTATTCAATTATTTTTATGATCCTATGTTACAGAGCTAAAAATTTTGAAACTAACTGTCCAAACCCCGTGACGCTACGACCATCCATTCGGGAGGTAACATTTGCCCTTGAACTGAGGGCATAATTAGAGAGAATGATTTAGGTGTTGAAATATTTAGGTTCACTAGGGTAGATAACGAACAGTGACGGTATTGCTGTATCAATTCAGTAGTGGAGCTTTAACAAGTGCTGTGAGCTGAAGTTTTGAACTCATAACAATGTCCCATAGCAAGCAGAGTGGCAGCCGAACAGTTTTACGCAGCCAGGCAAGAAATATAATTTTCAGGGTATATGGCCTTTAAAAGAAGCTTTCGAATACAGAAGTACGTGAAAACCCAAAATATGATAACCTGTGTTATTGTGGTATCAGCAATTATGTTTTTACTTATAATAGTCGAATAAAACTCACCTCTTCACAGTTTTACATCACGATGCACAGTGTACCCAGTTCTAACCCTGAGACCAGAACTAAATGTCATGATTGAGCCTTGAATCGAATCCGGACCTCACGGGTTGTTGTTGATGAGTGTTTCAGGGGCTTTGCGGCATCGTGGTCATGTAGCCCCGTGTATTTGGGTGTGTGTGGATGTTTTCTGATAACCTGTGTCACTGTGATGTCTGTACTAGTGTGTACATTTGTAAGTCAGGTAGGATTGGGATAGGAAGCAGCCATGGCACGTTAGGTACCATCCCGGCATTTGCCTGGATTAGAAGTGCGAATCCACAGAAAAACCACTTCCAGGATGGTTTAGGTAGGAATCCAACTCACATATTCCCAGTTTTGCTTCACGAGGCTGAGTGTACCCCGTTCCAGCCCTAAGACTAGAATTTAATAGCTTGGCAGAGCTGGGAATCGAACCTGGACCTCCTGGGCCACAGCCAAGAATGCTGGTTCTACACCTGGAGGTGGACACATGCACAAATATCGTTTGTGTGATATCTTATATCTGCCTCATATCACATTGTGCGCACCCCGTTGTGAGATTTGATATTCGTAGGATTTGGCCCCCCAGCTCGTAAATGTTCTTACATCGGAGCGCCTTGTGTTCACGGAAAAGGTCGTGCGTACACTGCGAGTGTAGAGCCTTGTCATCTCCGCTGTGGCAACAGTGCTCAGCTGGACGCACGCTACTGGGCTAGCCCATGTTCACAGTTGTTTTGGGTCTGGTATAATGAAGATTAATGAAACTGGGCGAGGATGTGGAAGAAAGCGGCTGTGGCCTGTCGGAAGGTACCGTTCCAGCATTTGCCTGGAGTTGAGAATGGGGGAATCCACAAAAACCTTTTAAGGACTGCAAACTTCGGGACTCGAACCCACGTCTACCGAGTCCGCAGAGAGCTTGGTCCCATGGTGTAACTACCGCTGTCAGTCACAATAACACAGGCTATCAGACCAAGTATACGAGGCTACATGACCACGATGTCGCAAAGCCCCTACATGAATCAACAACATATCTTACGTACGGTGTGCATCAGAAAGTGTTTATAACGTGTTGTTTCGAGTGGAAAAGGCTGTACAGGAAGAATTATCTTGTGCTAATAGTTTATGGGGGATGTACTTTTTGAGTGTTTGGATAGTTTACAATCTACGTGAAGTCGTGAGATTGTGTTGTTTATGTTACCTAAGCTAACTTGTACTGTATTCCACTACTTGAAATGTCGATTCTACTTCCGCACAACAGAGAACTTATGTCCAAGTCAGCAAAATAATCTAGAAAATACAACAAAGTGTCCAGTTGCTGAAGTCATCTTTGAACGTGAGTTGCATTTTTCGGTTTCTTACGTAGTGAGAACCAATAGCACTGTAGCCTCTGTTGATCGCGGGACTCGGCGACACACAGGCGTTACCAGTGCCATCTGTGCGGCGGTCCACTTGCTCTTCAATACGCTGTGGTATAACATTGTTAACCCGGCACCTATTTTTAACGGGAAGAAATGTGAGCCTGTTTGATCCCGTTGAAGGCAGTTTTACTGTATTGCGCTATTTGGCTGCAGGCTCGGTCTTGTAATGATGTTGTTGTGTTGCAGAATGGGCGACTCGGGAACTATGAGCTGTGTGGACCCTCTCCGTGAGGTAACTATACCAAGTTCTAATGATTCCTTACAAAGCTTAAGAGTACATAAGGGATGGTATTTGGAATACATTCCAATTTTGATTCAACTCTATGCCGGTTTTGCTAATAAAATATTGTTCTTTATTAATTGACCTATCTGCTCAGAACCTCTGAGGAATTATTTGTATGGGTGCCCAAGTTGACTCTTGCCTTTCAACTTAATATTTACTGGTTGTCTGGAAAACAGAATACTCGTATGTGTTTTAAAATGTATGAGTAGTTTGCAATCATCCTTACAAGTTTAGAAAGTAAAATTGAAATCTGCACAGAAAACGTTTGTTTTCCATCATATTCCTTCGAAATATGAAACGGATTCCTTTGAATTTTAACACAATTTACGTAGTTTTGTATTGATGCGCGGGCGACTGGCTACGTAAATTTAAGTTTTCTTACAGTGTTTCATTCTTGTGTCATTTTCGCCTTTCAGTAATCGAAATACTGTGCGTTATTTACAAACTAAGGTCTTAGTTGAATGAAATGCAGATAGGTATATTGTTGTCTTGATAATGCTTTCGGTACTGAAAGTGAGATTTTATAACAATCAGTTACCGCATGTAAAGTGTTAGAATGGCACGTGCGGAACTGACAGTGCGATAATCAGTTCAAAAAGCTTGAAGCTTGTGGTTTAACGTGACGTAATCTCGCGATCATGAGCCACGGGACCTCCTTTTTACGTGGAATCCGAACCACAGGACATGGCATTTCACATCGAAAATCTCACATGTATTGACCGGGAATCGAACCCGGTCCACCTTGGTGAGAGGCATACAGCTTGACCGCTGCGCCACCCCCCCCCCCCCCCGATAATCAGTTCAGTCGAGTCTGTTGACGATAATAATACGAGTGGAATTGACAATGATAGCAGGGAAAGTAGTGACGATGAGGTTGATGGATGGACGAGTAATTCATCTTACTTCCCATGCTAGGTGTACTTCAGTTGTCTGGTCCGCAGTAAGGAATAGAGAAGCTACAATGTGTTAAGATTCCGTGATATTTAATTTAGTGACTCGTTCTGAATTAGCATTATACATACATCATTGATGAAAGGCTGGCTGTACGGCTCAATGGTAATGTTCTCGCTTGCTGTGCTCAAGGTTGCAGGATCGAATCCTGGCGCAGTCAGCTGGTAACTGAGGGTGCGCAAATGCAAGGGAGCCGTGCCAGTAGATTTACCGGCACGTTAATGATCCCCTTTGGGGAAAAATTTTGGTGTCACGAAAAGCCGCAGATTTTAAAAGGGACGGAAAGCAAATAACACTATTACCTCATTGATGTAAGAACACCAACAAAACCCAAGAACTGTTTAATTCTTTTTCCATTAAATTTTGCTGATGACTTCTTGAGTGTGCAATGTATAACAGTGCTATATCTGCCCCTAGTAGTTGCATATCGCGCATCTAACACAGGAGTGAATAGCATGTGTTTGTAGGAACAACAGCGTTACATTAATCATGGACGCTGAAAATCAGAAAGAATCGGTAGAAATCTGTGGATTTCTCAGGATATACTAGAATTAATCGACGAAAGGCTGAATCACAAGAATGCAAGAGAATACAGACGTCCGAGAAATGAGGTAAGCAAGAAGTGCAAAAGAAGGATGGCTGAAAGAGAAATATGCATGTATAGAAAATTGTCTGAAGGCAGGAAAAGTAGATACAGCTTATCGCAGGATTAAGAGTACTTTTGGGGAAAGGAAGATTTAAGTGCTGTAAACCAGTCCAAACATCTTGGAGGTCCTGGTTCGATACACGACGGGCCTTCTTCGTAAAGCAAATACACACATATTGGCCAAACTTCACAGATGCGGTGTTCCAGGACCACCTGGACAGAGAATCGAAATAATTCGTCGACAGTAACACACATATTTTGGCCACATTGGGAATCGAAGCATCCCAACACATGAAGTGAACATTAATACCTGGACCAACACATTAAACTGCCTACATGTCGAATGCTTAACCGCAGTGCCCCTGAACTTAAAATTTATTTGAAAATCTAGGCGCTGATGCCCGTGATGAACAAAAAAAACTCAAATCAGATCAAATTTAAATACACCTCATTACCGGCCCACAACATCCTGGAAAGATTAAGAATCTCATTGGCCAACCCTGGTAACTGCCTACCATGAATCAGGAATCAAACCCGTATGGAACCAAACTAATGAAATTAAAATCTGCTAACCTGCGATATGTTGATACCGTCACCTTACATTTGATACTCGGTCACAGCTACAATTGTCTTATATTTAATGCATACTTCATCTTTTACATATTTACAAATCCCAAACGCTTGCTACAGCTTATACATAATGGAGTGCTTATGGCATCAGGACACAGGTGGGTTGCTCTTAACTTTCCGTCAGGCACATCAAGTTCACAGTTCCAAATCTCATTGGCATCATTCTTCTTGTACCTCCTTTTCTATCGCCAAAATTTTACAAATAAGTGGCTCTGATTCTACACCTATTTTACCACTCATATAACACGGAAAGGCAGCTCTATACCACAAACATAGCGTCACTAATATGGAACGGCTCGGTATTTATACCTCACTTCCCTTGACGGTCTCTTAGGAATAATAGTCACCTCCTGAACTCAACCAGTGAATCACTTTGTTTGTCCTGCTACCGAATATACTGGCTGTTGTTGTTTGAGTCTTCAATCTTTCGACTGATTTGATGCAGCCCTCCATGCTTTCTTGTCCTTGGCTAATCCTTTCATCTCTTCATAGCTACCACACCCTACATCCGAGGCAATCTGTTGAACATATGCTAACCTTGGGCTATCCCTACAGTTTTTATCCTCGACCATTCCTTCTATTACTAAGTTTGCTATTCCTGGGTGTCTTAGTGGTGTCCTACCAACCTATATCTTCTCTTCATTAGTAGTCACCAGAAACATCTCTCATCTCCAACTCGTCTTTATACCTCTTCATTCGTAGCCCTATCGGGTCTATTATAGATCATGATACATTTGCGTATAAAATTCCCACAAAAACAAAATAGGGCGTTGATGACGTTCATGTGGTATGGGTTGATATTAAATGCGAAGACAGGAATAAATCTAAAAGTTTAGTATTAATAGTGCTTATCAATAAATATGGAAGTAAATACGATTACCCTATGACCGCCAAAGTTCGGATTTCAGTCGAAAAACGCCAACGTCCAAGCAGTAAAAATATATTTTCCAAGTTACTTATTCATTTTCCACATGTTTTGGATTAGTATTGGATTAAATAACACTACCGGGTGAGTCTTCTGTCCCTTATTTTTCTGGTTTTCGACCACATTTGTAACGTCCGATGGCGCATGGTCGACGGTTCCCTGTCCATAGCCAAGCCCCAATGACCCTAAATGACTTGACAAGATTTATGACGACATGGAAGCAAGACTTTTACAAAATCATGTGTGCGACAAGTGATTATACAATGCATCAGACTGTATCACATGTCATACGCTTTCTTGCAAGGTGAAGGGACGAGTAGCCGGGAGCAATGGGACAAGTGCATAGAAAGTAGTGTATTTTTATGTGCATTTTCAGCTTTGAGATGAAATACAAGGGCATTAGTGCCACATTTGACTAATATCATGCAGTGTTTATTTAGGGTTCAATGTGTATTGGTTTGACAAAGTGCGCAGCCTAGAAGTGCTGGTCATTTCATCGCCATGTTCTCGGCAGACGAGTATGTTGACCTGCTGCTCATCCACAGTGAAGCAAGACAGAACCCACAAGACGCACAGCGCCTGTATCAGGAGAGATTTCCAAACAGAAGGCAACCAGTCACAAATACTATAGCACGGTGAGCGATGTTTGTGTATAACTTCGTCATTCGTCATTTCCTCGAGCAGTTACGTCAGTGCTACTACTGAGTTGGTTTTGGACACTTTCCGGGACAATCCTCTCACTAGTACCCTGGCAGTAGCTCAGACAGTCGTATGTGGTACGGATTTTGCATCATAGTTTGTTTCATCCGTATCACCTGCAGCTACATCAACAACTCTACGGAAGAGATTTCTAATCTAGGTTAGTATTTTGTCCATGGATCCCGGACGTAGTTGCATATAATCACGCGTTTTTGTCTCAAATGTTATTTTTGGACGAGTGGCGATGCACAATAATGGCTCAGTGAATCGTCACAACATGCACTACTGGAGTGTTGAAAATCCCCACTGGGTAAGACAGGCATCATTTCAGGTCAGATGGGGAGTAAATGTCTGGGTGATCTCCTAATTGGACCATATTTCTTTGAGGAACATTTGACGGGAGCTTGGTACCTACAATGCTGTCCTGGGTGAGAGTGTATCCTTGTGGTATCAACACGATGTCAGCAGCTGTTCGCAACCAGCTGAATGCTGTACACCCCGCTCGATGGATAGGAAGGGGAGGATCTGTCATCTGGCCTGCTAGATCGCCCGACTTGACACCACTCGACTTCTTCCTATGGGGCTGTTTGAAAGATTTAGTTTACGCTGAGCAGCCGGAAGATCCTGAAAGCCTTCGAAACAATATTACAGTGGCGTTAAACTCAATAAAGCCCGACACAGCAGTCTCTGCCGCGGCGTGGCCTCTGAACAGTGGGACTGTTCTAGCTTGACTGATCGCTCGCGTCATTTTCAAAGGCAAAATGAAATATCACGCGCATGGCTGGGTCAAGTTTGGCAGGATACGGTTTCTACATATGAGTAGTATGAAAGGTTGCATTTTCCTGAAGATATAGGAACACGAATCACAATTCTTCGCCCAGTAGTTTACTTTTTATGTTATTTTAAAATTGGCTGGCTGCGTGGCTCAGCCGTAACGTTCTCTCTTGCTCTGCCCAAGGTTGCAAGATCGTATCCTGGCGCAAATGCGAGGGAGCCATTTCAGCAGATTTACTGTCACGTTAAAGATCCCTTTTGGGGAAAATTCTGGCACCCTGGCGTCTCTAAAAGCCGCAGTAGTTAAAAAGAAGTAATACAAATAACAATAATATTTTAAAATTATGTGAAAGAGGACACTACTCATTGATCATTAATCATTCACTCATTACTACTCTTAAAAACTTCTGCAATGTAGGCGTGTTCTTAAACGAATGTTTTTTTAACATGTCTTGTCATAATAGAAACAAGCCTTCAAGAAAACTAATCAGTTTGCACATCACACGAAATAAAATAATAAAGAAAAGTATGGCCCATGAAAATAGACAAACCCAAACCATAGGAAATCTGGAATTAATTTATTTTGTGATTTGTCTTAAGATCCGTAAGTCGTTCCTTGCAGGCGAATGTCCTGCCTCTCCGTCAAAACTGTTCTGTTATTCAGTGTCTTCCTCCACTTGAATCCCACTTTACGTAATAGACGTCGAAAACTCTCTTTACTGCTTGAAAAGTTAATGTCATTTTGTAATTTAGAAAGTAGCAGTCGAAACGTGGGAATTTTCATTTTGTGCAAAGCAAGATCATATATTCATCGTCGTATTACTTCTTGATTAAAATTATCCGCTGAAGATTTGGTGTAGATAAAGATGTAGAGAGGCCTTCCATCGACTCTAAAACCTTTCCTTTACTTACTATCGCCCTAATTGTACGCTCAGGAAATCCAGCAGCCGCTGCTGCCCGTTTGCGGAGTTTATTTATAGGTATGTCAACACCCCTTTCCGCTTCTTGTTTAATGAAATTGTGCACATTAGATATTACATACCTGCCAACTCGCCCGATTTCAGACCATTTCTCCAGCCCTCCCACTTAACGTATTAAATATCCCGATTTTTCAAAAATCCCACTCGTAATTTCGGATTGAATGTGCGAGATGACACTCCAGTCGTCTATCGAACGGATCGACTTTACGTGTTTTGAAGTTATATCTCGATACCGCAGTTTTGCTCTGTATCGGTAATCGACAACTGCTTACTAACTCCCGCGTCACGTCCTGATGTTATAAAAAGTTTGCTTCGAATACGTCTTTGTTTGAAATCGTCGATGGTTAATTCAGCGCTTGTTCCTAGATGTTTTGCATAATGACCTGTGGGTGATAGGTAGTTGTGCGCTGCGGAATATTGTATCTGTTTCACACGTGAAATTATATGATTTATGTTTGACTTAGATGTTGTTGGCGTTAATATGCCCGTAGGCTATTGTGATTTTTTGATCTGAGTGATTGCGTCCGTTCCTCGGTAATATGGCGAAGAAATATGATGTGACATTTAAAGTGTGTACATAGATAACTTTCCGCATATAACTGACTCAAGAAGAGGTGCAACATTTGCATTTTGTAGTGTCTGTAGGTGTGATTTCAGTATCTCACATGGTAGAAAGGGAGACATTTCAAAACATGTGCTCTCAAAGAAACATAAAGACAATGTATAATGTGTTGGGAAAAACAAGAAACTTGATTATTTCAAGTGTAAGGAGGAACACACTGACAGTATAACACGTGCAGAAGTATTGCTCACTTCGTTTATTATTGAACATAACCTCCCTGTCAATTGTCCGATCACGCTGGTTCTTTATTTAGGATGATGTTCCCAGACTCAAAAATTGCCGGGGGATATGGCTCAGCCAGAACTCAAGTATGACAAATTGTCAAAAGTTATGCTTTCCATACTGACCATTCCGCATAGCAATGCAGAGTGTGAGAGGATGTTCAGTTTTGTCAGAAAAACAAGAACGCAGTTCAGGTCATCTCTCTCCGACAAGACTTTGGACGAACTTATAACTCTGAAGTCGATTCAGAAAGGGAGGTGTTTTGAGCAAGAATATATCAAGACATTTTTGAAGAGGGCAAACTCAGCCACAGTCGCCTGCAACAACGACCAATAATATGATCTTCGATACGTCACTAGTTTTGTATGCCTTAGTGTGGTCGAAAGAAAGGTATGCTTGTTTGATAGACTAGTAAGAATTTAAAATTACTCAGTCTTAAGTACATTTGTAAACTGGGATGTCATATCATGTTAGTCATGTACAGTTTAACAGTGTAACTTATATATTTGCTGAAATGTCTTAGCCTGTGTATGTATGATGTTGTATCGCGGCCCCCCTCCCATTCACCGCCGCGTCGAATCTCCTGATTTTTAATTTTGAGAGGTTGACAGGTATTCGCCTGACTGTGTAATGCTTTTGTTTTTAACTTGCCAGTTAACTTGGCAGCACCGGAGGCATTGCGACCGTCTCAGTGTTTTTCAAATCCGTGGCCTACGATTACAACAACAAGACGGTTACTGGTACATCAATATTACGCACGTATTCAGTCGAGAGCAAAGCATTTAAACCCACACAAAACCTGCAATTTCAACTAGGCTAGAAAGAGCATTAGAGAAAACCAAGGTGGGTAGAGCAAACTGCTTCGTTGCTAGCTGCTGCTGTGTTCGGGAGCCAATGTAATGTTTTTAAGTCGTTGCACAATGACGAGGCAGGTGAGTGAAGCTCTCATCTGCATTGCGTGGCGTTATGTTATCACGGCCAAGTCCAAGCAGAGAATGAACGATGTTCCTACATCGGTATTTGGGGAGGAGGTGTGAAAGAACTAATCTGCGTAACTGCGTCGCGGCAGTGACTGCTGTGTCGGGCTATAACACCTGCAAAGCATAACGAGCCCAAATGTCAAGTCAACAGCGTGCTGAAATGTGCATTAATGTCAAGGGCCATCCGCTAAGAAACTTGCTCAGTCAAGCAAATTCAAACCCCTAATCATTCTGAACTCATTCAGTCCTCGTCTACAAACGAACCCTGTTAATCTGAACACTACCACAAAATAAATGAATCGTGCCAAATGCATAAATTGGGATTGTTAGTGATTCTCAAAAGTACTCTAAATTCAGTTTGCTCTACCTCCCAAACACAGGATTGCTTCCTTCTACGCACTTTTACCATTGCTCCACGGCTACTCGTCCCTTCACTTTGTCTGAAAGCGTCTGAGATGTGATTCTGCTTTCCACTTCGAATGTTCATTCACGTTTTTTATCAGTAAGCCACCATACCCAGCGTTAATTTCGGTACATACCCGTATGACAGTTTGATGCATTGTATAATCACTTGTCGCACACATGTTTTCGTAAAGGTCTTGTTTCCATGTCGTCATAAATCTTGTAAAGTCCTTTAGGGTCATTGGGGCTTGGCTATGGACGGGGAACTGTCGACCATGCTGCCATCTGACGTTGGAAATTTTGCCGAAAATTAGAAAATTAAGGAGCAGAAGACTCACCTGGTATACAACAAGTTTTAAAATTGGTCCGCTAATGTGTTGTGGTAGTTGGCGGGTGTCTTCACGCTTCTGCTACCACTTTCCGCCAAGCCCTGCCGTCTTTCTCTCATATCAGTGCCGTTGTCAGTGAGTTATTACCAAGGCTTCATAACGTAACAGAATTGTCAAAAATAACGAATTAATGTTTGTTACGTTACTGCTTCCGTACCCAAAACAAATGGTATATGAATAACGTTTTTAGCGCGGCAACGAAATAAGGGGTTATAATTGTCCCTGGTTTGTGCTATTAACGTTATAACCAGCAGAGGAAAAGATTCCGTTATTTTAAAATGCAAACCTACTAATAACGTTATAAGCCTTGTAACGGTATGACAGCGATTTTGACCCGCTGCCCGCCATAAATAACGTTATTCCGGGAGAGTGATCGATTCGTTTATTTCAAAATGCAAACCTACTAATAACGTTATAAGCCTTGTAACGGTATACAAGAGATTTTTACCAGTTATACGCTATCAATAACGTTCAGGGCAGAAAAAATAATTTCGTTACTTAGAAATGTGAAGCCACCAATAACGTTATAGAATTTGTAACGAGCGATATTTACGAGCTTTGCGCTGTCAATAACGTAATTCATGACAGAAAAATAATTCCGTTATTTAGAAATGCGAACCCACCAATAACGTTATAAGTCTAGTAACGGTATACGAGCGAATTTTACCAGCTATACGCTATCAATAATGTTATTCAGGGCCGAAAATTTAATTCAGTTATTTCGAAATGCGAACCCACCAACAACTTTATAAGTCTAGTAACGGTATACAGGCGATGTTTACCAGCTATGCGCTATCAGTAACGTTATTCTAAGCGGAGAAATTGATTCCGATATTTCAGAAAAGATTCTCGTCAATAACGTTATAGAAGTGTGTATTTGCCCGCTACCCGGACACGCATGGACGGTGACCGTGAAGTGACGATGCTGGGCTATATGCAATTCCAGGCCAATTATTTATTCAAACATAGGATAATTACTTCTTGAAATATCAATAATAATCGACATAGTGATTTCAATCTGAGCGCGTTCTCCCTCAGACAGGGCAAGGAACCTTGCTCGTTTCGATCACGGTCATACTGTAGCCTGCGTTAGAAACATGTTTCCTAAAATCAATACGATGGATCCCATTGATTCGAAATATTTCTTGTTGCTTCATATAGCGGTTTGGAACATAGCCTATTGTTCATCAGTAGCCTACCATGTAGTTGAGGTGTTTATGGAATTTGTCTGATAAACTTAGTTATTTTTGGAGTTGGCCTTGACTTAGGATCTATCCACGTATTTTCCTGGAGTGGAAGTGGGAAAACACGAAAAAACACTCTAAGATGGGAATCGAACTCACCTTCTCGCAGTGTTGCCATATAAGGCAGAGTGTAACCTACCTCGAGGCGATCGAGGAAACTTGCGCATGCCCGCCAGCATATCTCTTGTCATCTTCTATCACACTCCCTTCCCTTGCCTGAAGCACAGCAGTGGCCAGTGGCTTGCTGCCTGGCTCAACAAATACGGCGAGTTCGTAGATTTGAATCGCGCGCCCGGAAGTAACACAGTAACCTCATTTTCTCGGAGGGAAAAATTTCTCCGCCATTCCAATTGTGGCATCGTCTTTCACATAACACGCAGAGCGTCCCTGATTTTTTTTGTCGGTATAATTAAGATACACCCTGTATACAGAGAGTGCAAGAATTGTTTGAAGGCATGGTGACATGGTGCGTAATTTGTGTTTGTACGAATGAGGTTGTCATTACGGTGATGGTGGTAACGATGAAGACGGCGATTTACTAGTTAGGAACCAAAGGAATACTTGAGACTTAGGCTGAAGCGGATGTATGGAAAAAACAAAATGAACTTGCTGGTTGATTGCGAAAGTGTCTAATCACCATATTTTATGGAGAACAACTTATCCAGAAGTACACATGAAAGGGAGTAGCCAACCACAAATAGGTGGAGACAAAGGTTGCTCTTGTGTGAGACTGTATGCTGCAAACACTGCGGAGTGTCTGATAACCTAGCTCACGTTCCAACACCATAATTAAGAAGGGGATTCACTACAAACGTTAGGAATCACCGACAGATCTGAGATGCATCTGTAACATTTCAGAAATGTTACGCGATCCATGTTTTCGTGTCTTCTTCCTGTTAGAAGCAAAATTGCAATAGAATAATAATTGTTATTGGCCGTAAGAAGGATATAAGATTTATGCTGGACCCCACCATCAGATGTGAAGTAACCATCGGCATAACATGACAGGTCGTTTAGAACAAACGATAGGCTTTAAAGAGAATTGAAAGCTTGTGGTACGTTTCGAAAAAGGGAAAGAAACAACAACATTTTTAATAACTTATCGTGTTTGGGTATGCCTAACTAAAGTATAAATGGCATAATTTTGCTATCAAATGAATCCATTCAATAATGGAGAATTGATCTACAATGTACTCCGGAACCGTATGAGACGTAGTCTATTGGTATCCAATAACATTTTATTGCTAATAATAATAGTCTAATAATAATAATAATAATATAAAGAGAAGAACGGCTTTGAGAAATCCAGCCGCGACAGGCTGGCCACGCGCCCCTGAACTGACGAGTTCCATCTAGGGATAGGAATTTTTCGGTGATTTCAGAGTGAAGAAAGCGGTATTTTAAAGTGGCAAATTCGGTGTTTTCAAGTGCTCTTTTCGGTACTTTCAAAATGTTAAATTTTAGGCGGGATTTTTTAAATATCATGGATAACATAACACATTTCAGTCATCCTTCAAAGTATACTTCAGTGAAGAGATCCAAATTCTCTTGTGACAAACGGTAACACGTATAACTTAACGTGCTAGTGTAAGCTGAAAAACAAAAGTTCACAGTTAGCATTTGAACAGGGTATCAAAATGGTTTTCAACACAGATGCTGAGAACTTTGGAAATACAAATGTCATTCCTTGCAAAACTCGAACAATGTCTGTCTTGGTCCTGTCGTGCACCTGCCTCTTGATTAAAGTTTGCATTTCGTTAAATCCTCTTATGACCTCACTTTTTTCCAGTGTTCCACAGAATGACAACTTCTTAATTTTCTTTGCAAGGTCCTCATTGATGTTCATTGGCACTATTTCTGCTGGATCAAACGCACACATTTGTAAATCTTGTTCCCAGGGTCAATGGATCTCAGGCTGATTAATATTCTAAGAGCATGGGATCCAGCGTTTACTAAAACTGAATATATTTTCTCTCCTTTTAACTCATTTCCACAACCCTCCAAAAGCTCCTTAATGTTACCGTAATTTCCAGAAACGGCAAGTTTAAGGGCTTGCTGAATTCTCCGTAGATGTCCATCTAGAAGGTGAACAGTCTGATAAGACTAGCCTTCTAATCAAGGGATGAGTACCGTGATGTCTGTGCCAAATTCTTTGAATCTCAAGTATTTCGTCATGTGAAACATTGTTCAGGAAATCAACACCAGAGTTATCAGTCCCTACTACTTCGCTCATAAATTGCAAGATATCTTTCAAGTACTCTGACAGACACACTACAGAATGAAACCAAGAAGACCACCTGGTTAAGGCTGGTTCAGGAAACAGTGGCACATTTGAATATGGATACTTGCCATCTAGATATTCGTGTCTGAAAGGCGCACTATATGACACCAAGCGTCGAGTAGTTACTAGGATGAAGGGGGAGGTGACCTTGCTGTTCTGGTCCTTAAAACCTCAATAACTTAGTAACTTACCAGGATGAGATTGATAAAGATCGCTGTATGCAGAAAGCGAGGTCCGCTATCTACCGTTAAGTTTCCGATCATTCCTTGTTTGTTGGATGCTCCATGCAGTCAAGTCTTGAGAGAAAATTACCGCTACTACACTCGCACAAAAACAAGCCTTTGTCGGCTTCTATGACGGCAATATTTTAAATGGGCAAGGGGGTCTCACTACGATGACATTAGGGCAAAACCTGGATGAACGCCAAAATGCAGACATTCAGTAGTTAGACTTCGATAAAGATGATCGTGGTTTCAGACATAAAAGCGATGAGGATATTGCACGGAATTGACTGTCGGTGAGGTAAACTGAGATCCAGTGCATTTCAAGTGAAGGAGTGATGCAACGGATATCCCGAAAGTTCCCACAGTCAAGCTAGTGTGTCTATAGTCACACTTATCTCTTATATAGAAAATAGAGATGAATTTTTGTTCTCATATATTGTTTTCTTCAGAATTGTACAATCTAAAACTAGAAAAAATAAACTATCTAAGAAACAAAAAGTGATTACAGTCATTTCTCTTAGTTTTTAATATTGGTATAGGCCTAATCTACGTAGTGTGTCTTACAATACTATGTTATAATAATACATTATGCAACAAGCCTATAATGGCAATAATTAAGACACGAGTATGTTTATAAAACAAATGTATGCGAGTTTTATAAATTGCATACGAGTGTCTTAATTACCATTATAGGTGAGTTGCATACGACTGTTTATGTTCGACGATAATTATTGTAATTATTTTATGTTCAAACAAATATTCATAAATATCTGAAGAGATTTCACCAGTTTTATGTAATGAACAGAGCACATGAGACGCAGAGAACGCCTTGTATTTGACCATGGCCTCCTCGATTACCCTACTATGACACTAGGCCAGGCAGTGAAATTTAAATTAGAAGGCCGTGGATCTCAGTGCATCTAATTATCTAATTGGTCAAACAACTGTTTCTTGAGCTCTGATTGGTGGGAGAAACTGCTTCATAATGCAAAATAGTGTTATAATGAGCCTCATTATAGTACAGTTTTCTGACATATAATAGTCAGGGTCGAACATAAAGTAATATAATTTTTTTTTCTGAGTGTTCTTAAAATACATTTCAATATTTTAACCAATAGTTTTCTTTTTGCCTGGCTTAAAAACATTACTGCAGATAATTCGCGGCTTTCAAAAAATCGCGGAAATTTGTGCATTAATTGCCGCGAATTATCGGAAGGGAAGAAAAAAAAACGAAAAGCTATAATTCGCGTTTTCATGCAAAATTCGCGTTTCATGCGAAATTCGCGAAAATTCGCGAGCTCAAAAACATTTATTTTTACCATTTTTAGGGTTATTATAACACATTATCACCTGTGTGTGACTTCTTTTAAAAATTCGCGAAATTCGCAATCGCGAATTTTTCCTATCCCTAGTTCCAGCATAGAGACAGCGCTGACAGTGTGCCCCCTGGGTCATATGGCCCTAAAAGCACTTGCCTGGCTTGCAGGGTACCACGCTATACTATACACAGCTCACTCGCACACGTAGCTAGTGGCAGGTGGGGAGAGTCAAGGACACAGATTACCTACTGACATGACGTCATGCGCTTGTGGTTTACTTCTTAGACTGCCCGTAAGGGTGCAACAGGATAGAACATACTGCAGGCACTACCTACTTGGTGTGCTTTCCTCCCTCTCCCCCCCCCCCCCCCCCGCCCCTCTCCACACTCCCACAACCTAATAAAATCTAAGCGGGTGGAGCGATTTCAATGAATATCGGTAAGGTCATAGTACTATTTTGGCCGACTCCGATCGTGCCCTTCAATGTTTATTATGTTTCAACAATCCAACATGGTGGCTGTGCAAAATATCTCACTGGCATTCTATATCTCCGAAACTGTAACTGATATCACCCTGAAATTTTGTACGGTGATAAAAGTCACTACTAGAAGTTCACTTAAGTGACTTTAAAACCTGTTAACTACAAAACGAACATGGTGGCCAAGCGAAGTTGAACACTTAAATATACCTTTCTGGTGATTTAACCATCCGAACGCAGTGAAACTTGGTACGGCAATTGTTTATGAACATTGTAATGCACTGACATCTAATTTTGTTAAATTGTTTACATAAACTCAAGATGGCGGCTGTGCAATTTTTTTATTTTTTTATTTCTTGTGTCCCAACTATGCGATAGAAGTCAACGTTTGAATAATGAACCTACGCAATAATAGTCATCTAATAGTACATAACACTAAGGTCCACATATATTACAATCCAACATGGTGAGCATCCGAAATATTTAGACAGTTCACAAAATCTATGACAGCAGTCAAACTGAAATTTTGCATGTTGATAGAGGCTATAAACATGGAACTTTCAATAACGTGGGGAGTACAAATCCAACCTGGCGGTGACGCGAAATTTTTGAATATTTAAATGGACGTTTCTCGCGATTTAATCATCCGGGCACAGTGAAACTTGGTACGGTATATGCTTATACAAATTTTAATCCACTGGCATCTAATTTATTACAATTGTTTTCAGAACCACAAGATGGTGTCTGTGCGAAATTTTAAAATCGGTTTTAACTAATTCTTGTGTCCTAATCATGCGATTGAAGTTTTAATAATACACCTACACAATAATCTTCATGTAATAGTACATACCTCTAAGGCCTACACATATAAAAATCGGTTACCACAGGAACAAAAAGTAGTGTTGCCAGAAATAATGTTACTTGAATAACTCTCTCAAAAAATATCCCTTAAAACCGTAACTTGGACTAATATTCGGATATCTGTTATGGTAGGAACAACAAAGTAGCGCCCACCAGTAAGGACGTTAATTAAAATCTTGGCTCGTAAAAATGATACCTTAATCGTGCAATGCGTACTAATAACGTTATTCATATATTGGTTTATATCAGTGGCTTAAAGGCCATATAAATCACTTAAGTCCACAGTTCTGACTTCAGTGGAACTTCACTGAAAATTACAATGAATACCCACTGACTTTTCCAGCAGGGAAAATCCACTGAAGTTTTCAGTGAATGTTTTCTCGCGTTTCCCGGGATTATTCATCCGATTTTCCAGTAAACTAACGATAATAGTAATAAATAACCATGTTTAACGAGATGTACAAGCCTTAATAATCAATTTGATTAAGTATAAGACTGGGGAAAAAAATATAGTATATCACGTTGCCCCAGGCAGAGTTTGAACTTTGATCTGTGGGTAGATTCATGGAATCGAACTGGAAAGTAGACCATATTGTTTCCATTGAACTAATGTTGATAACTCAGTGAAGGATATGGCAATAAGAACAAATGATGTTCAGTGCACCATGAAATATCACTGATAGTCTCACGGAATGTTTCACTTTAGAATCAGCGACTATCGCAATGATGTCTCAGTGACCGACCCAACACCACTGAACTCCTGTGTATTTCCACCAAGATCAGTTAAAAAGCATTTACTGAAGATTTCAGAAAAATAAATCCCTGAAATATTTTAAGAGAGCACGCGCAGTGAAACTTAATAAAAGCTTGTAAAATACCGTGTGTTCGCAACTATCATCACGTGCCAAACGTTCACGTGCTTCTGTGCCCCAATAAACAAATAGACGCGTCTACTGAGGTCTAATAGACGTCTAGACATCTGTCTCTAGATGTCCATGGAATAGCTCTCAATGACATTGGCGGTCGACTTTCAACAGTTTTCATTTGAAATGCTGCAGTTATAACTTACAACAGTCGTACCTGATACAGTCTAAAATTCGTATAAATATCGTCGAAATATCGTCTTCCATAGACGTACTTGACGCGTCTGTAAGATCAGAGAAAACACTCTTTAAAAATATGCGTATTTCAAAAAGATGTATGCGTATGTCTTAAGGTTTCGAACAGGTAGACTACCAGTACCCGGTACTAGTCCAAAATTTTTCGGAATGTCGTCTTTCCTATATATTTCTCATATAAAAATACGTATTTCCAGAAGGTTTTTGCGTGTCTTAGGAGTTCGAACGGGTCTAGACGTCTATTAAGTGACGTAATATAGAGAATATTTCTGTGTAGCCATAGACATAAAGATAGACACTAAATTTCAGCGTTAGTGTATTGAAATGATGTAAGTAAACAATTAATAGACGTCTATTGGATGAAGTAATCTATAAATTTAAGACAGTCACAAATCTTCACCAAGTAGTATTTCAAGCAGCCAGACAGCCGTCTAATATACTTCTATTAAATGGTGGATGCTTTCTATCGATAGGCTTTAAGGATTTTCATCCAATATAAATATGACCACATAGGAATTTAAAAGTGTTGTGGTTAGTGTAGTTTGTGTCATTTCACATGGCCATAGCACTTCTTATATCACGTAGAAATTCCCTGAATAGTTAGCGATACAAGAGTACTACAGACAGGTTACCGTGTACCCAGTGCCCGTGGTCTAGTGGATAACGTGCCGTCCTTAGAATTCGGGAGGTCCTAGGTTCAAAATCCCGGTGAGTACAACATGGAAATTTACCCTGAGGTTTCAAATTGTCTGAAGCCGTGCCCAAAGCTTGTGTGGATGGAAGAGACTCTAAAGGCACGAGAAATGAGGATATGATTTGTATTTAGTTTAAATGATTAGTTGAAAGGGACGCTCTACACGCCGTCTATGCTAGACCGTCTACTAGACGAAAAAATAGGCGACATTAAGGCGTCTATTAGACCATAGATTACACCAAATGTAGACCAACAATAATTGCTCCAAACGTCTATTAATAAACAAGTACTTTACGTCTGTTAGACGTCTATTTGCAGTGTGGGAATTATTATATACATCTAAAATGGATCTATATAGACGTCTAAAAGTGGGACAAAAAGTGGCCATTTAGACGTCTAATAGACGTCCAGGCGTCTAGGGTGGACGCATTTCTATTAGACGACTAGTTGTTTATTGGAGATCTACAAAAGGATTTTTATTGAGGGCTTACGAGTCCAAATTTCCTATAGGCCATCTTAAATGGCTGACCTACTTCTGTACACTTTTGCTTTGAACCATTGTCCAGCGTATTCTTCTGATGGAACTTACAAAGTCTCTTAAGGTGACCCCACCTCTTTCGTGCGCTGTTATGTTCCAATCCACTGCTGCCGCCATAACCTTGGTTACAGTGTTTTGTTTTAGTTTCCCAATAATTTCAAAATCGCAAACCATTATGCACTCCGCTGGTAAGTGGTCTATCCCCGGATGTATTCTCCGCTGTATAGCAGTCGTCCAGGTCCAAACGGTTCGAGGCTGTTGGCAGGATGTCACTCGATGCACTATTGTGTCAACAGCTCCACATCGTCTACATTTAGCATCCTCAGCCATATTGTGACGTACGCGTTTAGTCGCTGTAGGCACAATGTCGTTGATCACAGAATAGAGTGTGGATCTCCACTGTGTTGGGATGCATTTATTTGAGGCATATACCAAATCGTTCTCCAATGTCTTTGGGTGAATTTATGTTCTACTGATAGCGGCTTCTGTTGCCCCTTAAGCAAATAAGAGTATAGATTCTTCGTTGAATTGAATTCCCCTTGAGATTTCCTCTCCTGAGGTAAACTGTCTATTACATTGATAACGGCACGAAAAGCCTGGTGTATATGTCGTATGTCGCCCACTTATCATGATAAGTGCTGGTGGGTGTAGAAAAGTCAGTTCTCTTTGACTCCGCGTTCCTGACATTGATCGGGGGATGGTGCGTCCTTATAGGGATTTACATTTCATACTGGCACAGGTTAGATTGTGGCCTCCTTGGAGATTTGGTAAGTACAATTGATCACTGACGACTCTGTACAGCGATCCACTCCAAAGGTAGTGACCGATACACAATTCTAAGCGTTGGCTAATTTGTTTCGTTGCAGGTAAGAATTGTGCGTGATACCATATCTTGGATAAAGCAAACACATTAATGTGCCATACTTTCTGTATGCGATTGAGGGACCTTGTATGTTGCTGGAATAAGGTATGTGTTAGATGATGTTACCCCATGTTGTGTGGTTCCTTGACAACATGCTTATTCTGAGAACTTGACCACAGAATTCAACCAAACCCCTGTGTGCCTTGTTGTAAGCTGTTAATATGAATGAATAAAAGAGGAAGAATAAAAACCTGTAATCTTGTTTCTGTCCTGACATTCTTAAACCAAGAGGAAGAATAAAACGGGTAGTTTTATTTCTGTCCTGACACATAGTGGTGACCCCTGACGTGATTAAAAGCCGGTATCGGTAAGTCGATATTCTTACATTATTATCATAGCAAAGTGAAATTCGCAAGATGATAGCAGCCGTGAAAAGACGCAAAGCAGTAAGAACAATTTTTACTAAGAATTACGACAAGGTTATTGAAGAAATTGACTGTGAAAATCCCGATAGAGAAGTTGTGAAAACGAAGTTTACGACTGTGGAGAGGTTAGCGGCTGACCTACAAAACCTAGATGATGCCATCATTTCGTTCATGCTGGAGGATGAAAATGCTAAGTTTGAGGTCGAGTGTTCAACTTCTGAAGAATACAAAGAAAATATGGATTGTGCAAGAGTGAAGATGGAGAATTTTACTGAGGCTAATCAGGTACAATTCGTAAGTGTGGCGCAATCAAATGCTTCATCACCGAATGCAAATAAGAGAAAATTAAGGCTTCCGATAATAGAATTAAAGACGTTTAGCGGCGAGATTAAAGATTTTCTAAGCTTTTGGAGTCAGTTTAAGAGAATACATGAGGACGAAGAGATGGAAAATGAAGACAAGTTCCAGTATCTGATCCAAGCAATTGTCGAGGGCTCAAGAGCGCGAGAGATTGTGGATAGTTTCCCTGCCGTCGCGGAAAACTATGAGAATGCTATTGAAAGTCTGCGAAATCGATTTGGTAGAGAGGAACTTTTAAAGGAATAATATGTGCGGGAACTGCTGTCATTAGTGATTAAGAAAGCTGTCGAAGCAGAAAGCAAGAACATTCGCGACCCCTCTCGGTTGTATGACAACTTAGCTCACCTGCGTGCGCTGCAATCTATCGGCAGTACATCGGACAAGTATGCAGTCATGCTGTTTCCACTTGTAGAGTCTTCCATCCCTGAAGATATTCTGAAGATCTGGTTACGAAATCAGCCAACAGATCGTGAGTAAATTAACGATGATGGAAGTCGAGTCTATGGAGATCGCTTAAAACATTTGATGTTATTTCTGAGGAAGGAAGTAGAAGATGGAGAAAGAATCTCGCTGGCAAGGGCTGGATTTAAATTAAGTGAAGACATAGTCCAAAGAAACAGGAAAAAGGACATGCCCCTGGACGAAGCCCCTGCAACTGCAATGGATCTACTCTCCTGTGAATACAAGAACAATAGAGTTGTCTGTATATTTTGCGACAAGTCTCTTGAAAGTAAAGAATGCTTCCAGGCACAAAGATTATCGCTGGAGAAAAAGCAAGATATCTTGAGAAAAAAGAACGGATGCTTCGTCTGCTTGAAGTCAGGGCATCGAGCAAGGGATTGTAAACACAAAGTAAGTTGCATTGTTTGTTACAGGATGCAACATACGATTGTATGTCCCCAATTGGAAGACGAGCAGAAGCAAGCATCAGAAGAAATAGCGGCAAAAATGCAGAACGTTTCACTGTCAAATCAGTGGAGTTCAGAAGTAGTTCTTCAGACCCTTTTATTGAATCTTGAGAACGACGGAAAATTGCGTACTGTAAGGGCACTTATTGACACTGGCTCCTAAAGATCGTATATATTGAAGAGAACTGCGGAGGCACTGGGATATAGAGCGGTTGAGTCTGAAACCGTGGTGCATGCACTGTTTGGGGGAGGTTCAACGAAAAAAATGGAACACAAGGGCTATCGTCGTCGTCGGCTTTAACTCGTTTCCGAGTATACATCTTCTTCCAAAACAGTCTAAAATAATCTAAGGTTGAGGTCTGTGGGCATGTTTGCGGTGACTGAACAGCCCAATGCGTGCATGAATCAAACGTCCACACAGATCACACAGAACTGTTGGCGGAGGGCGTGGCTGTGCTGCACGGAGCTTTCGTGCTTGTCGCTTGGCCTTAACAATTCTACGACGTTCTTCTTCAAACATTTTGACAGCAGCCGGGATGGTCTGGCGCCAAGTTGAACGGTCTTTAGCAAGCTGGTCCCAGGTTTGTGGATTGAGACCTGTGAACTTCATATTCTGCTTAAATTGGTCCTTGTAACGTCTCTTAGGGCCTCCATGAGGTCTGGTGCCGGAGGTGAGTTCACCATACAGAACCTGGCGTGGTAGTCTCGTATCATCCATCCGATGGACATGTCCAATCCATCTAAGTTGATGACCAATGATGGAAGCGCTTTCTCAAGAACATCAAGATTGGTGATGTGGTCTTCCCACTTTATCTTAAGGATGGATCGAAGTTTCTATTGATGGAAGCGCTCAAGCTTTCGGAAGTCATGTCGATAGAGGGTCCAGGTTTCACAGCCATACAACAATGTTGAGATGACAACAGCTTGGTACTCCATGAGCTTCGTCTTCACGGAGGGGCGTGGTGGCTCAGCGGTCTAGCTGTATGCCTCTCACCAAGGCGGTCCGGGTTCGATTCCCGGTCAATGCATGTGAGATTTTCGAAGTGAAATGCCATGTCCTGTGGTTCGGATTCCACGTTAAAAGGAGGTCCCGTGGCTTATAATCACTAGATTCACGGTCACGTAAAACTACAATCTTCCTTCCTTCGTCTTCACGGTCAGATCTTTATTCAAGAAGACCCGGTGCGATAGTCGCCCAAATGCCGCATGGGCAGCACCGATTCTCTTCTCAACATCCTGCCCACAATTGCCGTGTACAGATAGCAGACTGCCCAGATACGAGAAGTGATCCACCTGCTCAAATGGAGTATCTGAGATAGAAATGTTGAAGTGCGGAAGGGAAGTGCCTGGTGAGGGTTGTGCCAGAACCTTGTTTTTTTGAACATTAATGGTGAGACCAAAACGTTCACATGCATTCTTGTAGCAATTAACAGTCTGTTGCAACTCCACTGGCGTGAGTGTAGGCGATGCTGCATCATCTGCATACAACATATTGGTTATCTTCGTAACCTGAGTTAGCTTCTTGGAGCGAAATCGAGCCAGGTTGAAGAGCCCTCCATCAAATCGGTACCTGACATCTACACCTGGGATGTTTGTGGGCGATTTATAGAGCATTGCAGCCAAATACAATGCAAACAGTGTTGGAGCAAGTACGCAGCCTTGTTTCAGTCCATGAGTGATAGGAAATTCGTCAGAGATCTTATTTTGCTGACAAACCTGACCGGTCATGCCATCATGGAGAGCTTGGATTAGATCAACAAAGCGTCGAGGACAGCCAAAGCGTTGTAGCACCGCCCACATAGCAGATCTTGGAACTGAGTCAAAGGCCTTTTCCAGATCATAAAAGACTAAGAAGAGTGGATTCTGTTGCTCACTACATTTTTCTTGTAGTTGTCTTATGCAGAAAATCAAGTCAGTTGTGCTTCTGGAAGATCGAAATCCACACTGAGACTCGGGGAGGATCTTTTCTGAGATAACCTGAAGGCGGTTAAGTAAAATTCTTGCGAGAATTTTACCCACAGTAGATAGTAGCGATATACCGCGATAGTTGCCACAAACACTACGATCACCTTTCTTGAAGATTGTGATGATAGTGGCGTTCTTTAGGTCACCAGGTACTTCTCCTAATTCCCAAATTTTGAGAATAAGAGTGAAAATCCGCGTTTTGAGGGACTGACCTCCAGCTTGAATTAATTCCAGTGGGATGTTATCTGGGCCAGGTGCCTTTCTTGGTTTCATTTGATTGAGAGCTACACTGAATTCCGTGTAAGAAGGAGGTACAGCCATCCATGGTTGTTCAGGATATTTCGGCACATCATGAAGGAAGTCTTCAGCAGCTGTTGAGGGACGATTTAGAAGGATGGAGAAATGTTCCTTCCAACGCTCTAAGATATCATGGCTGTCAGTAAGAGTGGCAGAGTTGTCAGCACTTTTTAGTGTACCTGATGAAGAACGAAGTGGGCCATATATCTCTTTAATCCCTGCATAGAAGTTCCTCAGATCACGAGTATCAGATAGCCTCTGAAGTTCCTCAGCTTTCCGCTGCCACCAAGTATTCTTTATCTCTCTTATTTGTGTCTGACACTTACTCTTGAGTTCTAAATACAGAGCTTTCTTCGTATTTGAGGATGGGTCTTGAAGATGAGATAGATAGGCTTCCCTTTTGATGTTGATGAGACGCAAAATTTCTTCGTTGTTTTCATCAAACCAGTCTTGACTTTTCTGCTTTACCAAACCAATGGTTTCTTCAGCTGACTTAGTGATTATCTCCCTCAGATTGGTCCATTCTTCTCGAATGTCACTTGTTTTAACTGGATGATCTGATAGCTGCGCATTGATCATATTCTCAAAGTTTGTGGAAATAAATTCATCTTGAAGTTTGGAGGTGTTAAACTTTCCTCTGGATGGGGTTTGGAAACGCCTTGGTGGTTTTGGGCTGATGGATATCCTGAGTTTACAGATGAGAAGTTTGTGATCCGTCCAACAATCGTCAATATTCCTTGCTGTTTTGGTAATAAGTATGTCCTTCTTATCACATTGTCGGGTAATGACGTAATCAAGGATGTGCCAATGCTTAGAACGTGGATGCATCCACGTGGTCTTGAAGCGGTCAGGTAATCGGAATTGAGTGTTGGTGATGAAGAGTTCATGTTCTGCACAAAGACCAAGAAGAAGAAGTCCATTGGGATTACAGGTTCCAAGACCTTGTTTACCCATCACATTTTGCCATAGCCGGTTATCTTTCCCAACTCTTGCATTGAAATTACCAAGGAGTAAGAGCTTATCTGTAGATAGTACCTTGGAGATGATTGTGCCAAGCTGGTCATAGAACTGGCCCTTAACTTCATCATCGGCCTTCAAAGTTGGAGCATAGGCAGATATGAGAGTCATGAATGAACCTCCAGAGAGTGGAATGCGGAGAGTCATAAGTCTTTCGCTGATTGCAGTGGGAGTAATTTGGAAATCATTAACTAGCTTGGTCTTTACAGCGAATCCTACACCATGAATACGATGTTCTCCCTCCTCCTTTCCCTTCCAGAAGATGGTATAACCTGATCCAAACTCAGTAATTTTTCCTTCAGTGGACAACCTGGTTTCACTGAGAGCAGCGATGTCATTGTTGAGTCTGGATAATTCATGACTAATAAGAGCCATTCTTCTTTCAGGCCTGTTTTTATCTAAGTCAAGCAAAGTTCTGATGTTCCATGTTCCAAAGATAAAATTATGTGTCCTTATTGACTTGGTAGTTTTTGTTTTTCGACCGCATGAGGGGTGACCTGCTGGGTGCGGCCGGACAGTAGATGTGACTTCCGATGTTTAGCCCACCTTTTCTAGGGCCTTCCCCACGTGGGGTGAGCAGCGGTAATCCTAAACAGGCCTGCTCAAACACAGATGCAGGACCGAACTCCTGAGTAGCCACAGAGTCCCAGGAAGACGACCATCACACATCTGCTGCCAACGTGCAGGTCCGAACTAGGGGCTTCCAGTTACACCCATAACCTGCCCCCACCATCCATATCCCATCGCCGTTGGACTTTAGAAAATAAGTGACTGATGGAAGAATTGCCACTGGCGTGTATTTGTTTAGGGTGGATCACAACTTGCCAGGAAGTGACCCACTCACTATGATCTCGGAGTCGTGTCCTGCGGCACATATGAAATGAGACATGCAAGACCAGACACAGAGACTGCAACGAACTGCCACAGACTCAAAATATTACTGAGGTGCGCCTTCACAGCCAATTCGTCTGGCATGGCCTCTTCCGCCTTCACGACCGTTGGGAACCATAAAAGTAATGGATTCTTCTTCCGCCCGCTTTGCCGTTGGGCCTAAACACATGTGCCCCATCCGCCAGCTCCGCCGTACCGAAGTTCATCTTCTCCGCCTTCACTGCCGTTGAGGTCTTCACTCGTAACCCTGAGCTGGGACCCTTACCAGATGATACACACCGGGCCAGTGCGCTCTGGGACTCACATAGGCAGGGGCGCCACTCCCTGCGTAGGGCTACCTCCAAAGAGGGTCCCTACCTGCTACCTGACAAGGGCTATAACATTAGATTGAAGAGTTTGACAGGAAATTTTTCATGTGAGGTCCAGATGTTGGATCAGCCCCTAATATGCGGTGGTATTGCCCTCCCTAAAGGTGGTTCCTGGCTTGAAGAACTGAAAGCGAAGGGGGTCATCTTACTGACCTATGAGTTGGACAGCCACCTGTTGAAATACTGTTAGGAGCGGATGCGTTAGGAAAATTGTACACTGGTACCTTAAAGGAAGTGCAGTGTGGCCTTACTGCTGTGGAAACGAGACTGGGATGGGTTGTGATGGGCAAGTTTATTACGGAAATCGAGTCTATAACCCATGCCACTATGCATATTACGCTCCTCACCCCCACCTATCGATTACCAGATCTTTGGAATTTGGATGTCTTGGGTATCACAGACCCCTGTGAAGGGCGAACAAAGGAAGAGGTAGAGACTGCAGTACAAAACCATTTCAAAGAAACTGTGAAAAGAGATCCTGATGGAAGATATGAAGTGAAGTTCCCTTGGATAAATAGTGTCTAAGAATTACCTGATAATCGAGGGGTGGCAGAGAAGAGACTGATCTCGACGACATCAAAACTCTGTGCTATTGGGAAACTTGAGAGCTATGATGAAGTATTACAAACTTGGCTAATGGAAGGAGTAACACAAATCGTTCCAGAAGATGAAGTGCACAGACCTGGACATTATCTACCTCATCGTGGGGTGTTCAAAGAGAACTCGACAACAAGTATAAGACCAGTGTTTGATGCTTCTTGTAAGGTGAAGGGAAGGCCTTCATTAAATGACTGCCTGGCTAAAGGGCCAAATCTGTTAGATTTAATCCCCTCAATCCTTCTAAAGTTCCGTCGAGGGAGGATCGGTGTGATTTCGGAGATCAAGAAGGCTTTTCTTCAAATCTCTGTTGACGATCGGGACAGAGATTATCTGAGGTTTCTTTGGTGGGAGAATTCGAGGAGAAGAAGATAAGAGTCACGAGACACTGCAGAGTAGTTTTTGGAGTGAACTGCAGCCCATTTCTTCTGGGAGCTGTCATACAACACCATTTGGATCAATGTAAATCATCTCAAAAGGAGGTGGCGGAGAAACTAGGGGATTCATTTTATGTCGACAACTGCGTCACATCAGTTGATTCAGAAGAGGAACTTAAGACATTTGTGGGACAATCTATCAGGATCATGGCTGAAGGTAAATTTGAGCTGAGGGGTTGGGAGAACACTTCCTTACTACCAAGCAAAGAAGACTCAAGACCGGCACAAGTCCTTGGACCTTTGTGGGACAAGAATGAAGATAAACTCTTCTGCAGTATTGATGGATTGAGCAAGCCTGAAGGAGTAATAACTAGGAGGACTATTTTGTCGATGGCGCATAGAATATTCGATCCCATCGAATTCAGTTCTCCCGTCACTCTCTTCCCTAAGTTACTCCTGCAAAAAAGCTGGAAGGCCAAGTTGAGTTGGAACTCCGAGTTAGCAGAAGAATTAAAGTCAGAATTTCTGAAATGGGTTGAAGAACTACCTATTTTGAAGGATGTACGAATCCCTAGATGGACCTCACTGGCAAATGTTGACTCCTGTTCCTTACACATCTTTTGCGATGCTTCAAAATTATCCTATGCAACGGTTATATTCCTGAGGTGTGAAAATACACAGCAAGTAACTGTAAGTTTTCTACAAGCAAAGTCGAGAGTTGCTCCACACAAAAGTATAACCAATCCTAGGTTGGAATTGTTGGCGTTGGAGTACGTCTAGCCATGCAAGTGAAGAAGGGGTTGAATGTTACAGACATGAGGATGTATTATTGGACAGATTCAACTACTGCTTTGCACTGGATCACTCGAGAAGGGCAATGGGGAACATTTGTTATGAACAGGGTGAAAGAAATCTGCACCAACTCCAATCCTAGTGACTGGGGCCATATCCCTGGCCAGGAAAACCCTGCTGATCTATCTTCCAGAGGCTGTAAAAAAAAACACTATTAGATTCGCAATGGTGGGAGGGCCCAAACTGACTCAAACTTTCTGAAGAAGAATGGCCAAAGTCCGAATCTGTCGTAAATCAAGAAGAGGTAAACCAGGAGAGAAAAGATTGGTACTTAAAATATTTCTCCTCATACAACAAGATCCTTCGAATGGTAGCGTGGATGCGACGGTTCATTAACAACGCAAGGAAGAAGACGGTTACTGGAGAATTGTCTGCTACAGAATTAGATGCTGCAGAAAGGAATTTAGTAAAACTCGTCCAACAGGAAAGTTTCGGATGTAGGAAGGAATCGCCTTTAAATAAATTTTACGTTCTAGAAGATGCAGAGGGTGTTCTCCGTTTGAAGACGCAGGTGATAAGGCATCAAGATGCAGAGAACTTCAGATTTCCAATGCTTCTGCCAAATGATCACAAGCTGGTTGAACATATAATTGAAGACCAACACCTAAGGATTACTCATGCTGGATTAAGTGTTGTGCTCACAACTCTCAGGGAAAGGTTTTGGATCATAAAGGGAAGAAAGACTGTGCGGAAGGTACTATCTAAATGTGTAAGATGTAAACGCCATGAGGTTAAGAGAATTCAGGGATCTCCGGCACCGTTACCAGAGGACAGGGTGAGAGATGCCAACACATTCGAAGTTACTGGTGTGGACTTAACTGGCCCATTGAGGTTGAGAGATGGCAGTAAGTGTCGGATCGTGCTCTTTACGTGTGCAGTGTATAGGGCTATACATCTTGAACTGACTGCATCTTTGTCAACGAAAAGTTTTTTAGGCGCTCTTAGGAGATTTATAGCAAGACGTGGAAGACCAAAGGTTGTCTACAGTGACAATGGAACCAATTTTGTTGGAGCCAACAATAGCTTTCAGTGCATTGATTGGGGGAAAGTCGAGGGGGAAGCTTCGACCCTGATAATCCAGTGGAAATTCAATCCACCCACAGCTGCATGGTGGGGTGGTTGGTGGGAACGCATCATCCAAACGGTGAAGAAATTGTTGAGACGAGTCTTAGGATCTGCGTCCTTACATTATGAAGAAATGTCTACAATATTGTGTGATTGTGAAGCAACAATTAACTCAAGACCTTTGACATATATTACTGAAGATCCAGATGACCCTTTACCACCGACCCCTGCAATGTTTCTCCAGGACATAGCAGAAGTAGGTGTACCCGATCTTGACCACCTGGACCAAGTTGATCTTAGTAAGAGGTATCGTTACTTACAAAGGCTGAGAGATGAATTAAGAAAGAAGTTGAGGTCAGACTATCTGAGTCATCTGGTCCAACGACGTCAAGGAAAGAAGAAGGGACGACAGATGTTACGAGTTGGTGATATAGTTGTTCTCGAAAGTGAAGAAAAGAAGAGGACATTTTGGCCCATGGCCCGAGTTGTTGAAACTTACCCTGGTAAAGATGGTTGTATCAGGGTTGTCAAACTGAAAACTACGCGCGGAGAGATGATCCGTCCTGTGCAGCGAGTTTTTCCTTTGGAGATAATAGAGCCTGCTGAAGTACTGACGGAGGAGAAGGTTGTTCCAGATCAGCTGTTGGCCAGAAAAGGGGATTATAAGACTTAATATGGGAGAAGGATAAAGGTCCCTCGCAGACTGTTGGACTAAAGAGACCTGAAAACTGGGAGGGGGAGTAACTTAGATGTGTTGTGTTGTTTTGATTCTTTTAAAACCAATTAAGTTATCGATAGAATCAAAAGGTGGGAGGATGTTAGATGATGTTACCCCATGTTGTGTGGTTCCTTGACAACATGCTTATTCTGAGAACTTGACCACAGAATTCAACCAAACCCCTGTGTGCCTTGTTGTAAGCTGTTAATATGAATGAATAATAGAGGAAGAATAAAAACCTGTAATCTTGTTTCTGTCCTGACATTCTTAAACCAAGAGGAAGAATAAAACGGGTAGTTTTATTTCTGTCTGACTGTATGCCTCACTTGATTGATTACCATCGCCCAGTTTTCACTAATCATATCTTGAAATTTTTTCTAGAAAATAATTCCCAAAATCTTCACCTTTTGCACAATAAGTAATGATCGAGTAGGCGTGGGTAACGGATGTTGCCCAAGCAACATCATTCCAGACTTTGTTGGATTGACTTGGGATCCAGATGTTTCCTGAAGCTCGTTTATGATAGTCAGCATACGGTCTTCATAGTTTTCGTCTGTGAGAACAATACATACATCATCGGCATAAGCTAGTACTGCCACTTCCTTCTCATTGATTATCAGACCTGTTATATTCTGGTTTATCCTCCGGAGGTGGGTTCCTGTGCTATTATGAACAGGATCATAGAAAGTGGGCATCCTTGACGAACAGATTTACGGATGGTTATTTTCGATCTGAGATGTCCATTAATGATTACTCTAGATTGTGCTGTTATGTACAGTCCTGTAATGCATGTAATCAACCCGATAGGAAACCCGAAGGTTCGCATTGTAGACCATAGAAATGAATGTTTTTTTTCTATCAAAGGCCTTTTGAAAATCGAGACTGACGAGTGTCGTAGGGGGAAGTTTAGTTGAAGTTTTCTCGTGTACAATAATAATATTGCTTAACACCAACAAATTCGAGATGATATTTATTCCTGGAGTTGAATAGGTTTGCCACTGCCCTATAATTTGTAGCAGTTGCGGTTTGATTCGGGATGCTATAATTTTTGTAAATATTTTGCAATCTGTATTGAGAAATCCTCCATTCCAAGTGGTCTTCTGATCTTCGGAATTAAAATAATAATTCCAGCAGTAAATTCCTCATTTATAATTTGTGGGTTTCCCATAATCTCCTGGTAAACTATAAGGAGGACTTCTCCTAGTATATTCCACATTAATTGATAAAATTCATATGGTATTCCATCAGGACCAGGAGAGCGGTTACGTTGAGTTTGCGTAGTGCTGTGAAAATCTCCGCCGAGGCAATACCACTTGCCAGCATAGATCCATCCTCTGCGGTCAGTCTGGGTAGATTTTGATGTAAGCTCCCATCTGTTTGCTCAATATTTTGTTGGACGTCAGAGAAAAATGTTGTGAAATAATTTACACCAATTTGATATCATCCATGTTCGACTGAGTACAGCCAAGCTCGTCCCGAAGTTTAGTAATGGTCTTTCGCTGCCCTTTACGCCTTTCTGTTAAGATATGGAACAGTGATGAACGTTCTTCTTCTTTGACTGAGGGAATCTTTGCTCGAATACATTCACCGTTTAAATAATTTACCTGAATATTTAAAATTGAATGCTTAACCTCTTTCATTACGCCAAGGACATCGTCGCCATTTGCTTGCTTTTGCTGAAGTTCAAATAATAGTCTACCTAATAATAGAAGTTTCAAGTACTTCTCCTCTCCCATGCACGCTGTTTGGAAATTTGCTGGAAAAAACGTTTTTATATCAGGTTTTACAACCTCGATCCACCAAGTGGTATGATATGGATATTGCGACCAGGGGCGCACCCAGGGGGAGGGGCTCAAGCCCCCCCCCCCCCAAATCCTGGGAACACTTTAAAAACATTGATGATACCTTTCAAGAAAATTGATTGCATAACGGGCTCCAGAATGTTGAGTGTTGGAACGTTGGAACATTTTGCGATTTTCTACTGGTTTAAAATAGAATTATGTTAGGCCTATATTTATGCAACACTTGAGTGATAATAATATATATTGTAAACACAACACGATCGGATATTTCCAGCCGTTGTCGTAACTATGCTCGGAGCAAAATGCACGTGGGACAGCGGTGAAATTTATCTCCCCAAGGTATTGTTCTGTGCTCTGTGTCAGGCGTCAAGTCAGTAGTGGTGTTTGTAAAAGTTGATTAGTTGATTGTTGTTGAGTTTGTATTTTCTATTGGCTATTGGTGTTCGTAGTGTGTCCAATTGGACTAGTAGTAATGGGAGACAAAAGAAAGTAAACATGCAAAACTACTTTAAACCGTTAAAAATCAATAAATATGATGTGGTTAGTGTTAGTGAATGTGGCAATCCTTCAACGAGTAAAGAACTGTTAACAAGGACTGCAAGCATAGAAAAACAGCCAAGTTGTTCGTCAGAGGAGGGCACAGAGGCAAATGTGAGCAGGCCTAAGGCCGTTGTAAGTAAACATAACATGGACTTGGACATTGGTTTATTTAAAAACAAAGTGTTGACGGACAATGAAAAGTTCTAAGTTTTGAATGACAAATGGGTTCCTCAGAGCAACTTGAACTTTCCTTTTAGATCACATGGGAACCAACAACGAAAATTTTCGTTTTCATGGGTAAAGAAATATACCTGGCTTTCGTATTCTGGAATTGAAGACTCTGCATACTGTGTCCATTGTATGTTTATTTTTATTTTTTTCAAAAAAGAAGTAGGTAAGAGTAACGCTCAACATACTGGACAACTTGTTGAAGAAGGTTTTTGTAACTGGAAAAAAGCACTATAGTCTGAATTACCAATAAAGCTCGCTGACAGCTGTCAAAGTTAGCACGTGGGGAAATGCTGCGATGCCACTGAGGCAGAACATGACTCACAACATTCCAAGAGGCTTGAAGGAAGACACAAATACTGTGGAAGTTAGCCCCCCTGCCCGGCGCACTAATGACCGTTACGAGTCAGGCTATTTGTCACTTGTAAGACCTATCCTGGAATATGCCTCGGCGGTTTGGGATCCATATCAAGTAGGGCTCATCAATGAGTTGGAAATGGTACAAAGAAAGGCCGCTAGATTTGTGCTCAGTGACTTTAATCCCAGGAGCAGTGTGAGCCGTATGTTAAAGAAACTTGGGTGGGAATCACTGGAGGCTAGGAGGATGAAATCTAGACTCTGCGCTATGTACAACACATATACAAATCAACCAGCATGGGGTGAGCTTAGCAAACGATTGGGAAAGCCTACTTACATGGGTAGGAGCGATCATCCTTTCAAGGTTAAGGGCCGACCACAGCGAACAAATTATGGTAAATATTCTTTTGTAAACCGTGCCATTGATAACTGGAACTCTCTACCTGCCGCAGTCTTAGAGCCTTTTCCCAAACATATAGGTGTGTTTAAGAAAAGACTGACTATTTGTGTAAATACTCCAGTTTAATTGTTGTATAATTGTTATTGAATTGTTATGTATAATTATGTATTGTTATGTATAATTATGTATTTGTTATGTATATCCAATTTGCCACCGGGGGACACACCCCCCATTGCAAATAAATGAATGAATGAATGAATGAATGAATGAGTGAAGACACACTGAGTCAAACATGTGCTTATTGCTGTGTCGGCATACATTGCAACATTGCTCACTGTTGCCATGGAGACCGTTACCCCTCTCGTCTCCACTCCTCACCTCGCCCATCATGCGTATGACAGCTTTCACCGAGCATCTTTTGTAAATCAGACTATAGAAAAGTTTGAATAACATGCAAACTCACAGTATCATAAAGACTCATGTGTAAGCGCAGCTAACTTTAAAAGAATTATGGACTGCCGAAGGAAACCGATTGACAAATCTCTGGCATTGTCGACCGCGTCTGAGGTTGTATCAATCAGGAACTGCTTTGGAATAGTGAAGAAGTTGTGGGATTTTTTAACACTCCTAACAGACAAGCAGTTTTAAAACAGTGCATTGAATCTGAGGTAAATCTTGAAACCAACAAGAAAAAACTCCTGCAGCTTTGTCCAACGAGATGGGTACAAAGGCACGACGCTATTTTTGTTATGAAAGAACTGCTGCAACCTCTTGAAGTAGCGTTAGAGTAGATTACAAACTGGAATGATAGGAAACCTTCTTCAGGAGCTCAAATAGGCTACTACTAAACTCCTTAAGTCAAGGTGAATTTATAATTTCTCTCTTGGCATCAGAAAAACTGCTTGGTTACACAGTAAACGTAACCAAGAAGCTTCAGGGAACTGATTTAGATTTATCGTCTGCAATTACACACGCATTAACTGTTATTGAAAGCTTAAAATCTCTAAGAAAAAATGCAGATCAAGAATTTCTCTCGTTGTTTGAAGAAGCTACCAAAATTGCTAATAACTGTGGTTCAATAATTTCGATGCCTTGAACGGTTGGAAGACAACTGAACAGAAGCAACATACCAGCAGAAACTCCAGAATTATAATATAAAAGATCTGTGTTCATCCCTTGGATTGACTCTTTCATTATTTCATTGGAATCTCGATTCATCAAGCATAAAGACTTAATAAAGAGTTTTGAGTGCTTACTGCCATCAGCCAATGCATCACATACAGAAACATTCCAAGAAAAAATGCAACTTAATTCCTTACAGCTGTGTATTTTTTATAAAAATGACAATTGAAAATGGAGGAAACAACAAAGGCCTGCTAATGGCAGAGTTTGAACTGTGGCAAAGAGCTTCATGACTCACGCTAATATCTCTAAAAATGCAATCGATGTGTTGAATCTATGTGACAAGTCTTGTTTCATAATATCCACACATTATTGAGAATTTTGTGTACCGGCCCTGTGACTACAAGCACAGCTGAGAGGTCATTTTCTATACTACGTCGGCTGAAAACATATCTTAGGAATACCATGGGTGCAGACAGGCTGACTGGACTAGCAGCACTGAATATTCACCGGGAAATTGAAGTCACCAGTACAGGAGTAGTTTCCGTTTTGAAAATATCTGCTAGGCGGCTGGATTTTGTTCTGTGAAAGTTGAGTTTTTACTTCAGTCAAACAACGTTAATGTTAATTCATTAATACATGATTTGATTTCAACTATTTGTTTAAACTTGCATTCAGCCAGTGTAATTAAGTTCAACTTGAAATTCTAGAAATGTTTAAGATTTTTATTATAATGATAGTTATTAAGGAAAATTAAAATAACTTATATATTTTCACGCACAGAACATAAAATATTTGTTACAATCCATAACACTATGGTATACAGTTACATCTTGTAATTTTTAAAATGTAATTTTTAGTTCCAATTAAATTTACATATTCAAAATCAAAATGTTATTATTAATTTCCTAAAACCTATAATAGTTCTTGGTATAAACAACTCAAAACTTAATAAATGATTGCAGATAATTGATGTTACACATCAATCTGACGATCCTAGTAGCTGGATATATAGTTATGAAAATAGTGATGATGATGATGATGATGATAATTGTTGTTTTAAGGGGCCTAACATCTAGGTTATCGGCCCCTGAAAATAGTGAGCAGAGCAATCCAGTCGTTATCACTCTGATCGTGATGAAAAGTTTATTTCTTGATAAAAATCATGCAGTTCCTTTTTGTTACTTGTATAACCTTAGCTCAATGGTACTGTAACTAAAATTTGTATAAAACCAATGCACATTTTGTTTAAATAATCTCCAGTCCAATAGCATCTTTTGTATTGGTTTTAACAGAGCTTTCTACACTACGTTTGATCTTATAGAATATCTTTTTATGCATATGATCTCAAATACACATACCTTATTTACATACAAGACTAAAATGGACACATTCTCTTTCCACAGCTGAAATCATGTTATTGAGGAAAGCCCCCTCCAAACCAAAAGTCTGGGTGCGCCCCTGATCGCGACCCTTTACTGCGCAGCTTCATCCAAAGAGTTTCAAATTTGTTTCGCACATCTTGGTCGTGAAGGAGGGGTGCATTTAGTTTCCAATACCCGAGTCCATTATAGGTGGTCGTGACGTAGTTAAATATCGAAAATACAGTGTGTGATGGTCACTGAAAGATACTGGCACTACTGTGGAACTATGCAGGCTATCTCTCATTCCTCGTGCTATATATGCCCTGTCTATTCTAGATGCTGATCCGGCACGATAGAAAGTAAATTGGACGTCGGTTCCATGTAGTTCCTACACATCATGGAGGTTAAATCCGTCTACGAGACTTTTGAGGCTGCGGCAGTTGTTTAAAGCGCCGGTTTGATCTCGAGGGTTTAAAACACAGTTCAAATCGCCTGCTAATATGATAGTATTGATAGGGCCCTGGAGAAAGTATCTGATGTCATCTTCAAATTAATGTTCTCTTGCCAGACGACCTTGTAATCCAGAAGGGGCGTATACATTAGCAATAAATGTGTCCTCACATTGCAGAGCAATTATTCTGCCACTCGGGTGTAACTCCACTTTCGAGGCAATTAACCCTGATCTGTAAACGACAGCTGTGCCTCGGAGAGATGGGCCAACATTTGCTATGTATTCGTACCCACTCAACCAGTCCAACTTTGGATCATTTACTCCCTGAAGCAATAACAATATCATAAGTCCTGAAAAAAATCCTGAAGTAGGAAACGTGTTGTCAAACTTATGATACCATTGATATTTATTGTGGCAAAACAACGCAAGACACTCATATGCAAGAACAAAAGGATGAGGATGACATGCATCAGTATGTTTGAGTGCATTTAAACGACGATGAGCAATTATTTGAGGGGATCATTGGAGTGATGTTTTACTGGTGTGCACTTCCAGTGATTTACGGCGACTACGTGATGCGCTTCGTGATTGTGTGTAATATGATTGAACTTCTTCCCGCTCAGTGTTTTTGTTGACAGTTTTTATGTGAAGAGCATGGGTGCACTTAATTTCGGCTTTATCTGTGACCTTGGGTTTAGCTCTTGTTTGTGGAGGTAGGGCACTTCCACTGAAGCCCGTGATTTTTTTTTTTTTTTTACTGACACTGATTGCAGCATCAGAGGTGGATGTAAACTCTGCCCCCAATGTAGTAGATAGGGTTTCCAGAACTATGTCTGTGCTTTGCGCGTGAAGTAATTAGGAGCGAACGGTATCGTTAGCTGGAGGGTGCTTCGAATGTACTGAGACTGTTGGGAAGCCAATTACTTGTGAGTGTTCTCGTTCTTCTTGTATGGCATCCTGAAATTCCATGTCTACCGACCACGTAAATTGGGTTTTGGGTACGTGAGTAGTGACAGGTTCGTTAGGGCTAAATGTCCCGACATTTTGGTAAGAAAATATTCCAATAGATGGCAGCACAACCGAAGCTGAATTTATTTATTATTTTTTTTCTTGAAGGGGAGCTCCGATCTGCGATCTGAAAACTGCTATGTACCCTGTCTAGTAGCAGAATTGAGATTAATTCATCACTAAATTTCTAATTTCAAAAACAGAAAAGTTGCTGTTTTTATTTTAAATTTATGATTACAATTTTAAAAAAGCGTGTAATAAGAAAGTTGAGTTTTATTCACTGATTCCAAAGCCGTATCGAAAACCTAAATCGGTTGAATAGAATCGTCGGGATCACTTGGGGGACTTTGTGAATAAAAGTATAACTGTACTTGGAACAAAAGGCGTGGTAGTCTATAGTAGAACAAGGTCGGAGTGAGTGCGCGAGGGGGGGGGGGGGGGGGGGGGAGCGAAAGTCAAGTGAGAGAGCGATGACCTTACCTAACGGTATGGGAATCCTGAGCATGTAGTCCGATGTTGTGATTGACTGTGACTATGATGGCTAGTTCTGAATTATTGTCCAGTTCTGGATATTTCTGAGTGATCCTTTGATATCTTACCAGTTTGTACTTACGACTTCTAGTTTTCTATGTTGTTTTCCTGTGTTTAGTTCATCGATCCCTTTAATTGCTTTTTACTTAATTTATTTTACCTGCAACAGTATTATTTTTAGTGTTCGTTAGGTGTTCTATTTTCGGCAATTTATTTTTGGGACAGTATCTCTGGTAGAACAGATACATGTACGATGCACCATCAAGTGCAGTTAGTTTTACATTTTAGGTGAAAAATGGAGCCACCACCAAAACCGATTCAAGGCAGGACTGGCATGCGAAACGAAATGTATTATCAATTTAAATTAGCGTCGCAAAATTAAATTGTTCAAAGGAATAAAATTTCACTCCTGACGCGAAATAAGATTAGTAACAGAATTTTAATTTCGCTGCAGGGGAGAAATAAAATTCATTAGTCTTTTAATTCGCTTCCAGCGCGAAATAAAATGCTTTACTGACTTTTAATTTCGCTCCCGGTGCGAAATAAAATTCGTACCAGACTTTAAATTTCCCTCTCAGCGTGAAATAAAATCCGTTACAGGCTTTTAATTTCGCTCCTGGCTACAAACAGGATTCTTAACAGACTTAATTTTGCTCCTGGCGTGAAATAAAATTCATTAAAGACTTTTCATTTCGCTCCTGGCCGGAAATAAAAACCGTTAGTCTTTTAAATTCGCTTCCGACGCGAAATAAAAAAACATCACAGACTTTCAATTTCACCCGGGCACGAAATGAAATTCGTTAGAGACTTTCAATTCGCTCCCGGCTCGAAATAAAATTAATTACAGACTTTTAATTTCACTCCGGGCACGAAATAAAATTCGTTACAGACTTTCAATTTCGCTCCCGGCTCGAAATAAAATTCATTACAGACTTTTAATTTCGCTTCCGGCTCGAAATAAAATTCATTACCGACTTTTAATTTCGCTCCCGGCTCGAAAAAAAAAAATTCTTTACTGACTTTCAATTTTGCTCCTGGCTTGAAATAAAATTCGTTATAAGACTTTTCATTTCGTTCCTGGCACGAAATGAAAACCGTTACAGTCTCTTAATGTTGCTCCCGGCGCGAAATAACATTTTTAACGACTGTTATTTTTGCTCCTGGTATGACAAAAATTGTTGGCCCCATGGTGTTGTGGGTACCGTGCCAGCCTCTCACCTGGAGGCCCCGGGTTCGATTCCCGACTCCGTTAGTGATTTTAGAAACGGACGTGTGGGTTGGAACGGGGTGCACTCAGCCTCAAGAGTAGCTGTCTGAAAGTCACCAAAACCAAGATTAACGGCCGAGGGAACCCGATGCGCTGACCAATATCTGCAGATGGCTGTGCAGCGGTCGCTTGGTAGGCCTAGGCTCTTCATGGGTTGTAGTGCCACGTTTTTTATAACAAAAAATCCCAAACAGCATTTAGTTTCGCCCTCTGCGTGAATTTAAAATGGATGGAACATTTCATTTCATGCCTGAAATTAAATCTGGTCTGGCATGCGAAACAAAATGGCTGTGGACGCGTAAACATTTTAATTTCACCGTGAGCGCGATATTCGGGTGCGAAATGAAATTGATTGTCAGCGCGAAAATTAAAATGGAAGCAAAATTTAATAGGCTACAAAGCACAACCACATAGTGAAAGGCGACTCAAAACTAATTGCAGTGCGAAACGAAATACTGTACGTGGCACAGGGGTTGCTTTCTTGCCATGGTTAGTATAAATGTGCTAAGGGTAAGAAGGAAGTAGTAAGGAATGCCAAGCCCCCACCCCCCCCGAAATTTCTGGAAGTGTAAGAATGAAGAATGTAGAAATGAGTGAAATGACCGCTCACCCCTGTTTTTCGAGTAACCCCCCCGAAACAGAACTCCATATACGCCGCTGGTACTACCACAGACGATTTACTGTTATTTTTAACTCTTCAGTCAGTCAACACTAAATTGACCGATAACTGGGTGGGATACAACGTATATAAGATGTAAGTAACACTCCTGGAAAAAATACATGCATTAGATTTAAGATCACTAAAATTGCTGTATTATAATAGTGACCATAAACTAATACATGTAATGTTTTCTATGAGTGTTATTTACATATTACTGTATATACATTGTACCCCGCCCAGTTATTGGGCAAATTAGTGTTGATTGAAGAGTTACAACTGACAATTTGTTTTGTAATGGGAGTTCTTCACTTATCTTGAATATCTGTCCGTACAGTACATTCGTCTTCTTGTTCGCTATGGAAAAGGTAAAGGTCCCATTGTACACAAAGTATTGCGTTATGAACGTCAGGGAGAGAGCCAGTCCGAGGTACAGTCAACGACGATGGTGATGTTGATGCCAATGCACTGACTTTCTCTTACACTGGAGTGATGACCATTGTATGACTCACGTTGCTGTTGCAGCCCAGCAGATTGTGCAGGCGGTATACAGTAAGACTGCTACTGCTGCCAACGTCAGGTCTTTGTACATCGCACCGAATAAAATTTCACTCTCTAAACGAATACAACGAAATGTTCCATGCATTTTAAATTCACGTCGGAGGGCGAAACTAAATACCGTTTGGGAATGAATTGTATTTCGTGCCGGGAGTGAAATTAAAAGACTGCAACTAATTTTATTTCGCACCGGAAACAAAATTAAAAGTCTGTATCGAATTTTATTTTGCGCCGCGAGTGAAATTTTATTCAATTGCACAATGTAATTGCTATTAAGTTTCGCGTTGACTTCGCTACGTCATTTCGCTTCGAATTAAGTTTCGCTTCGATTTAATTTCCCGCCGACAGTCATTATCATTTCGCTCACGGCGAAATTCAAATATATTCGCACCCACAGCCATGCATTTCGTTTCGCATGCCAGCCCTGATTCAAGGGCATACCACTAAATCCCAGGGGGGATTGCGACTAAGTACTGTACCAAGAAAAGGAAGCCAGGCCCTAAAAAAAACCTCTACACACACAAGATTTTTTTCCCCTAGTTTATATTTGAAATTATATATTTCTTTACGCTTGCATTAGAGAATGTGTAAAGTACTGGGCAGTTTTGATTTCACTTATATTTTATCTGTAGAAGTTGGATGACTGAACGTCACTCCACAATCTGCAAGCTACATGGCTGAACAGCGGTTGCTTGGTAGGCCTAGGCCGTTCAACGCCTGTCGCGCCACGGGTTTAGCCTTTTTTTTTACTTCTAATATATAAGTGTAAGTGTACAAGATCACGAACTATTCAGTGGCAACTTTTATCAGAGAAGCAAGTTTGAATTCAAATGGAAACAATGCGTTGTGTGGAAAAGTAAGACGTAGCCATTGTGAAAATGGAAAATTGGTCTCCGTAAATACTGACGACAGTCAAGCGCCATGTTCTCTAGGTGCAAGCGTCCTGCATAAATATCCACTTCCTTTGTACGCTCACAGAAAACGAAGAAAAGTCCCAGCAGAGCTTGTGTATTGGCGTATTGAACGAAAGAAAAGGTAAGAAACTGAAACAATGTTTCTTACAGCAGATGTTTATTGCCATTCAGAAATTCCTTCTTATTTTATGATTTTTTTCCTAGGAAACTGTCATCAATCAAACATCTCTCATTGACTAGTTCAACACCTGTCAATCAACCTACCATTGTGGTTTCACCTGTAGTTCAGTTGTGTCTTGTGTTTCCCAGGGTTTTCCACACTCCCTCCAGGTAAATGCCGAGATAGTACCTTACTTGAAGACTCAGGGCACCTGCCCCATCCCTGACTCTAATACAGTAACACACATAGTCAACTAAACGGTACGGATGACCAAGATGTCCCAAGCCCCTACAATGTATTCTTATCATCAAGAACAACAACAAGAATGTTTGAGGAAGTAAGAAAGGTATCTGTACAAACACATTGCGTCAACGTTACATAAGCGTGACATTACTATAATTTTATTGCTCAGATATTGTTCCACGCCTAGGCACTTGTACATGTAACTCGCCCAACTACAATAGACTATTCGTCAACTCAGCTTGCTCTTCATTTTCCTTGCGCAAGTGATCTTGTGAAGCCGCGCCGCTACTCCTACCACCCTTTTCAGAACAATTCCCAAACTAATGCCGACGATTCCATACACACGATTTTATTTATGAAAATGCATTGGAATCGGGAAATAAATCTCCGTTTTCGTATTACCAGCTTGTTCTCATATTTTAAGCAGAAATATGAAAAACTGCTAATAACGTCTTTGTTTTTCACATTTTGGAAAATGCATTGAATTATTATCAATCTATTGCACTCTAGTATACATAGTGGTTTTGACATCGCAAATACGAGCTTCCATTCAAGAGAAATTGTCTCACTTTGGTGCTGCTACGTGGTGTCAGAATTACAAACTAAAAATCGGGATATTTAGCCTTAATACAGTTCCCTCTTCATTGCTATGTAAAGTAGTCAGGGATGTTTCAGCTACGTTATCTGATGGTTGAGTTACTTCTGCAATTCTATATGTCTTTGTAGAATGGGGCCTATTATGAAGGGTCTCTGATATGGTTGGATATTCAGGGGAAAGTACTGCAGTTTCCATGTCCGTAGTGTTGCTTAGCTTACTACTCCCATCAGACTCACCCAGCACCGTGCTGTAGGTTTGTTGTCTGACATGAAGTACCGGGCGATTCCTTCTGTTCGGACAGTCTATTTGTAAGTGGGAGGTTTCTTTACAATAAAAGCAATACTTAGCTTGTCCTTCATATGTTAACAGAACTTTATAATCATTTACCGTCAAATATGATGGAATGGGGTATTTAAGTTCAATTGTTACAATACGTTACTTGCAGCAGAAAATTCGTATACTTCATTCCAGCACTCGTTCCGTATGTCCTTGACAACTCCATACGTAGAAAGCACGCGGGAGAGCCTTTTGTTGTTGACTTCGGAAGGTAGATTAAACAGACACGCACACGTTTTGTCAAAGAGTCTGCAGCAGTGATAGTTATCTTCGTGGTGTTACCGCTAGCTAGCCGGAAGGATTTCACACCTTCATGTCGAGATAATATGTTTTCATAAAGTAAGGGGGACACTAATTTAATGTACACTGAATTTTTCCCGTTGTCGTGTTGATTCGCTAGTACTTGATCTCTATTAAGCTTCAGGTCGTTTGCTATCCACCTAGGCATATGTAGGCCTATTTCAAGTGGTGTCTGTCTGTTGTTCCTTTCTTCAAAAGCGCATTGAATAGTGTTTTTCCGGACATTCGACAAGAAGTTCCTTGACGATCTAAATAGCCGACTCTTCTTAAACTTTAAGATTCATGCCAATGATTAATCTATATGGAACTATCTAAGTTAATGACGAAATTAAGTTGGTAATATCAAAATTTCTAATTAGTTCGAAATATACCTGGCATAATATAGCCTAATAAAGCACTACAGTTGGCAGCCCCGGTGACTTAATATATTCTTAGTTCCATCTCTTAAGGTACAGAATACAAAATTTGGTTGAAGTTCAAGGGATAACATGGACGTTACATGCAGTTAGATATTGGATCTATCTGCGCGCGTAAAATAATGTTGGCAGCAATGCCATGCATGTGTTGGTCAGAAATAATCTGAAATATTATGATCTATTGTTGTGCCAATTTTGGATGAAATCCATTTGTTTGTTTAGAAGTTACATGCATTTTAGAATTGAACCTATCATCAGGCTTCGAATCATGTTAGCAGCATTGACATAATATTAGTTACTCCAAATTAATCTAGAATGTAAGGTGCTATACGTGTGCAAAGTTTAGAGTTGTTGGCTTGCATACTTTCTGATATATTGATATTAGGGTAAGAAAATAGAGACAGCAATTATCAACAGTTGGCAGCCCTGGTTGCTCTTAAGAATACGTATAGTGATATCTCTTTATGTACACATAGTACATACGAAATACCGGGTGAATTAGCCGTGGTCGTTACGGCATGACTGCTGGCAGTCGCTCACATCCGGGAGGCGTGGAGGTTCGAATCCCCTCGCCGGCAACCTTGAAGATGGTCTTCTGTGGTTTCCCATCTTCCTTCCAGACAAATACTGGGGTTGGTCCCTAACTATAGGCCACAGCCGCTACCTTCCAACTCCTCGCCCTTACATTCCTCCCCAACGGTACTTGTAGCTCACCCATTGGGTGTCCGCCTCGAAGCAGCTACAACACTGGCGAGCCGAACATGTCCTCGGACACTCCCGGCACAAAAAGTCATAAGCTAAAAAAAACAACAAAAAAAACATACGTAATTTTGTTGGAATCCAATTGATAGTATTGAGGTTACATGTATTTAAAAATTAGTCCTATCAGCAGGCTTAGAATCATGTTGGTAGCACTGACGTATATTAGTTACTCCAAATTGATCTAGAATTTTAGGTAATATACGTGTGCATAGTTTAAATGTGTCGGCTTGTATTCTTTCTGATATATTAGTATTTGGATAGAAACATAGAGAGAGCATTTATTAACAGTTGGAAGCTCTGGTGGCTCTTAAGAATACGTTCAGTCATATCTGTTTATGTAGGCTACATATAGTGCATACGAAATGTGGTTGAAATCCAATTGATAGTGTGAAGTTATATGAATTTAAAAATTTGACTTATCAGCAGGCTTGGAATCATTTTGGCAACACTGTCATGTATGGCCTCCTAGAAATTAAACTGAAATATTATTGTCTATATATGTGCCAATTTTGGAATAGCTCCCATGTATACCTTCCAAGATAACCAACATGGAGATGGAGCTCAAATTTCAATTGCGGATTTTCAGCAGTTGGTAGCACTGACATCATTTTCATATATATGGCCTTGAGATATTCAGGTATAGATCGTTACTCATACCAAATTTGGTTTTGATTGCTTCAGCCGTTTAGGAGTTGATTAGGGGGGAAGGAGGACATACACACACAGAGACAGACAGACATTTGCCCAGATCGATCTCATAAGTCTACTTTTATTTTTATTTTTGCAAAATGTAAAAAGTAGGCTAAGAATACAATACCCTATCACGGTAAGTACTTCCGAATATTTATTAACCTCGCGGCTAAACTCAGAACCTAACACGACGTAGGTCGCTAAGTGACACTTCAACTCTTTCTACTCTATGGAGTTTTCCAACGCAAGATGTATCAAAATTGTGCCATTCTCATTCTATGATGCCGTTTGTAATATATAAACGATATCCGAATAACGGTATTGGGGGAATATTTTTCGAGAGAAGTAATCAAATAACGTTATTTTTAGTGAGCACTACCATTTGGTTCCTGCGATAACTGATATCCGAATAACGTTATTAGTCCGAATAACGGCATTGGGGGAATAATTTCCGAGAGATGTATTCAAATAACGTTATTTCTAGTGAGCACTACCATTTCGTTCCTGCGATAACCGATATCCGAATAACGTTATAAGGCCGAATAACGGTATTGGGGGAATATTTTTGGAGAGATCTATTCAAATAACGTTATTTCTAGTGAGCACTACCATTTCGTTCCTGAGATAACCAATAGCCGAATAACGTTATTAGTCTTAATAACGGTATTGGGGGAATATTGTTCGAGATATGTATTCCGATAACGTTATTTCAGGCGGGCACCACCATTTCGTTCCTGCGTTAACTGATACTGTATTCAAATAACGTTGTCAGTCCAAATTACGATATTAGGAGATTTTTTCGAGATATGTATTCCGATAACGTTATTTCAGGTGGGCACTAGTATTTCGTTTCTACGATAACCGATATCTGAAGAACGTTATTAGTCCGAATAACGGTATTAGGGGATATTTTTCGAGAGACTTTTTCAAATAACGTTATTTCTGTCGGACAATACTATTTCGTTTCTACGATAACCAATATCCGAATAACGTTATAAGGACCAATAACGTTACCATGCGATATAAATGACGTCCGGATATGAAACGTAACTACCACAATGTGACCAAGACCCATTTTGTTATATAATCTAGCCAAACGACCATTTTCGTTATATTAAGTTATGAAGCCTTGGTTATTACTTTACTTTCTGCGAATCATAAAAGCTAACACTCACAAGACAAACATATAATACAAATCACAATTGGATATAAATTTCATGTTCAACCCTCGTGATCAGGATCTGATGATGACCGCGTAATCCTAAATTCCACCCTTATTTATCAGTGAATAATATTAATAGTGTACATTTGTAAAGACCGTAATACGGGTGTGCATCCTACACATGTGTATATATTAGTGAATAGTTTCTTTTCATCCAAAAAGTTAATTCTGGAGTGTGAGTAGTGAAATAGACATTAGTAAAACTAGCCTGAAACTGCAGCCATTTGCATATAATGTGAGAATTAGAAGATAGTACGTTCTATCTGCTGTGTGTCTACCCCTTATTAATCCCGTGTCCAAAGGGATCGGGGATGGGATGCGATGACATTCCTTGTGGCTGATGATTTTTACGGCCGGAGGCCCTTCCTGTAATAATAACGTATTGTAACTGTAATACTGTATAGAAAGCTCCATGTGTTATATTGGAAACATCACCTCTCTATAATAATGCAGTTTTCGATATCTATATATATGGGTCATTCCAAGTTGGCAGTCAAAGTGAAAGGTCGTGTTTTTCCCGAGCTCTCAGGTGTGCTGAAATGGGTTGTTCTATGGAGTGTTATCGCGCGAGGATCAGACTGTGGTATGCGAAGGGTAGTCAGGATTTCCGGTGTTTGTGTGTGCGTATGGGGCCTAGTAACTTGTGGTTTATAGCCCTAGTGATAGCTGCGTTGTTAGTTATTGGTGGAGTGGAGTGGAAGTGAATCCAGGCCCTGTTACTCCAAATGTGAATCAGGCAAATGATCCAGTGGCAGCATTAAAGGGTTCGACGTGCAGTAAAACATTGAAGAACGCTATCGAGTGTGGACTATGTGAGAAATGATTTCACTTCGGCTGTATTAAGGTCAAGAAGGAGGATTGTGATGTCTGTAATTGGTTTTGTAAAGTATGTGATACGCCGGACTGTTTGAGGGTGCAAATCAAAGCAAGGGATCAAATAATACAGGAACTTAGAACAAAGTTTCGTGAATCAGAGGAAATGGTGAAGGATGTGACTGAACGGCTTTCTACTGGGATCAGTGTGGAAGAGGGCGTGCAGGAACAAACTGAGGATGACGTTATCATAATGGGTGATTCTATGATAGGATGGAATGCGAATATTGTGACAAAGTTAAAGTGTTGTTGCTCCATGTTGGGACGAACGATTTGAAGAAGAGGGCTACAGCTGATTACATCATGGGGGAGCTCTACGAACTAGGCAGAAAAGCTAAAAGCAAGTTTAGAAATGCAAAAATTATAATGAGTGGCATTGTTCGGCGGGGAGATGTTCCGTTAAGGCGAGTTAAGACTGTAAATGACCGCATGGACTGGGTATGTGCACAACTGGGATTAGTGTACGTAGATGCTGACTGCTGGATTGGTGGCCGTGACTTCGCCCGAGACGGGCTGCATTTAAATCGACGGGGTGCTTTCAACCTATGGAGCCTACATGACAGGGTCATCGGTTCGTGCCGGTCATTGTGAGGAGGAGCAGATCCAGAGGTTGCCAGCCGACGGGAACAGAAGGAGCTACTTGGGGATATTTGTTGCGGAGGTAAGACTCTAAGATTACTGCAGGTTAATTGTCAGAGTTTAGGAAATAAATTAATTGAATTTTGGAATCTTGTAGAGACGTATTCTCCGGACATTGTCATTGCTATTGAACCTTGGTTATATGAGGATATAATAGTAATGAAATAACTCAAGGGACCTACGAAATGTACAGAAGGGATCGGGGGAAGCGAGGTGGTGGGCTATTTATTTGTGTGCGAAAAAATATAGCTAGTTTCTTAAAGTGGACTGATACGTATCATGAAATGAGTCGTCTAGTATCAAAACCGGCCAAGTCACAAAATTTACGAAAATGAGTTATGGTTATCAATTTGAAGTAGAAGTATAGCACTATCAGGTGAAACAAGAATATGATTCAAAATCGTCCATGTCTTCATGTTACAGAGCACTGAATTCTTGGTCGTGCAACAAAATGGGCCAAGTCATGCAGGCAGTGCTTTCATAACCGGCCATGTCAAAGAACGAGTAGCAATATTCATGTCACAGCATTATTGTTTGGAATCTTGCGTTGTTAGATTACGCAGGAATGTGATAATATCAGTAGGCAACATTATTCCTTATATTGTATACCCTTCGAAGTCATAATAATTTGTATTTTGTTCGTTTGCAAAACTGACTTCCGTATTCGCGGGTTTCTTACTGCATTGGCGCGAAAGCAATCGTATATCATGTGTGCTCGTATTTTGTCATTATTGTGTAGTGTAACGTGTATATTGTTCCTATTTTAATAAGTGACTCATTTTCTTCTACTGTGTTCATGATCTAAGTGAACTACTAACTTTTAATGATATAATGCCTATTTTGTATTCTCCTCAGCTTTCTGATGTTCATCTTCATATATTACTATCCAATGTAAGCAGAATGCTTTCGTTTTTATTGCAATAAAGACAGGTAATTACAATGTCAATTTATTTTAATTTAATTGCCTTTTTTCACTGGAATTTGGAATTTAAAAAGAAAAGTTTTACAAAAAAAGACTAAAATTAAACCAAATTGCAACAAAAACGGCCAAGTCAAAATTAATATTAGCAAAAAAGATGGGATCATTATGAATCAGATTTCTGAAAATAGCAGAACTTAAAAATTAAACCATTACGGATATAACTACGGTATGCAATAAAATATTTTGTGACCACCATTGCTTTGTCTCTAGAGGTTTTTCATCCATTCTGAAAAATATGCCTTCAGTGACTTGGCCGGTTTTGATACTAGACGACTCAAATGTTATGTGTACAAATTTCGGATAAAGGGAATAAATTCTCTCTTCAGGTGATAGGGCGTATAGAGCACTGAAAGATAACTTTTCACTTCTCGACACACTGTATGATAACACTTGTACGGGTAATGCTATGAAAAAGAGCATAATAATTGCCGGAGATTTAAACCTCCCCAAAGTAAACTGGTCTGGTGAGTCAACTAGCTGTGGTCAAGCTCAGAGCGCTGCAAACAAATTCTTAGGGAGGGGGATTTTCCCAAGTAGTTGACTTCCCAACTAGAGGCAATAATACCTTAGATGTTTATCTCGTAAGGCCTGTAGAGCTGTATATTAACTGCCTGAAAGTACCAGGAATTAGTGACCATTCTGGGGTTGAATTAAATATTAGATACGGTGACATTACAAAATTAGACTCTGATGTAGCAAATGAGATCATATTCCAGTATCGCAGGGTGGATCAGGGCAAATTTCAGGGGTATTTGAATGAGCTATTTGTAGGATGGGCATCGGAAGGAAATCACATTAATATCCTGTGGACTAACTTTTTGAAAATTTTAAATAGTGCTATTGATAAATTTGTTCCATTTAAATTACTGAAACAAAACCCAGATCCTGAGTATTACACACAGGAAATCTGGAGTCTTAAACAGAAAATTAGGAAATTATACCATAAAAGACATGATAGTGACAAGTATATGTTGAAATATAAGTCCTTATGAAGAGAGCTAGTCTTAAAAAAGAGGGCTGCTCATGACAATTATATGCAAGGTTTACTTGGTTCGGGAGGCGATGGGTGGAAAAATTTTTACAGTTATGTTAGGAGAAGAAAGGGAAATTCAAATAATTTGTCGATGATAATGTCCGGTGACGGTAAATTAATTACTGAGAAGCAGGCCATTGCTAATGAATTAAATGTCTTTTATGGTAATGTGTTCAATAAATCCAATAGCTGTGTGTTGGACCTTCCACAGAACTGACATTTGCGAACACAAATGTGTCACGAAACCTGATTTTGATATGATTCACGTAAAGCCAGAAGCCATAAACAGAGGGATTGTCCTTCAGGCACAAGAAGTGAAAGATGTTTCGAGACTGCTTTCGAAGCATTCTGGAGAAAGATGGAGGGAAAATGTAGAGCTGCAGTTTTGCAATCTGCAAAGTCGTGGCGAACACGAAGAGAAACTACTATTGAGGATGAGGTAGAAACAGAAATTGTGTAGCTATGACTTCCAGTAAAGAATGTGATTTAATAGTTGAATGACGATAGTTTTGTCTCTAAAGGCCTGGACCATAGTAATTGAATATTAATTTAATTTCATGCTTTTACTTATTATTGTTCAGTACTGTAGGCTACAGTATTGCCGGCCCCGTGGTGTTGGGGTAGCGCGCCTGCCTCTCATCCGGAGGCCCCGGCTTCGTCAGGGATTTTGGAAACTGACGTGAGGGCTGGAACGGAGTGCACTCAGCCTCGTGAGGACAATTGAGTAACTGACCGTGAGGCAGCGCCCCGATCACGGAAACCAAGATTAACGGCCGAGGGGACCCGATGCGCTGGTCATGCAGCACCCCAATATCTGCAGGCCGAATGGCTGGGGATTAGGCCCTTCACAGACTGTAGTGCCAGGCGTTATTTACAGTACAGTATTATTACCCTTCCAGGAATTGATTGCCGGCGGTGGAGATGGGAACTACTCTTTATGTAATTGTGTCACACGTCAGCTTGCTTCGTTGACAGGTACAGTTGCGCGTGTAGGATATGACTCAGCTCCAGTTTTGGATTTAACTGTCCATGGTGACATGAGTCCTGTGACGCTTATCTGACGCAATGCAGCGTGACCTATGTGCAGATTGCACTCTGTCATCTCTGTGTCCTCCGCTTCGCCCCGCAGAGCTCATGCTACAATAAACATAAACGCTGGCACAGCCACACTCAGCGGCAATCAAATCTTGAAAGGGTAATATGAGTTTTATTCTTTTTCTGTTTATTCTAATAAAACACAACCGCCCCTTAAAACAACAATAACAACAACAAAACACAAAAATTATACGTTTTGCTTTATTTTATAAGCTATATTTAGTTAACTTTCATTCAAATATTAATTTCTGAATAAAGCTTACGCAGTTTCTACAATCTCTTCGCAACTTCAAATGTATTAGGGCTCTTTGGTATCAAAACCTGCCAAATCCAAATCTTAGTAACAAACCCCGACAAATCTGAATTATTGCTTTATATTTTTTACATACATTTTTAACTATATCGGGGATCAGCTTCGTACTTCGTCACTGTTTTTAAAAATAATTCATTCATTTTTTAGTGAAAAAAGTATTTCGTTTTGGGTATTGGTTCGTTTGTGACAGTTTTTGCCACTTTGCCGAAAAAGTGAAGGAATGGATTTGGCGGGTTTTGATTCTAGGCACCTCAAATAGTACTTACTTAGCTCATTTCTGATGAACGGCGATTCCTTGTTGACCGTTAGTTACGATCTGGACATGGCGTCCAATTTGAAAGTTTGCCTCTCGAGGTGAGGAGACGAGCTCTAGGTAAGCTCCGACTGAAAGTCTAGACGAATGTAGCACAAGTGAGGCCAGCTCAACGAAGCGCGAGATACCAGGGAAGGGAAAAGAGTGGGGGTAGGAGACAAAAGGAATACACATAAGAATAACCAACATTGTAACAATACATTCTCTTGATGAAATGGTCTTCAAAGAGTTGATAGCAGGCGTCACTAGGGAAGCCTGGTGGATAAAAAAGTAGACGAAGTCCTCTTGATCACGGAGATGATAGCTGGCGCTAGCGACGAGATCTGGTGGCCAGATTGGTAAGGAAGTCCTCTTGTACAGAGAACAATTGAGGAACTTCAGAGATTCGCTGCTAGATGACGCTAGGTGGGTCATGGAAGATATATATCTAGAACAGACTCACAGGTAGCATAAGCAAAGTTCACCAACTAGGAGAAACCAGGAGATCACTGTTGGTGTTTGCGAAAAAAGGAACTATCGGTAATGAAATAAAGCAAAGAGAAGCAAAAGCTTACTCTGTCTTACCGTGTATTCCAAAGAATACACCAGGTACATCTCAGAAATTATTTCTCCTTGAATCTTCACTCCCACTTTAAGTTTTTGTTCAATGTAAAGATTGAAAAGTATGGGTGATAAGTTGCAGCCTTGCCTTACACCTTTCTAAATACCAGCTCCTCTCTCATGTCCTTCAGCTCGAATGACTGCTGTCTAGTTTCTGTATAGATTGTAGATCACCCTCCCATCCCTGTACTTTATTCCAATCTTTTTCAAAATGACAAACAATTTAGTCCAATGTCAGCTCCCACTTTCTTCGGTATAGGGATGATAACATTCTTCTTGAAATCGGAGGGTACCTCCTCACCTGTCTCATAAATCCTACACACCAAGTGATATAACCTGATCAGACCTTCATCTCCTATGCAGTGTAGCAACTCAATCGGTATATCATCTTTGCCTGGTGCTTTGTTCCTGCTTAAGTCGACCAATGCTCTGTCAAATTCTGATCTCAATATTAAATCTCCTTTTGTATCCTCATCAATTTCCTCCTCCCTTTCCATTACATGATTCTCAATCTCCTTTCCCTTATGCAAACACTCTATGTAAGCTTTCCATCTCTCAACCTTTTCTTCCCTATCTGTTCGAGGCTTTCCATTTGTGTCCTAAATATTAAGCGCTTAGTCTTCTTTTCCCCAAAAGTAGTCTTAATCCTTCGATAAGCTGTGTCCACTTTTCCTAATTTCAGACAATTTCCTATACCTGTACATTTCTCTTTCGACCATTCTTCTTTCACTTCCTTGCACTTCTTGTTAACCTCATTTCTCAGACGTCTGTATTCTGCTTTGCCCTTTCCCATCTCTCACTTTCCTGTGTTTCCGCCTTTCATCCATCTATTCTAGTATATCCTGAGTGATCCACGGTTTTCTACCTATTCTTTCCTTCCTACCAATGTTTCCTTCTGCGGATTTTGTTATTTAATTCTTCAAAAGTGGCCATTCGTCTGCAATTAGGGTTTTTCATTAGTCCTTCCTTTATACTCATCTTGAATCTTGAGTTTACATCTTTCTCTTTCAGTCTGTCTATTGCCCAACATTTTGGCTATTGACTTTTCTTCAGTTTCTTCAACTTTAATCTGCATTTCATAACAACTAGATTATGGTCAGAGTTTATGTCTGCACCAGGATATGTTTTACAATCCAACATCTGGTTTCGAAACCTCTGCTTGACCATAATGCAGTCAATTTGGTAACGCCCTGTATCTCCTGGTCATCCATGTGTATATTCTTCTTTTGTGGTTATTGAATAAGGTGTTAGCTATGACCAACTCATGTTCGGTGCAGAATTCCATCAGCCTGCTTCCTCGATCATTCCTTTCACCTAATCCGAAATCTCCTACTATCTTCCCTTCTCTTCCTTTTCCTACCACAGCATTCCAGTCTCCCATTACTATAACATTTTCATCACCCTTGACATACCTCAGAATTTCATCTATTTCTTCATAGACCTTTTCAACATCTTCATCAGCTTGACTGGTAGGCTTATAGACTTTTACCACTGTGGTGCACGTAGGTTTTGTATTGATTTTTGCTACAATAATCCGTTCACTGTATTGCTCATAATATTCCACCCGCTGTCCAAATTTCCTACTCAATATGAGACCAACTCCTGCTTGGCCATTGTTTGATTTAGTGCTAATGACCCTATAGTCTCCTGACCAAAAGTCATGTTCTTCTTGCCAGTGCATTTCACTAATCCCAACCAAATCCAACCTCAACCTATCCATTTCCCTTTCCAAGTCTTCTAACCTTCCATTTCCTAGCAGACTTCTAACATTCCACGCTTCGATCTGTAGAATATCAGATTTCCTCTTTGTCACTTCTGTGATGTTAACCCCCTCTCGAGTAGTCCCCACCCGGAGATCCGAACGGGGGACTAGTTTACCTCCGGATTGGAATTTTACAAGGGAGGAGGTCATCATCACATGTAATTAAGCATAGAGAGGTGCATATCCTCGGGAATAGCGTTACAGCTGTAGTTTCCCGTTGCTTTCAGCCGTGCAGCAGATCACAGTGTAGCCATTAGTTGGCTTATATTATCAATATCTTAGCCGTCTATAAGACAAGTAAAGAATTGATTTATCCTGAAAGGCTGCTACTCCCTTTCAGAATAAGTAATAGAGCATTTCTACTAACAAAAATACTAACGTTCTACTAACAATTAAATACCAAAATTCTACTAACAAAAAATACTCAAGTTTTACCAACAACAAAATACTACCACTAAAACATGTCACCAGGTACACTCATATGCATCCTCACACATCACAGTCTAATGAAACAATGAACTATATCTAATAAACAATGCAGCTGCCACCAGACACATTCACACACCACAGTCTGTTGGAACAATGAACTATATCTAATAGGCAAACTAACTACATATTTACAACTAAACTAACTACATACAAAGAGTATACCTGTCGAGAATTAACAAGGAGGTTTGGTTCAAAATACGTACAGAATGCAATGTAGAGTCGAAATACTTACAAAAGGCAACTGAAATTGATAATTGATTAACAAGAACATTAACAATGGATAAGTTTAAATCTTATTTTTTAGATTAATGTGAATAATTTAATGATTTGGTTGAAATTAATAAGAGATGAATTAAATAATATTTATAGCAATTATTTTGGAAATTCTTGAGTTGTACAGTAATTATTAATGAATTGTATACAAGGAAACTGATGATTTAAGTAATGGCAGCTGATGACCAGTGATCCGTTTGTGGGGAAATAGGACATTGTTGGATAGGGGGCATTGTAAAATAGTGAGTGTTGTAAACAGCAGCGGTTAGCAAAGATTGTGTGAACAATATGCTGTGATGTTGATTGCCACAGATTAGCTAGATTTAGCGGTAAATGTTGGCAGAGGTTAGGAACAGGGTCGTATTATTGTGTTCAACTGTTCCTCGATGTCAACGTTGGTGAAGCAGGCCTTGACCAATACAGCAATATTGGATTATCGTGCTGTTCTAGTATTCTATATGGGGTTCATTTGTCTTTGTTAACTCTTTCTAGGTTTGTATATTAACCACCTGCTATAGAACAATTCATATTGTAAAACATGCAGGCATATGAATCCTTCACCCAATTTGCAACAACTTATCTTTTGGTAGTGTCTTTATTACCAAGTAGTATTTCTTTATCTCCTTGACCTAAGGAGCTCTTAAATTTAAAACAATAAAAGTAAACAATAAAACATAATAACAATTAGTATTAAAAGTATAATATACTCACTATCACTCAGAAGGCTTCTATGGGACACAAATATCCCGCTATTAGAAGTATAATATACTCACTGTCGCTCAGTAGGCTTCTATGGGACACGCAGATCCGGCTATTAAAGTATAATATACTCACTGTCACTCGGAAGGCTTCTATGGGACACGAAGATCCCGCTATTAAAGTATAATATACTCACTGTCACTCAGAAGGCTTCTATGGGACACGAAGATCCCGCTATTAAAGTATAATATACCTACTGTCACTCAGAAGGCTTCTATGGGACACGAAGATCCCGCTATTAAAGTATAATATACTCACTGTCACTCAGGAGGCTTCTATGGGACACGAAGGTCCCACTATTAAAGTATAATATACTGGCTGTCACTCAGAAGGATTCTATGGGACACGAAGGTCCTGCTATTAAAGTATAATATACTCGCTGTCACTCGGAAGGCTTCTATGGGACACGAAGATCCCGCTATTAAAGTATAATATACCCACTGTCACTCAGAAGACTTCTATGGGACACGAAGATCCCGCTATTAAAGTATAATATACTCACTGTCACTCAGAAGGCTTCTATGGGACACGAAGATCCCGCTATTCAAGTATAATATACTCACTGACACTCAGAAGGCTTCTATGGGACACGAAGATCCCGCTCATCATCATCATCTTGCACAGTTTCCAGCCACTGGCCGGGTCTGTTTGGAACACAAGCCTCTCCTATGTCTTCTGTCTTCCCACCATCTCTCAGCCTCCACCCTTGCCCAGTCTTCTCCTCTCTTCTTCACGCTTTCTTCCACCCCCTTCAGCCACCTGTCTCTCGGTCTCCCTCTTGGTCTCTTTCCTTCCCAGTTCGTCTAGTGTATCCTCCTAGGTATCCTCTTTTCCTCCATTCGTTTTACATGTCCATACCATCTAAGTCTAGATTTCTCTATACCATCCTGTAATGGTTCCTCCTTCATTAATTCTCTGGTCCTCTCATTTCTTATTCTGTCCATCTTTGTAGCTCCAATACTGCTTCTCAAGAACCTCATCTCACTGGCCTGTATTTTGCACTACTCCCTTCCTTTCATAATCCAGATCTCCGAGGCATAAGTCAGGATAGGGACATAGTACGTCCGATATATGATCTTTTTGCTGTTCTGAGGGACATCCTTGCTCCATAACATGCTTCTCACACTCCTCCGGAATGCTTCTGCCTGTCTGCCCCGGTCATTTATTTCTCCATCCTTTCTTCCATTATCTTATATCAGGCTTCCCAGATACTTGAAACTCTCCACTTTCTCCTGCTGTTCCCCACCAATTGTTATTCCTGTTGTGGTTCTTTCCTTCTTCCTTGTTGTGATCATCTCACTCTTATTTATGCTAAATTTCATCCTAACCCTTGTATTATTCCTTCCCACACGTCCAACTGTTCCTGTACCTCCTCCTCATTGTTTCCCCAAATCATCAAATCATCTGCAAACACCATTGCTTTCATCTTTTCTTCCCCAATTACTTGTCCCACTCGGGTCATTATGTCATCCATCACCACAATGAAAAGTAACGGTGACAGTGCACTTCCTTGTTTCAGGCCGTTTCTCTGTTTCAACCAGTCCGATCTCTCTCCTCCCACTTTCACACAGCTCACGCTTCCCTTGTACATCTCCTTTATCCTCCTTATAGTCCATTTTTCTACTCCTCTATCCTCCAGGGACTTCCATACTTTGTTTCTGCATACACTGTCATATGCTTTCTCAATGTCCAGGAAGGCCATCAGTAGATCTGTTCCATACTCATAGTGCTGTTCTTGTAACTGCCTTACAGCAAAAATTAAATCCATTGTTGACCTTCTTGCTCTGAATCCATGTTGTTCTTCCCTCATCCCTCCTTCAATCCTTGTCCTAATTCTCCTTTCGAAAACTTTCTCAAACATCTTTGCACAATGACTCATCAGTGTTATTCCCCGATAGTTTCTGCATTCTGTTCTACTACCTTTCTTGAAGATTGGGACAATTATTCCCTTTTTCCAGTCCTCTGGGGTCTTCCTTTCCTTCCATGCTGTCTTCATCACTCGGTACAACCATTGTATTCCCACCTCTCCTGCTGCTCTCACCATCTCCACACTCAACTCATCCACACCCGTTGCCTTCCCTCCTTTCATCTTCCTCACTGCATCTTCCACTTCTTTCCATGTTAAGTCCTTTTCTGTTTGCAGTTCATCTTCCTCTTCCCCGATTTCTTCCTCCTCGCCGTGTTTTCCATTTGGGTTCAGGAGTTCTTCAAAATATTCTTCCCACATTTTCTTCAGTTCTTCTTTATTTTCTATCTCTTGTCCCCTTTTTTTCACCATTCTAACATAATCCGTAGGATCCTTCCGCCTCTTATTCTTTACCATCCCATACAGGACCTTTTTTGTACCTTCACTATCCTCCATCATCATTGTCCCCTCTTCCATCCACTTTCTTCTCTCCTCAGCCACTATTCTCTTTGCCTCCTTCTTTCTTTCCTGGTACTCATCCCTTGTCTCTACCGTCCTATTTTGATACCACCTCGTAAAGGCTCTATTCTTTTCCCTTACTATTTCTTTTGTCTTCTCATTCCACCATGGTGTTTCCTTCCACCTCTTCTTTCTACTTGTCCTCCCACATACTGCTTCTACTGCACCTACTAGTGTCTTCTTAAATCTAGCCCATTCCTCTTCCACCCCTCGTTCATCATCTGTTGGAATTCCTTCCTTTACCATTTTGAGGTACTCGACCCTTCTATCTCCTTCTTTCAGTTTCCATATCCTTATACGTCTTTCCTGGTACTCAGTCCCTTTCTTCTCCTTAGTCCCCCTCAGGTTCATTACCAGCGATCGATGGTCGCTATCCAGGTTCTCCGATGGTATAACCTTGATGTCCGTGATGATCTTATTTAATTCTTTCTCATACAGTATATAGTCGACCACCGACTTCCTGGTCAAGTATTCACTGTACCATGTGATTGTGTGGCTCTCTCTTTTCTTGAACCAGGAGTTCCCGCTATTAAAGTATAATATACCCAGTGTCACTCAGAAGGCTTCTATGGGACACGAAGATCCCGCTATTAAAGTATAATATACTCACTGTCACTCAGAAGGCTTCTATGGGACACGAAGATCCCGCTGTTAAAGTATAATATACTCTCTGTCACTCAGAAGGCTTCTATGGGACACAAAGATCCCGCTATTAAAGTATAATATACTCACTGTAACTCAGAAGGCTTCTATGGGACACGAAGATCCCGCTATTAAAGTATAATATACTCACTGTCACTCAGAAGGCTTCTATGGGACACGAAGATCCCGCTATTAAAGTATATATACTCACCGTCACTCGGAAGGCTTCTATGGGACACGAAGATCCCGCGCCCATCTCACTGAACCTTGTTCTTGCCAGTTGTTCACATTCAGATGTCTACAAGGTTTGGAGATTTCATTTTTCCAGGAATTTCGTGGTCTTCCTACTGGCCTTTTTCCTCTTGGTTCTTCTTTAAAGATTTGTAAGACCATCCTAACATCTCCCATGCTTAGTAAAAGTCCTGCCCATTGAAGTCTTCTGGAGTTGATGAATTTGAGTATTGGAGCTTGCTGTCATAGTGAGTGTATGTCTTTATTTGATCTTTCTTTCCAGCTTTGAGATGTGGAGTTAAATCATTTTCGTATTCACTTTATTTTCGAAAACCTGCAACTGGTGGCCTTCCTGTGTTGTGAAAGTCCACGATTCTCTACCTTAGGTTAGAACCGCTTGTCACGGTGGGAGAGTGGTTATCGTGTCTGTCTACCATCCCCAAATTTGCAAGTTCACTTCCTGCCATGGAAGTGATTTTTAAAATACGACAAAAGTTATGACACGCATGTCATCCGTTGTTGGCATATCAAAGAACCCGTTTGAATACAGTAGGCTGTGTTCATATTTGCAAACGTGGCTTCGGTGGCGTCGTTGGTAGCATGCTGAACTGCTGTGCCCAAGATAGGTATTTCAAACCGAAGTCTTCGGATTTTTAAGAGCGTTAAAATCCTTCAGTATGCCTTCGTTCAGAGGGGAAGTAAAGCCGATGGTCCCATGTCATAAATTTATGGCATGTAAAAGATCCTTCCACTAACTAAACTAGTGTGGAGCTAAATTTCCAGGTTAGTTTTTCGTTGTAACGCTCTATCGAAGCTCCAACGTTCACCACTAGGTATCAGTGACATCTGGTAGCAAAAGTTGGAACTACTTGATATTGAACGGAACTCGTTGCTCATCCTAGGGTGTCCGCTTGAAGCAGCTACAGCCGCTGGCGAGCCGAACATGTCCTCGGACACTCCCGGCATTAAAAGCCATACGATTAATAAATAATGGCAAAATTAATCTCTGGATTTTCCGTCAACACGAAAGTTCCTCCTTTCTCTACTAGAAAGCGCTATAGTGTCAAGGAGCTTAGATATCTAAACTCGACTTTCATAGCGCTCCGAGGAACAACAAGATTCGACATTCAAGCTGCCCTCTAGGTGGCGAATAACAAAGCTTGCACCCGAGACCATACCGTAATATAATTGTAGTTAGAACTGGTCTAATCGTATTTTCCTCATTGATGCCAGTAAAAACTGTGGAGAGTTGTACACTTTATTAGCATTCTGGTGCATAGAGGGTGGACTACCTCCTGGGGTAATAATGGGCACATGTCTCGTCCCTGTTGGTCTAGTGATAAGGTCATCTTTACATTCTGGTGCATAGGGTGTGGACTACCTCCTGGGGTAATAATGGGCGCATGTCCCGTCCCTGTAGGCCTAGTGGTAAGGTTATCCTCACATTCTGTTGTATAAGGTGTGGACTACCTCCTGGGGTAATAATGGGCACATGTCCCGTCCCTGTAGGCCTAGTGGTAAGGTTATCCTCACATTCTGGTGTATAAGGTGTGGACTACCTCCTGGGGTAATAACGGACACATGTCTCATCCCTGTAGGCCTAGTGGTAAGGTTATCCTAGCATTCTGGTGCATAGGGTGTGGACTACCTCCTGGGGTAAAAATGGGCAATTGTCCTGCCCCTGTAGGCCTCGTCGTAAGCGTATCCACACATTCTAAGGTGAATATTATTGGTTCCAGGATGTGGCGGAACAGCAACTGCTATATCACCACTACTAATAGTCTGTACTCTGCCCTCGGTCGAAGGAGCTTCCCAGTTATCGCCAAGTGTTTTCATCTGACGAGCATACAGGGCATACACCTGCTGAGGGCATTATTAGTTACGAACTGTCATGTTCCAGGGCACTTATTCTCTTTGTCCTAATAACACTGCATTTTGTATCCTGTGGGTTGTATTAAACCTCCCTCTTGTACTTTGTTTCAGAGTCAATGCGAGCTGTGTGGTACTAGTACAAGATATAGAAGACAGAGAGCAGGATCTGTGTGATCAGAGAAGGGCTCTGGAACAACAGGAAGATCAACTTAACGTGAGGGAGAAAAATCTTAAATCATGGGAATCAGTTCTTGATGGAAGAGAAGAGCTAGTGTCTCAGCGCGAGTCTTCCTGTGTAGAGTTTGAGAGAGCTCTTGCTGAGAGAGAAGAGCAAGTGAAGAGAGCTCTTGCTGAGAGAGAAGATCAAGTAAATAGAATTCTTGCTGAGCGTGAGAAAGTTGTTCAAGAAAGGGAATGTCTCGTACAGAAGAGAGAGGATCTGTGCTCAGAACGCGATCAGGAGTGGAACAAGAGAGGTGATGGCCCGCGATGGCAGTACGTGCTTCAAGTGGAGCAGGTGCTTCCCTGGGCAGCTGAAGAGGGGCACCTCTCTGTAGTTAAGTTCCTCCTGCAGAGATCTACCACCGAAGATGACAAGCGGATTGCCCTCAATGCCGCCGCTGAATATGGACGCCTGGAAGTCGTGAAGTATGTGGTGGAGCGGGAGAACAGCCTGTCATTCGGGGAGTGCTACATGGACGTCCACACGAGCGACCATTTCCAAGGACTGCTGGCGGTGCTCTTAGCTGCCAAAGGAGGACATATTGATGTAGTTCAGTACTTAGCCGACAAGAGAGCATCACTGGTCAGTCCCGGTTGGTCCTTGCTTCATACAGCTGCACTGTGAGGACAGGTTGAAGTAGTCAGATTCTTGATGAGAGACCATCACTTAAACCCCCTTGTTAGAGACTGCAGCGGGCTTACCCCCCTCTACCTTGCTGCAGGGTCTGGTCACCTCGAGGTGGTGCGCTTCCTGGTGACCGAGTGTCACATGGACACTTGTGTTAGAGATAGTATTCAGCTCACTCCTCTACACTGTGCTGCATGGTCTGGTCACCTCGAGGTGGTGCGCTTCCTGGTGACCGAGTGTAATGTAGACACTTGTGTCAGAGACAGTGTTCAGCTCACTCCTCTTCACAATGCTGCATGGTCTGGTCACCTCAAGGTGGTGCGATTCCTGGTGACCGAGTGTAATGTAGACACTTGTGTTAGATGCAGTAATCAGCTCACTCCTCTACACTGTGCTGCACAGTCTGGTCACCTCAAGGTGGTGCGATTCCTGGTGACCGAGTGTAATGTAGACACTTGTGTCAGAGACAGTAATCAGCTCACTCCTCTTCACCATGCTGCATGGTCTGGTCACCTCGAGGTGGTGCGATTCCTGGTGACCGAGTGTAATGTAGACACTTGTGTCGGAGACAGTAATCAGCTCACTCCTCTTCACCATGCTGCATGGTCTGGTCACCTCGAGGTGGTGCGATTCCTGGTGACCGAGTGTAATGTAGACACTTGTGTTAGAGGCAGTAATCAGCTCACTCCTCTGCACTGTGCTGCACAGTCTGGTCACCTCAAGGTGGTGTGATTCCTGGTGACCGAGTGTCACATAGACACTTGTGTCAGGGACAGTGATCAGTACACTCCTCTACACTGTGCTGCACAGTCTGGTCACCTCGAGGTGGTGCGCTACCTGGTGACCGAGTGTAAAGCTGATGTCAATGTGAAAGACATTATTGGTCGTACACCTAAGTATACTAGTAGAGGAGCTGTGGAAGAGTTCTTGTCCAGTGTTTGATAGGAAAATATAAAATTGTCCTCTGCAACACATGAATGAGCCTGGTCACTATGTTAACTCCCAACTCACCTTCATGCTGAGATCTAAATATTCACCAGAATAGTTTCTAATCCGTTGAGGATGTCGATGTGTTGCTTTCAGATTCCCCATTCATATATTAGGCTAATACCCCGTTTAGACTACATGGTTGCAATCCTGATAACCTCTGATCTGGATAATGACCAATCCCAAGCAACACTATTTGTCACTAGTACTGTATGTGTTTAGACGTCCCATTTTGAAATAATCGAGTCAAACAGAGACTTTTGAATCCCAAGTGTTATAACAGAAAATTACTGTAGTTTGATTTCTCCAGTTTTAAAGTATTTCAGTGTTGCCTGAACAAATCGTCTGCTGCTTTTCAGTCGGTCAACACAATTGTGCCCAATGACTCGGGTGGGGTACAAAATTATAAATATGTAAACACATTCCGTGAATAAATCACGGGTATTAGTTATTTATGGGCCCATTTAAGTGTGACAACTAGGTAATACATGTTCCCCGTGTTTAAATACTGGTATGATTGTTCGTCTCTCTCACTCTTCATATATCTGATATCGACCATCATGGCCAACATTACATACCGGTACTTCTCGCTTTCAAAACACATGACAATCCAAAATGGCCATCATTTCCACTGCCTACTTCACTCACACAGCAGCGGGATAGAACACACTGATGATCGCAATGGCCACGAACACGATGATCTAGTTGTGGGGACAGGATCGGGCTGATCCTGATGGGGGGATAGTTAATGGAGATAATGTAATCCTGTTGCGTTTAGACATCCCAACTTAATCTGTATTAGGGCGTAATCGGGATCGTGACCGGGACGTCTTAACGGGGCTATAATATGTCAGTGCGCAGCTTATTAGCAACAGAAATATTGATACCTACTTGTAAAGTATATCATTTTCTACCGCTAGCCAAAGACTTCACGTTCTGGATCCAGAAGTATTTTATGCGAAAATCATAAAGAAACTCCTTGATATATCAGCAGATGCTGGTGTTAGTATGCTTGTGGATTCCTTGAGACTGCGTAAGGTTTAAAATACATGATCCATTGGTCATCCGTCCCGTGTTTTTGGTGTTGGTCATAGATCGCTTGTGTTTCGCAAATATCAATACTGGAAGCTACAAAGACTTATTTCAGTTATTAATCTTACAGAATAAATTCAAATGCTTCGCAGATTTGTAGGCAAATATAAAGTGATGGATCCCTTGGTCATCGGTCCTGTATATTTAGGTTTGGTATTCAATTTGATAACCTGTGTTTTGAGTTGATTGTAGCCAACTCCTGGGATGTTTGGGAGAAAATGCATTTTTATTGAAACATGAAGAATGTAGCATGACAATGTATACATTAGCTCATGCTGGAGTCCCTTCCTGGTGTAGTGGCTAGCCCCGGAGGTCTGGGTTCGATGCCTGGTTCTGCCAAGAAATGTAATTCTGTTGTGAGGGCTGAGGCTGTCTTGACGAAAGAATTCAGGATGAAAATTATTAAATGTAAAACATAAATATTGGAATGCAGTCAAAAGAAATCAGAAACCCCAATAGATGTCGCATTGGCAGGGGAAAAGCTAGAGGAGGTAGGAGACTTCTGTTAGCTAGGAAGCAGACTAACCAGTTATGGACGAAGCAAAGAGGATATAAAATGTAGGTTGGCTCAGGCAAGGAAAGCATTTCTACAGAAGAGGAATCTGTTGACATCAAATATAGATTTAGGTATTAGGAAGTCATTTTGAAGACCTTTGTCTGGAGCGAGGCACTCTATTGAAGTGAAACTTGGACTGTTAAAGCAGCAGAAAAGAGGGGAATTCAAGCGTTTAAAATGTGGTGTTTCAGATGGATAGATAGGGTTACAAATGAAGAGGTATTATGATAAGTGGGAGATGAGGGATATCTGCCGACTGCTAATGAAGAGAAGAGTTAGGTTGGTAGGACACATACTAAGGCATCCAGGCACGCAGCCATGTAGCCCTATGTACTTTGGGTGTATGCAGAATCTGTCTGATAACCTGTGTTAATTGTGATGGCTGTATTAGTGTGTGTTATGTGATTCAGGTAGAAGGACTGCAGACGATCAATTTTCAAGTTGTTCCTACTTTTGCTTCCAAATGCTACCGTCCACGACACAAACTGCAGACTTGGCCAACAGATGGCATCGCAAACAGCACCTGGCAGTGAACGTTGGAACTAATATAGTGTTTGGCTTTACACAAGTATAGTTAGTGGAAGGTTCTTTTACATACCATCAGTCTATAACTTGGCCCACCGGCTTTACGTCCTCTCTGAAGGAAGACATACTGAGGGATTTTTAACGCTCTTAAAAATCTGACGACTTCGGCCGGGTTTGAACATGCGAACTTTGGCATAGAAACTCAGCATGCTACCAACTGCGTCACCGAGGCCGCCTAAAAACATAGTTATAGCAGGGACAGTTGAGGATAAGAACTGTAGAGGTAGACCTAGGTCAAAGTATGTTAAACAGTTGTAGGGTGTGGTAGCTTTGTGGAGATAAAACGATTAGCTCAGGACAGGGAGCGTGGAAGGCTGCATCAAACCAGTCGAAAGACAAAATACTCAAACAGCAACAACAACGAGGGCTGGAACGGGGTCCTCTGAGGCTCGTGAGGCAAAACTGGGTTCGATTCCCACCTCAGCCATTCTTGAAGGGGACTCCCCATTTCTGCTCCAGGCAAATGCTGGGATGGTTCCTAACTTAAGGCCACAGCTGCCTAATCCTTACCTTAATTACAAATACAGCCATCACAATAACACAGGTTTATCAGACAATCATTCCACACCCACCCAAGTACACGGGACTAAATGACCACCATGTCCAAACCCCTCAAATGGAGGAGAGTCAAAATGCTTCTGGTTGGCTTGGATGGAGATTCAAAATCTCCGAGTAGAAAATTGGGAGGAATGATTTTGGTGAGTGTAAAGCTAACCTCCAATCATGATATAAAATAACGGCATCTGTATCTACAAACGAGAGGGAGGGAATCTGATGGAAAACAAATTTGATTCTCGGAGTATTGATTACAAAGCAATGAAAATTCTAATGAAATTCAGGGACCAGCTGTAAAGAAATAAATTGCCACAAACGATGATGGAACGTTGTCCAATAGTGAGAAATGTAATGCCGGTGTGTTTCTTGCCAGCACCCAGTCTTGTTCCTCATTCAATCAACAATTGCTAGGGACTTACTCCCTCATGTTTGATTTGTATTTCTGAATGAGCTTCTAGTAATCAGACTGGGCCACTGATCAAGAAATTAGACGGAATTCCACTCAACGGCTGTCGCCGAATGACAAAGGTACTTGACTGGTAAATTTCCTGTTTGGAATAAAATATGTGATCTAGACAAGTTGACTAATGATGGTTTAGGTGATCCCTCATTATGGCTTTCGAAACTTTCAGTGTTGTGGTAACTGTATATTGAAATTGACTTTATTTAATTTAAATGCCTCCAGTAATAATTTGGTAACTGTGCCTTTTGGGCTTCTCATAAGCCCTACAACGATGATATTTCCATTGATCTAGTTCTCTTTAAAGTAGGGAACTATGTGCTTGTAGATGCGTCTTCTCAGAATCAACTCTACTTAGCTGTTCAGAATCATCTATAAACCTAACATCCCTCTCTTCTGTTAGCTGCAAGGATATCCACACGACGCACACCATCTCCTGCAGCAAGACATTGAGCTAACTCATGAACTAGGAAGAAACTTTTTCTCCGCCGCCATTTGGTGTTACCTTATTTGTTTTTACAGTTGTAGGTTTTTTCTTCTTGGGTGCTTGTCTCCTAAGTGTTTCACAGTAATGGCCACAATCAGTGGCTTGAGGTATGACAAGACATTCAAAAACATAAACGTATTGTTACGTGCCACCCCCCCTAGTGGCACTTTTGTTAACTGGATTACGGTGGGTTGAAGCACAACACAGGTTGTTCCTTTAAATGAAATAATTAACTTTATTGCGGCCAGAACATACACCACTCATCAGCAAATACAAACAATTAGAACCTCACTCCAGTTTCCTCAAGTCTCTTCCTTATGGAGAGCTCTTGCCCCCTTTCACTTGTCAACAAACCACAGAAGTTAAACCGTCCTAATGAGTCCGGTGGCCGTGACAGAAGCTACCTGCACCTCTTCCTCGAGTTCACCAACCACAGTTACTTACGGTAATCCGCTACCCGCTGTTTCGCTGTCCACAAGCAGGGGAAACAATGTCACTGGATTTCGTAACTCGCACGGCACTTCGTCACCACACTTCTGTTGCACTCGCTCTAAAACACACACCCACAGAAAACTCGGTCCCCTCACTGTTGAAGCCGCTTATATAGCAGTCCGGTGACTCAATAAATGCTTCTAGATCCATCCAGGGTTCACGGCTTCTCGAGGTTTCCATCGCTGGCTCCGTCACGAATATTCTGGACCATCGCTTTGTCCTAGTAGCCCTGTTGCATAAGGCACACGCAATACACGAGGCAGGGCCCAGCCCAGCCCTGGGGCAGTTGTGACTCATGCGGCGAGCGATGACACAAACTCACAGCCGTAACACCACCCCCTTCCCAAAAAGGCTGATCGTCCCGATCAATCATTGGTCCGTCTGTGTCCCTCCGTAGGCTGCCAGGCGATCTCGATGCACGATCTTCATCTTCGCCCTCGGGCTCCGCTGGATCCTGTAGACGACATCGTTGATCCGTTTCACGACTCGGTACGGTCCCTCCCAGGACTTCTGCAGTTTGGGTGACAGGCCTTTCTTCCGTAATGGGTTGAAGAGCCAGACCAGGTCGTCCTCGTGGAATCCGCCGGCATCCGTCTGCTGGTCGTATCGGGTCTTCATTCGGTCGTTCTCGATCCGCAGTTTCCTCCTCGCGAACGCGTGCACGTCCTCCAGTTGGTCGACCAGTTCTTGACAATACTGGCTTACCGGGATCGGATCATTCCCAGGTCGGCCGAAGGCAAGATCGGCAGGTAGACGGAGCTCCCTCCCAAACATGGCCCGGGCTGGTGTGCACCCGGTGGCTTCATGCACGGCGGCGCGGTAGGCCAGGAGAAATAGTGGAAGATGTTTGTCCCAATCCCTCTGATGCTCGCTGACGACTATTCGGAGATGTTTCTCGATGGTGCGATTGAATCGCTCTACCATCCCGTCAGACTGAGGGTGTAGTGGCGTTGTCCTTATCTTCCGGATTCCCAGCTGCTGGCATAGATTCTGGAACACCTGCGACTCGAAGTTCCTCCCTTGGTCGGAGTGCAGCTCCAGGGGTACTCCGTACCGGCTAACGAATTCCTTCACCAGGGTCTCTGCGATCGTCGCGGCTTCTTGGTTAGGGAGCGCATACGCCTCCGGCCATTTGGTGAAGTAGTCACTGACGACCAATATGTAGCGGTTCCTTGCCTCGCTTAACGGGAATGGCCCAGCGACATCGATGGCCACTCTCTCCATGGGGCCGCCCACGTTGTAGGTCTTCAGTGGACCCCGTCGTCTTCGTCCTGGGCCCTTGCTGGCTGCGCAATCGTGGCACCTCGCGCAGTGGTTCTCCACGTCAGTTCGGCACCCGATCCAGTGGAACCGCTCTCTCAGCTTCTCCAGGGTTTTCTTTATCCCTAGGTGTCCACCAGATGATCCTCCATGGACTTCCTTCAGGACTTCCTCCGTCATAGCCTTTGGAACGACGACTTGTTCCCGAGATGTCTCCCCGTCGGTGCTCTCCCAGGTACGGCATATGAGGCCATCCCTCACAACCAGCGAGTCCCACTGCGCCCAGTAGGACTTAAACTTTGGGCTGTAGTCACTCACAATGTTCCACCCGGGTCTGGGGACACAGGCCCTCTTCCATTCGGTTATCAGTCCCAGGTCATCATCTTCCGCTTGTGCCCGCGTGATAGATTCGCGGCTCCAGCTCCCTTGAAGTTCCACGGTAGTCCTTCGGCACTGTATCCCGGTGTTCTCCTCCCTTCGGGCACAGATGGTGCAGTCTTCGGGGCACGGTCTTCGTGACAGGGCGTCGGCGTTAGAATGCAGTTGGCCTTTCCTGTGCTGAATCTCAAAGTTGTACTGTTGAAGCCTCTCTAACCACCGCGCGAGTTGACCCTCGGGCTGCTTGAAGTTCAGGAGCCACGACAGGGATGCATGGTCGGTCCTGATGGGAAATTCTTGCCCGTACAGATACTTGTGGAAGTGTTCAATGGTCTTCACGATGGCGAGCAGCTCCTTCCTGGTGATGCAGTAGTTCCTTTCTGGCTTTGACAAGGCCTTGCTGAAGTAGGCCACTACTCTCTCCTCGCCGTCCACTACTTGCGACAGGGTCCCCCCTATGCCAAAGTCGCTGGCATCGGTATCGACGATGAACCTTGTTCCAGGTCTGGGGTAGGCCAGAATAGGCGCGGTGCACAGAGCCTGCTTGAGTTGTTCGAAGGCACTGGGGCATTCTGCTGTCCGTGTGAAGAGTTGGTCCTTCTCAGTCTGTCGATGTAAAGGTTTGGCGATGTCGGCGAATCCTTTCACGAACGACGGTAATAAGTGCAGAGTCCCAGGAAGCTTCGTAGTTGGGACTTGTCCTTCTGAACTGGCCACTGCCTCCCAGCTGCGGTCTTTTCTGGGTCGGTGCGCACCCCTTCCTCGGAGACAATAAGCCCAAGGTACTGGACCTGCTTCTGGAAGAGCTGACACTTCTTGGGGCTCAACTTCAGCTGGGCAGCCCGTAGCTTCAACAAGATCTCCTTCAGGTTGCTGTAGTGCTCCTCGAAGCTTTTTCCCAGAACGATGACGTCGTCTAGGTAGACCAGGCAGGTCTTCCAGTGTAGTCCCCTCAGAATGGACTCCATTAGCCTTTCGAAGGTCGCAGGGGCGTTGCACAGACCGAATGGCATGACGGTGAACTGCCAGAGCCCGCTGCCCACAGAGAACGCAGTTTTCTCGCGGTCCTTAGGGTGGACCTCCACCTGCCAGTAGCCACTCTTCAAATCCAAGGTGGAGAACCATCTCGACCCTGATATGGTGTCCAGCGTGTCGTCGATATTGGGTCGAGGGTAGCTGTCCTTTTTCGTGACGTCGTTCACCCGCCTGTAGTCCACGCAGAACCTGGTGGAACCGTCCTTCTTCTTCACTAGCACGACCGGAGAACTCAAAGGACTATGTGATGGCTCGATCACCCCTTGCTCCTTCATCTCTTCTACCATCCGGTCGACTTCGGCTTGCATGGCGAGCGGGACACGTCGGAATGGGGCCCTAATCGGTGCGCTGTCCCCAACGTCGATTCTGTGCTGGACCAAGCTTGTCCTGCCGAAGTCTTTGCTCCCCACGGAGAAGACATCCTGGAATTCGCGTAGCAGGTCCTGAAGTTGGCGTGATTGCTCCTCGTCTAAATGGTCCTGGGATCCTTGGTACAGCTTCTGTAGTTCTTCTGGCAGGGCGCGTCTTCTTCGGTTGTCCGTCTGCAGGTGTCCGTCTGTCGTGTCTGTGATGCGAGCAATCCAGGTAACGGGCCCGCAGACTCCTAGGTTGGTGTCCTGGTGAACCGTAATATCGTAGTCGTTCAGGTTGGACAGGCGGACGTACGGCCGAGGCGTCGTGTTGATGAGGGTCTTGGCAACTAGCAATCCTCTTGTCTGGATGTCCTCATATTTTGGCTCGATGACAGCCGCCACTCCCTCAGCAGTTCCGTCGACAAATACGGCAGCGCTGACTTCCGTCCTGGCGGGAACGATGACGTCCTCTCTCAGCCTTACTAGTCGTGCGGCGACGGCCTCGTGTGCTGGTTGCAAAGCAAGTTCCTCTCTTCCGAAGTGCAGAGTGTTGGTACTCAGATCCAAGATGATGTTGTTCTGGTCCAGGAAGTCCAGTCCGATGATCACTTCATTTGATACGTCAGCCACAAGCACTGGATGCTTTATCGCCCGTCGACCAATGATGAACTCCAGTGATGCTTCGCCATGTACCGGTGCGGTCTCTCCGGTCGCGGTTATTAGCTGGAGGTTCCTTTGTGTGGGTTGCACTCTCCACTTCCGGATCACGGTGGGGCTGACGATGGTCCTCGATGCTCCCGTGTCGATTAGCATGGGCCAACCCACTCCGTTGATGACTCCGTCGACCATCAGGCTGCTATTGTCCCTCCGTAACTTCGTCACACGCACTTGGACTGCCGGGGCTTGACGACTGTCACACGCCAACCTTTGCCCCCCCCCCCCCCCCCCCCAAGGCTGGCTAATACTCGTTTCCCTGGGCCGTGCGGTTTTCAGACGACTGATTTCCCGTCGGATACCCTCGGCGGCGGCGATCACCGCAGTCCTTGCCCAGGTGGCCCTTCTTACCGCAGGCCCAGCAGGTCGGTAGTCCTCTTCCGGGCCGCCTCTCCGGTTGTCTTCCGGCTGTGTCGTTGCTGGTGGTGGCGCGACTATCAAAGAAACGGCTTAGCGCCTCTATCAATTCGTCGGCCAGGGGTTTGGTCTCGTTGGGTTTTGCTGGTTCATCGACGTCCACTTGACGCACACGCGCGTGCATTCTGGATGCCTGTTTTGCCGTCTCGAACTCAAGTGCGCGGCTCAGCGCATCTGCCAGGGTCTTATTGCGCGCGAGTCGCAGCGCCTGTTGAGTGCCCGAGTCCCGTAGCCCGTCGGTGAAGGTCTGCGTCGCAATCTGTTCCAGAAAGTCGGCCGGCGCTGTTGGATAGGCGAGCCTTACGAGGCGTGCAATGTCCATCTCGAACTCCTGCAGGGTTTCCGCGTTCTTCTGTACCCGGGTCCGGAGCTGCATCTGGTAGGCCTGCTGAAGATGGCTATCTCCATATCGGGACTCCATATGGGTGATCAGTGAAGCGTAGTCCTGGGATCCAGTCGGGATGGCCTGAACGACGTTAAGGGCGTCACCTCTCAGCGCTACAATGAGAGCTGTAGCCTTTTGTGTTCCAATTATTTATGGAACAGGCCACCTCGAACTGACGTAAGTAGGTGCTCCACGGGACCTTTCCGTCGAAGGTTGGGGGCGTCACTCTGCTATGTCCCGTTCCTGATATTCCCGGTGTAACGGTGGGCGGGCGTTGGCGCAGCTCGGCAACTTGCTCTTGTAGAGCGTTGAATCTCGCTTCCATCCCCGTCGGCGGGCGTTGGCTCAGCTCAGCAATTTCCTTTTGTAAAGCGTTGAATTTCTCTTCCACCCCCGTCAGTGGGCGTTGGCGCAGCTCGGCAACTTCCTTTTGTAAGGCGTTGAATCTCTCCTCCACCTCCATCAGCGGGCGTTGGAGCAGCTCGGCAACTTCCACTTGTTAGGCGTCGAACTTCTTTTCCACTGCCGTGACTTCCTCACGCAGACCCAGTTCTAATTTCTTCAGGTCCTGTGTCAACCTATTCTGACCGTCTTCCATCTTCTTACGGCCGTCCTCTATCCTCTTCAGGTCCTCCGCTAGCTTATTTTGACCGTCTTCCATCTTCTTCTGGCCGTCTTCTAGTTTGGCAGTTAGGTCCTCGGCTAACTTCTTCTGGCCATCTTCTAGTTTGGCAGTTAGGTCCTCGGCTAACTTCTTCTGGCCGTCTTCTAATTTGGCAGTTAGGTCCATGGTTTAATTCTTCTGGCCGGCCTCCATTTTGGTTTCCATGCCATTTAACTTTTCCAGCAATGCTGCCAATTGCGCCTCCATTTTAGTTGTTTGTCTTGTAAAGGGCATGCACTCACAGGAAAATTAGAGAAAATGACCTGCTCGGGTTTGAAACCAGGACCGCCAGGTGTTGTGCTTGTGCTTGAGTTCGTAATCCGGCTTCTGACACCAGTTGTTACGTGCCACCCCCCTAGTGGCACTTTTGTTAACTGGATTACGGTGGGTTGAAGCACAACACAGGTTGTTCCTTTAAATGAAATAATTAACTTTATTGCGGCCAGAACATACACCACTCATCAGCAAATACAAACAATTAGAACCTCACTCCAGTTTCCTCAAGTCTCTTCCTTATGGAGAGCTCTTGCCCCCTTTCACTTGTCAACAAACCACAGAAGTTAAACCGTCCTAATGAGTCCGGTGGCCGTGACAGAAGCTACCTGCACCTCTTCCTCAAGTTCACCAACCACAGTTACTTACGGTAATCCGCTACCCGCTGTTTCGCTGTCCACAAGCAGGGGAAACAATTTCACTGGATTTCGTAACTCGCACGGCACTTCGCCACCACACTTCTGTCGCACTCGCTCAAAAACACACACCCACAGAAAACTCGGTCCCCTCACCGTTGAAGCCACTTATATAGCAGTCCGGTGACTCAATAAATGCTTCTAGATCCATCCAGGGTTCACGGCTTCTCGAGGTTTCCATCGCTGGTTCCGTCACGAACATTCTGGACCATCCCTTTGTCCTAGTAGCCCTGTTGCATAAGGCACACGCAATACACGAGGCAGGGCACAGCCCAGCCCTGGGGCAGTTGTGACTCATGCGGCGAGCGATGACACAAACTCACAGCCGTAACAGTATGTCAACGTTTCAACACACTCGTAGACAATTCCTGCATAATTGTGTTATGTTGGAGGGCTTGTCGCAGCCAAACCTTCGAAGCTTTGAGATATTCAACCTTGTATACTTGTAGATATTATATAAATAGTTCTTGTTTTAGGGAGCTTAATGCTTCAGTATTTCACAGCACCACTCGCTGTGTTGTGGGCTTTGGTAGTGTTACATAGAGCAATGTTGTGGGCTTTGGTAGTGTTTCATGCAGCAGTGTTGTGGGCTTTGGTAGTGGTTCATAGAGCAATGTTGTGGGGTTTGGTAGTGTTTCATAGAGCAATGTTGTGGGCTTTGGTAGTGTTTCGTAGAGCAATGTTGTGGGCTTTGGTAGTGTTTCGTAGAGCAATGTTGTGGGCTTTGGTAGTGTTTCATAGAGCAATGTCATGGGCTTTGGTAGTGCTTCATAGAGCAATGTCGTGGGCTTTGGTAGTGTTTCATAGAGCAATGTCATGGGCTTTGGTAGTGCTTCATAGAGCAATGTCGTGGGCTTTGGTAGTGTTTCATAGAGCAATGTTGTCTTGGATCTGATGATGCTTGCCCGATGAGAGAAACATGTCATCAGTGCAAATAACATTTAATCACCTGTGAATTTATTTGGGCTTATTCTCGTGTTGTTCAACTCCCATCTCGTGGTGCTTTGGCTAACACTCTAGGCTGTCACCCCGGAGGTCTGGGGGGTACACTCAGCCTCGTGAGGCAGAACTAAGAAGAGCTAGGTTCGATTCCCACCTCAGTGATCCTGGAAGTGGTTTTCCTCGATTTGTTACTTCTGCTTCAGGCAAATGCTGGGATTGTTCCTAACTTCAGGCCATGGCTATCTTCTTTGCAGTCCTAGTCTCAATTACAAATATACACACTTCTACTGACGGAACAACAACACATGTTATCACTCAGACACAACCAAGAACACGGGGCTGCATGACCACGATGTGGCAATGCATTTAAATTAACCAACAGCTTATTCGAAATAGGCTCAAACCTTTGTATATTCTGTTCTTTGCTGACTCAAGGAATTCTCTGAGCTAACATGCAGCAGAAATCTCACGACTTCACCATATTTGTAATGCAACATCGCTGTTATATATCACATTGACATCTTTTGAGTTTGCTTCTCAAATTGTATGGATCAGAGTCTCTGTAAGGAATGTGAATATATGTTTTAATGATGAAGAACTTTTCGCGAAAAAACTTATGGTAACTTTGGACTTATGTTCACCTTTATTATTACTCATAAAATCCTGGATCGTTTATTTTGAAATAATCTGGTGATGCGGATTTAAATTTCCAACCTCTTTATGTGCAAATATATTGTGTAAACACCTTTCCTCTATTTTGGATCTGGTGATTGCATTCCCAACATCTTGTGACTGTGCTAATAAATGTTGATTGATTCATCCATTTCCAGACAACATTTTCAAATACTTTCTAAATATCTGATTTTCCTTCACGGGAGCATTGGTGTAAATGGGTTAGGTTTTTAAGATTAAGTTGTGATCCTTCTGTATGTGGCTCCGAGCTATGAATAAAGAGATCTCCTTTTCTGTCATTGTTCAGGAGAATCCTGTACGAATATTTACCACACTCCACAATTACCTAGATACATCACCCTTGTGTATTGCTTTAGTTAAGATAGGAAAGGGTGCAAGATGATTTCTTGGAAAGGAAAGGTTGCAAATTTATATTTTACACATTTAAAAAGTAATGTAATAATTTGAAACATCAGTGCATGTTTAAAATGATTTGTGCATATCTGAAAGTGTATAAAACCAGCTTTTGTTTCTATGATATGAATTCTCTTACAGCTGTTGTGGGCTGTGGACAATGTTTCATTGTGTGTAAATATTCTAAAGTGTTCATCTAAGTGTAAATAAAAATGCATTTTAATGTAAACTTGTCTTGTTTGATGCTTTAACAACCATGTGCTTTGTTCCTGTAGATAGAAGCTGATCCCTCAGCACAGCAATGGCCGTTGTTTCAGTAATGGATGGTCCCTCGCACTCACATTGGTCATCTGATAAATTTCACTCACAAGGAGTGAAGTTTATACCTGTTCCAAAATAAAGTAACAATGCCAGTTATTGAATGTATTCATAGGTTGGTTAGACAGTCCGGTAACAATACTCACTGGCCTGGTAAAATTGATTATCCTCTGTAAAACGCCGAGCCTTGTATTTCTCCAAAGTCGGTCGACCTCATTCGTTTATGTTGGCTACCTACTGTATTATATTTAGGAAAATTATAAGGCGTTGTTTTAGAAAACTGTGGAATGATACAATATCTGTTAGTTTTCTTTTTATCGTCAATTTATTTTATAAATGCTGTAGTTTTTTTACGTTCTTAGCACCATTGCTCTAGTTTCAGTCGAGCGGCAGCACCGTCACTTGAGAATGCGATTACCGATATAAGTACATGATAGCGGTATTTTACTTAGTGGTTTGTAATAATCAAACTAAATATTTTATTGCTAAAACGATTTTTTACTAAGACCATAACTATATGGAGCCCATATAGCCTGCTCGTTTATCACTTTGTACAAGTGTTTCAATTACAAATACACCAGTACAGACACCACAGTGAAACTGGTTATCAGACATTCAAAACACACCCAACTACATGAACACCATGTCACAAAGCCCCTAAAAGGATTAACAAGTGCTTCTTGATTCTATTAAGAGCAATAGGACCGTAGTCCTGATTGGTAGTGAAGAAGAAAATGAAACATTCATGAGCCAGGCTGTTTTCCTAAAAGCCTAAACTTAGTAAGAGAAAGGAAACAGGCGTGTTCAGGGACAGTATTGAACAGAACTAAGAGTGCAGCTTTTACGAAGTGTTGGTGTTAGTTAAATGGCACTCGAATTGATATTTGAATACATACAGGAACATGAAGTTGCAGCCTGCTCATCACAAAGACATTTTTAATAAACATAAGTTAGTGCAAGCAAGCATTACCAACATACTTACTAAAATTTAAAGTTTTACAAAACAATTGACAAAATTTAAAGTTGTACAGAACAATTGACAATCTTCATGATAATAAGACATTCCAACACCCTCACTTAATCGATTGTTTGTACACACAACACATGAATTAATCTGCCATTCTCAAGGATACATTACAAATATGTTTCCCCTTGAAAGTGCTTTTGTTAGCACATCGGCAATCATCTGTTCAGTTGACAAGTATTGAACACTGACAACACCACATTTCACCCATTGCTTTATTTGGCAGAACCTGACATCAATGTTTTTACCCTTGCTGCCAGATATAGAAGTCATCAACGTGCAAGCCTGTCGCTACACATGTTTTACCTTCGTTCTTAGTGTAGAAACATGCATCATACTCTGAATTCTGGAACTTATGTTGAATAAGGAAATCATGGATTTTATCATTCCAGGATTTGGCAGTTTGCTTGAGACCATATATACACACATCAAAAAAAGTTTTGCATCACCTCGGTTCCAAGAGTTCCGGAACCTTTAAATACAAAGGGAATAGAGATCAACACAAACAACATTTCAGCTAGTTTTATTGCTCATGAGACCCACACATTGCATGTTGTACCATCATACAGCTAGACTTTCAGCATTTGTGGTCCAGATTGCAGTACACACCACTACCTCTAATACCCAGTAGCACGTCCTCTTGCATTGATGCATGCCTGTATTCGTCGTGGCATACTATCCACAAGTTCATCAAGACACTGTTGGTCCAAATTGTCCCACTCCTCAACGACAATTCGGCGTAAATCTCTCAGAGTGGTTGGTGGGTCAAGACGTCCATAAACAGCCCTTTTCAACATATCCCAGGCATGTTCGATAGGGTTCATGTCTGGCGAACATGCTGGCCACTGTAGTCGAGCGATGTCGTTATCTTGAAGGAACGCATTCACAAGATGTGCACGATGAGGTCGAGAATTGTCGTCCATGAAGACAAATGCCTCTCCAATATTCTGCCGATATGGTTGCACTATGGGTCGGAGGATGTCATTCAGGTATCGTAAAGCCGTTTCGGAGCCTTCCATGACCACCAGTGGCGTACGTCGGCCCCACATAATGCCACCCCAAAACATCAGGGAACCACCACCTTGCTGCACTCGCTGGACAGTGTGTCTAAGACGTTCAGCCTGACCAGGGTGCCTCCAAACACGTCTCCGACGATTGTCTGGTTGAAGGCATATGCGACACTCATCGGTGAAGAGAACGTGATGCCAAATCCGTGGGGTCCATTCAGCATGTTGTTGGGCCCATCTGTACCGCGCTGCATGGTGTCGGGGTTGCAAAGCTGGACCTCGCCATGGACGTCGGGAGTGAAGTTGCGCATCATGCAGCCTATTGCGCACAGTTTGAGTTGAAACACGACGTCCTGTGGCTGAACGAAACGCATTATTCAACATGGTGGCATTGCTGTCAGGGTTCCTCCGAGCGGCAATCCGTAAGTAGCGGTCATCCACTACAGTAGTAGCCCTTGGGCGGCCTGAGCGAGGCCTGTCATCGACAGTTCCTGTATCTCTGTACCTCCTCCATGTCCGAACAACATCGCTTTGGTTCACTCTGAGACGCCTGGAAACTTCCCTTGTTGAGAGCCCTTCTTGACACAAAGTAACAATGCGGACGCGATCGAACTGCGGTATTGACCTTCTAGGCATGGTAGAACTACAGACAACATGAGCAGCGTACCTTCGTCCTGGTGGAATGACTGGAACTGATCGGCTGTCGTACCCCCTCCGTCTAATAGGCCCTGCTCATGCATGGTTGTTTACATCTTTGAGCAGTTTTAGTGACATCTATGAACAGTCAAAGGGACTGTATCTTGGATACAATATACACAGTCAACGTCTATATGCCGGAGATCTGGGAACCGAGGTGATGCAAAACTTTTTTTGATGTGTGTAGCTCTTTGAAATCTGCACACTTGACCTTCACTGCCCTTTTCCAGAAAACCTTCCGGCTGCTCCAAGTAAATTGTTTTGGACAAATCACCATTTGAAGAAGCTGTTGTTTCGTCCACATGGTATATTTCCCAGTCTGACTCGGCAGCGAGGGCAAATACGACTCTTGGCGATAAGAGCCTTACAACAGGAGCAAAAATCTGATAGTAGTCTTTACCTGGAACCTGAGTGAATTCGTTCGCCACAAGTCTTGCTTTGTAGCGTTTGGACCCATCCAGTCCTTTCTTAAGTTTGTAGACCCATTTACACTGACTAACATTGTTATTTGTTGGTCTATCGACCAATCTCCAACTTTGATTGTCAGTTAATGACAACATTTACTCTCGAATGGCATTTCTCCACATCTTCTGATCTGACCTCGAACACACTTCTGAATAATTTTTACGATCTTGTGGCCCAACAGTCAGAAAAGAGTATTTATAATCCTCATCCCTCTTGGCCTTTCTGGTACGTTGGGGATATCTGATCCCCATACTATCAGGACGGTCATGCTGGGGACCAGGCTCATGACTAACAATATCCTCAATTGAGCTATCATCACTACCATTATAGAGGTTAGAAAATGTCAAAACCACTATCACTATCAGATGATTCAGCTGGTGTAGTGTCATTGGACACAGTCATAACCCTTTCAGTTTCATCTCTCAAAACATCAACATCGTGGTGATCAACAAACGTATTAATTACAGGCACTGACATGTCATTTACAGCATTAGTTACTGGTTTATTTGCATTCACTTGGAATGATGGACCTTCAAGGAAAATAACGTCCTAGCTACAACAATACGCTTTGGGTCACTTTTTCTTAGAGGGCGGTATCCTCTTTGTGTTTCACATAACCGACAAATATCATCTAAACAGATTTCTTGTCGAACTTCTGCCTTTCAACACCAGGGACATGAATCTGTGCTTTACAGCCAAAAATGTTAAGGCTGGAAATATCAACTTTTACTCCAGTCCATGCCTCTGGTACGAGATCCCTTACAGCGGCTGTGGGTGATCGGTTCTTGAGATAGATGGCAGTGTTCATAGCCTCTGCCCAGACCTGACTCAAACAACATGCAGCGAGCTCTCTCCGCCAGGGCCCTGTTAGTACTTTCAGCAATACCATTTTGCTGAGGACTAGATGGAATACTGGTTTTATGAATAATTCCGTTCTCCTGTAAAAACAAATCAAATTCCTTACTAGTATATTCTCCTCCATTGTTGGTTCTTAGACACTTAATGCGCTTATTGAGCTGGTTCTCTACCTTCTCCTTGAAGAGGCGGAATTTTGAAAAAACTTCAGATTGAGAAGCAATCATATATCCAAAGATTTCCTAGTAAAGTGATCGACAAAAATCAAACGGTATCTGGCTCCGCCTCACGATTGCACCTCCATGGGACCTTGTACATCACTGTGAATAACATCTAGAACAGATTTAGCTTTGTTCCCTTTTTTAGGAAATGACTTGACTGTTTTCTTACATTCCAGGCAGGTAAAACGAACGTTTTGATTGATTTAATTCAACTTCATGCCAGTGACCATATGTAGTAGTTCTCTCATACCTTTACGGTTTAAATGACCCAGCCTTTTGTGCCACAGTTCCCCATCAAACATACCTTCACTGGTTCCTGTGAACACCCAGCTATTGAGTATAAACCATCTTGTTATACACACTTAAACTCTAAATTTCCATCAATAGAAAATTTGATCCATCAAGACTATAGGGCTCATGGTTGGTTGGTTCTTAAGTTTAGGGGCTGCGACAACGCGGTCATGTAGCCCCGTGTACTTTGGGTGTGTGTAGAATCTGTCTGATAACCGGTGTTAATTGTGATGACTGCATTAGTGTGTGTTATATGTTTTTTAATTCATGTAAGGACAGCAGACTTTTGCATTTTTAAATAGTTCCTACTTTTGCTGCCAAACGCCATCGTCAACGACTACTAGTTCAGAACTTAGCTACCAGACGCCACCGCAATCGGCTCTTGGCAACGAACGTAGGAACCTAAGAGCGTTGTTTACATTCTTAACCTATACAATTTAGCTTCACACAGGTGTAATCAGTGGAAGGTTCTTTAACATGCCATAAATCTATGACATGGGACCGCCGACTATAGGACTCATTGTCAAAGACAAGATTTTATCCTTTTACTGTCATTTTATGTACTGAGAGCAAGTTTGTAGATAAGTTTGGAACATAAAGTACTTCAGTCCCTGTTTTTATATTATAACTAGCTGTACCCGACATGCGTTGCAATGCCAATCAAAGAAAGTTTTGGCGTTGTAACTTTGTTTGTTGAAGTGCTTTTGGATTCCCAATATTTTTTTCTTTTTCCGTTAACCACCTCTAAACTACTGTATCGTAAATTGGTTTACTATCTCAAAAAAAATAAAAATAAATGGGAGCGTGCTCAACAACTCGCCAAAGTTTCATCGCAACGAAATGGTATATGAACGCATATGGGACTTTCTTGAAACGATTCGAGCGCCGTCACCCATTTGTTGAATATACTCGTACGCTAGCTATTGTAAAATGGATTTACTAAGTCGAAAACCTTCCCTGGCGTGTACACAACAACTCATGAAAGTTTCATCGCAATAGGATGATTGGCATATGAACGCATACGGGATTTTGTTTAAACGATTTGCGCGCCGTAACTAATTTGCTGAATCTACTTGTGCGCCACCCATTGAAAAACGGATTTTGCTAATTCATACACCTTCAAAGAACTGTGCTCAACTCACCAAAGTTTTATCATAATCGGATGAATGGTATATGAACGCTTACGGGACTTTGTTGAAACGATTCACGCGCTGTCGCTCATTAATTGAATCTACTCGTGCGCTACCAATTGTAAAATGGATTTACTTTATCAGTAATCTTTGCAGGAGTGGAAACAACTTTTCTCCAAATTTCATTGCAATCGCATGAAAGGTACATGAACGCATACGGATTTTTTTTTAAACAATACGCGTGCCGTTATACATTTGTTGAATTTACTCGTGCGCTACCTATTGTAAAAAGGATTTACTAAGTCAGAAACCTTTCCTGGTGTGTGCACAACAAATCATCCAAAGTTTCATAGCAAACGGATGAATGGTTTATGAACGCAACGGGACTTTGTTTAAGGGATTCGCGTGCGGTCATACATTTGTTGAATCTACTTGTGCGATACCTATTGTAAAGTGGGTGTACTAAGCCAGATACCTTCCCTGAAGTGTACACAACATCTCACCCAAGTTTCATCGCTATCGTACGAATGGTATATGAACGCATACGGGACTTTGTTGAAACGCTTCGCGCGTCTTCCCTCATTTGTTAAATCTACTTGTGCGCTACCTATTGTAAAATGGATTTACTAAGCCTGAAACTTTTCCTCGTGTGTACACAACAACTCACCCAAGTTTAGTCGCTATCGGACGAATGTTATATGGACGCATACGGGACTATGTTGAAACACCTCACGCGTCGTCGCTCATTTGTTTAATATACTTGTGCGATACCTATTGTAAAGTGAATTTACTAACCCAGAAACCTTCCCTGAAGTGTACACAACACCTCACCCAAGTTTCATCGTTATCAGACGAATAGTATATGAACGCATACAGGACTTTGTTGAAACGCTTCGCGCGTCGTCGCTCATTCATTGAATATACTCGCGCGCTACCTATTATAACATGGATTTACTAAGCCAGAAACCTTGCCTGAAGTGTCCACAACCTCTCACCCAAGTTTCATCGCTATCGGACGAATGGTATGTGAACGCATACAGGACTTTGTTGAAACGCTTCGCCCGTCATCGCCCATTTGTTGAATCTACTCGTGCGCTGCCTATTTTTAAGTGGATTTACTGAGCCAGAAACCTTCCCTGAAGTGTACACAACATCTCACCCAAGTTTCATCGCTATCAGACGAATAGTATATGAACGCATACGGGACTTTGTTGAAACGCTTCGCGCGTCGTTGCTCATTTGTTGAATATACTCATGCGCTATATATTATAATATGGATTTACTAAGCCAGAAACCATGCCTGTAGTGTATACAACCTCTTATCCAAGTTTCATCGCTATGGGACGAATGGTAGACTATGTGAACGCATACAGGACTTTGTGGAAACGCATCGCCCGTCATCGCTCATTTGTTGAATCTACTCGTGCGCTACCTATTGTTAAGTTGATTTGCTAAGCCAGAACCCTTACCTGAAGTGTACAGAACATCTCACCCAAGTTTCATCGCAATGGGATAAATGGTATATGAACGCATGTGGGACTTTCTTGAACCAAACGCACGCCATTTTGTTGAAGCTACTCGTGCGCCATCTACTGTAAATTGGATTTACTACGCCTATAACTTTTCCGGGACTGTGCACAACAACTCACCAAAATTTGATCGCAATCGGATGAATTGTGTATGAACGCATTGCCATTACGCATTTATTTAAACTACTCTCACGCTATGTATTGTGAAATTGATTAACTATGCCTATGAACATCCCAAAAGTGTGTACAACAACTCACCAAAATTTGATCGCAATCGGATGAATGGTTTATGAACGCATAAAAGACGAACAGACAGACATTCCTTTTATATATATATATAAGATTACCAAGATTCAGGACAGCCTTACCGACACCTTCAGACAATATCTCAGAATCGTCTACAACGCTGACTGACGTACGTACATTTGAGTCAGTATCTTGCAGTGATGCCATTTCCTTGGTCATGTGGGACGTTGCAGCTGAGGCGATGACCCTTGGTAGTCAACGCCTTGGTGAGGAAAGTCTTCTGATGTTGGTCAGCAGTTGATGCACGGTCGCCTGAAATTTCTTGCTTTTCTTCAACTTCGGACAATTGGGTCGACCATGTTCAGGGCTGACACACTCGTAACATTTAAATCCTGGATCGCCTGGCTTTCTCTTATAATTTTTCTTCCTGCATTGATTGGAGAACAAAGCAGTGGCAGATGATGATTCACATTCTCGCTTCACTCTTCTCCTCTCGCTTTCACCCAGAAGAGCAACCTTTAGGCTACATCTTCTGAAGCGAGGTCTTCCTTCAACTGCTGGTTCAGCACCGCCACGAAATGTTCATTTGAGACTTCATTCCTCATAACGAATGAGACCCAATTATCTTCAATAGTTTCACCTATATCAGCAAGTTTCTGCACGGTCATCATGATGTTGTTGACGAACTCTTCTATTGTGCTGCCTTCTTGCCTCATGTTGAACAATTTCCGTGTTAGCTCGAACTTTGTGGCCATACTACATCCCTCGAAGGTCTTTTTGAGGTTATTCCAGGCATCCATCGAGTTGGTAGCGTTATGCACGTGAAAATAGCAGGAAGGTTAACAGCCAGGCATACTTTTTGCCAGCTCACTCTGCTGGTCACGAATTGTGTCCACATGCGAAGTGCACCGCCCTATTAAAATAAACATATTCTTGGCGTGCCTCCTAGCTGCATCACTGGAACCAACTAGAAAAGAAAGGAGTACGCAGTGAAAATGGATGTTAATTTCTGACCTGTGCTGGGCCCGTACTTGCAGGCCAGATGTGCCGAGCGACTCCAGACTCCGTGAAGGTGGTCCCACGACGAGTGGTAGGAATACCCTCCTGGTGCTAGACAGCTAGAATAAGTTAGGCCTAGGTTTGAAGAGAGAGAGAGCAGCCCGATCGCCAAACACTACTAAATGAGACACATGGGTAAAGAAATGGAAATTTAATGAATTGAAACCGAACACACAAAGAAACCCGGCCAGAATAACACACACAAAAAAGAATACCCTTCACCTAGGGGTCAAATAAAGACACTTTCAAACGGCGAAGATAAATATAAATAACAATAAATAACTTACGATAGTAAATAACGTTAACACATTAAATTCATACCTGTGCTCACTTCGGTGAAAACGATGTAAAAAGGGAGGAAGTAAAAGATCAAGAGGCAATCAAGCCGGTCGCTGGTCAACAACAATCACTTCTCAGCCAAGAGATGGATGGTTGTCTTGACGACCACAAATAACAAGCATAGCAAAGATAAAACAAGAGGCTGTGTGCGTGTCGCAGAGGCTGTGGCGAGCAATGGGGATGCGATCGAGCTGGCAGTCCCCAGAGAAAAAGAAATGCAAAAACCAAAGATACTACAAGGAGAAACAAATGACGTCAAGTGTCCGTGAAATATATCATGATACATACACGCAATCAAACACACAAAATGCCAGCCGTCGATGCAGTAAGAAAACACAAAGCAACTCGTGCTTGTAGGTAGTCTAGCAAAATATGCTAAACCTATATAGTCCCCAACTTACGTTCCGAGTTCGAGCTGAATACGGTAAGGCCTACTTAAAGTTACCGCCGTGATTCAGTTGCACGAAGCATGGAATGAAGGGAATACATAAGGGCTAAAATATATGGTGTCATGCCTCGTGTTGGGAGAATGGTCGAAACGCCAACGTCCACAAACAACGGGAGACCCATTCAAAAACATGCCCAATCCAAACAGCATCAATGCACCTGGCAGCAAGAAAAACATACACTCACAAAATCACTCGCAGATATATTTCACGGCACAAATAAAAGGTTAAACGAAGACTCAAACAAAATAAAACAGGAGACCGCCATTTCGATTGGTTCCACAGCAAATCCAAACACACGACGAAGATCAAAAAGAAAAGTTAAATTTAGGAAATGAGCATAGTGGACACAAGGTTAGATGTATTACTTACATGAGTAAATGGAAGGCTTCGGCATAATAACAATGTTAAATAAAAAGGAAAAACATTACATTTTAAATAATAAGGCGGAGAGCCTCAAGGCACGTCCGGACAGAACGTATCTCACATGGCGACTGAGTCTACCGGGACGGCCGCCAAAGAAAATAAAGAAATGAGAGATGTTAAACATGGCTCAGGATCCACACCACCCCCCAAAAGAAAAATTATTTATAATAATAAAAGATTTTTCTTTTTACATCACTAAGCACCACCGCTTTGAAATCAATCATGTCCCAAGTGTTCCAAAATACACAACATCCTTATCACACAGGTGGTTTGTCAACAACTATAACAGTACACAAAATATGAGGGGGGAGGGTGATCGATATAACAATCACTTAAGGGGAGGTATGACTGAGTTTTTCAACTTCCACAGTTTTTATCATATCATTACAAAAAATTAAACCACTTGCATAAACAGTTGCTGGCATCTAATGTTCTAATTTGTAATTAAATAGCTTTGTTAGTTTTTGAGATATTGCACTTTTTTGTATTCAAAAAGTGGTCACATAAAAAAAGTCCCTTGCGACAAAGTTTTTGTTCGACCAAGCTGATTTTAAAAAAAATGTTGTTATGATGTATAGAAACAATAATTGCTTTGGGTTTTTGTGTTAGATGAATACTGTTCTTTCCAGAAAAGTTTAAACTTTCATTTTATATATTTTTAAAATTTCAGCATTAATAGTTTAAAGTTATCTATCAAAATTCATACTAAAACTCAGAGAAGTTCAAAACCAGAAACAAGTTTACATTAGTGTACCTTTTTCAACTACTTTACCAAGTTTCAACAACATCTGAAAAGAATTGCATCGCAAGGAGCATTTTGTACACAGAAAAACATTGGAAAAGAGCAATGCGAGAAAAAGGCAAGTTAATATTTACTCACTCAAAACTGCCCTGCCCCATATGTTTCCCCTTCACATCTCCTCGTTCTTTCTTCCTTAGATATCTTCTGCCATTTTACATACCTCCTAGTCATTTTCTCCCGATCACAGCCCCTCTTTTGTGCCTGAGTAACAGGTCTAACATCTTGTAGTTTGCATAGAGAACTTGAGTTTATAGGGATGGTCGAATTTCTGATGGAATGAAGGGTTTCCAGAGTTTTGTAGTGCCCCATATTGAATTCTGAGACAGCCCTGAGGATACCAAGTTCCAGTTTTGTCTTGGAAACAAATATCTCCTTAGGGCATTTACTCCACACTACATTATGGAGGGACTCGTTAGCATTCTGAGTCTTCCCCGCTGTACAACGCTGCAATATCTGATCTGATGCTAGTCTCAGATACACAGGTGCTATCTTCTCAACAACAGAAGGATTCAGCTTGCAACTCATTCTACTGTGGCTATCATTTGGTTTTCCTTCTGCCTGTTGTCGGTTATAGAAGCACCAGGAGTTGATACCCTTAGGACAAGTCAAATGCTGAGGCTTGCGGTCAGTTGACATACAGTGTCTAAGAGTTGCAAAAACTGCCCTCTTCATTTTTCCTACATCTGGAATATTATTGACAATGGCATGCCTATAATAATGGGTCAATTTAGTTATAGTGCTGTCTTTCAAGTTGCCCTCTTTACGCCCACCCAGTGTCACACCCTTCACCCTCCATTCCTTTACAGTGTTACGAAGAGCAGTACCAAGTCGCTTAGAAATATGGTTTATGCATTCTTCTTTCTCAATCCTTTGTTCTGGACCGTACACCTCAATCTCATTCAAGTGGGCGTAGGTCTTGGCATCCCCATCTGACAACACCGATGTGTATCGAAAACCATTGTCAATGGATCTCTTCCACAGGATCTCTCCAATGTCTTTTTCCATTGCATTGGAGGACCCATCATAATTTTTCTGGCATTCATCTGAGCTCTTATGACCCTCTCACCAAATATTATATTCTGCACTATTTTTTCCCAGGTCCCTTTCTGCAATAACACACTGATGGCAATACTTTGACAGAACATGGTAGTCTAACACAACTCCAGTCAGAATGCCAATTACGAATCCTGCACCATAATTCGATGTATGGCCACGTTTCTGCCATGTTGCATCATATGAAACACCTATGTCAATGGTCTGTTCATCACTAGCCCCATGAGCATTGTGTACTACTTGTGCAGCCATAGAAAGTACTTCTCTTCTCATTAATTTTCCCTCATCTATGAGAATTCTAAGGTGTTTTGCAAAAGGCCTTCGACCTAAAGTGTTCATACCCATACCTATAGAAAATGTCTCCAGCCCACGCTGGCCTTTACCTAAACTACTAAATGTTTCAACCATAGAATTGTTCACATGGAAACCAGGTCTTTGAGAATTATCATCTTTAATTCTTGGTGAAGTGTAGGTGTTAGCAGAAACATAACCACATGTTCTGCATTTAATTATAATTTTAGAGGAGAACCCATGAGTTTCCCTAAATTCAATACAAATAGATTTGTTCTTACACTCACCACACAGTAGCTCCTTCACTAGTTCTTGCCAAACATCCTTATGCACCAAGGTATAGATCACAGACCCAACACTTTGTTCTGCACTGGCAGAAACAGAAAATAAATTTATTTTCCTCTCAGATGCAGACATATCTGCATCTAGTGAGCTACTAGAAACGTTATTCACTTCTTCATTAGGCCTAACTGAACTGACTTCTTGTCCTGGTTTCTGACTCTTTCTTTTAGCTATAGCTAATTTGGCAGCCTTACTTTTCTTTGAGGGACGTTTTTTCACTGGTCTATAGCTACACCTAGGACTCTTTTGAATTTCCATGGTTTCTCACTAATAATAATAATCACTATTGCTATAGGCCTAACCTAAAAACTATAATCACTACTTATCTTTACACTAAAACGACGCACTAAGACATCTACACTATAAATTACACAACTACAAAGGAAATAAGACGAAACACATCACTGAATAATCACTAGTTTGGATATGTAATTCGCTGTACTGAAACCACACGTTACTTTTGCATTACAATAACATAAACAAACAGGGGAAGCCATGCTTGTACTACTACAGTCAACACAAATACGAAATTCAGAATGTAAATAATACAAACATATATATATATAATATTAACTATCATAGTATAGTTGTGTGAAAAAAAATGGAATGCAATTTAGAAGAGAGAAATCGTTCTCTAAATTAGTTAAAATTGAACTATTAAACGACATAACGTAGTTATATGGACTACGTAGTAAACAAACGACTGTCAGCTTGCACAGGTGTGCCTCTACGACACATACGCCACCGAATACTTGAATAATCGACAAAAAACATACAGAAAACTATCATTATGCTATTACAGGAAAAGTGGGCGTGGTAGTGGGCTATTAAATGCCATGCGCGCTCACATTAAATGGCCTCTACAAGCTTCAAAATAGCCGGAATTACTAAACTGAGATGATTTTCTGAAAGAGGAAGAATTAGGGTATTTTTATATAAATAAAACAAAAAAACGAGTTTTTGCTTGAAAATCCGAAAAATTCAGTCATACCTCCCCTTAAGCAATTGAGCCATATCAGAAAGAATACAGTTATAAAATGAAGTAATATATAAAAATAATCAGATCGCTTCGGCGATCGCAATATCAGGACAGAACTCCTTCGGGGTCCCCAAGGGCGCGCGTTCCTTTGACGATCCCTGGGCTTGTCATAATGGTATTACGGTTCGCCTGCGCGTTACAATGACAAGAAAAGTAGATAGAGACACGGACGAAAATCATAAACAAAAGACTTTCGCCCTTTGACGCCGAAGTCTGCCATTCTCCTTATACCCATCATGAAAGTGACGTATTAAAATAACAAAGAAGCGATATAATGTGTCCATTATTTATAGAATATAAATTCTCTACTGGCCGAGATCGCAAAAATACATATTTTTACAATAAATATTAAGTTACACAGAGTATGTAGGCCTATTTCTTCTTGTATTATTTTCTTTCTTGAGCTCGTAAATTTGTACTTGACTCTGCTCGGTCAAAATTGGTTCAATAATAGGCAGGTCAAGGAGACGCCATATGAATACTAGCTTCCTTGGATAACATAAGCAAATTATGATTGGCTCACCTACGCAGAAAAAGGACAACATTAATCACAGCAAATAAGAAGGTTACACAATAAATGGTTTCAATTGAGATATGTGAGCTCTGGATACGTCGGTGGGATTCTCCTTGGAGATCAATTCAACAGTGACAGGTGTTAAAAATCTAGTGATAGTTTTGGGCGTGCTCCAGCGAAGCATTAGCTTAGCTGACTCCTTATTCTTGGCCAAACTCTGTGGGTGTAGGCGCACTAGCACGTCGTCATTCACCTGAAAACAAACAGGTTGCCTACCCTTGTTATAGCGAGACGCCACGCGATCTCGTGCCCTTTTCAGATGCCGTACAGCAACTTCCCATTTTTCTTTGACTGAGGTACGACGGGATGGCGCAGCCAGATAATCTATTTTCCACTGAAGCTGAAGTGGATCAACAATACGCCTTCCTAAAAACAATTCCGAAGGGGTAGAATTCGTCGATTCATGAAGAGCAGTGTTAAATCCTAAGGAGAAAAACTGAAGATTTGCGTCCCAACGTGACTGATCTGCGTTGTGGAACGCACTCAAGCAAGCCTTCAAGTTACGATGAAACCATTCAACGTGATTTGGCTGAGGGTGGTAGGGTGCCAAAAAGACATGATCAATTCCCCAAGAAAAACACATTGATCTAAAAGACTTGGACCGGAAAACGCTCGCGTTATCGGACACTAAAAACTTTGGAGGACCAAAAACACCCAAAATATGATTGGTCAAAAGCCTAACAGTGGTACGTGTCGTGATTTCCCTGACAGGAAATAACCATACAAATTTTGAAAATCCATCAACGACCGTAAGTATAGCTTTATGACCAGAAGATGACCTAACTAGGGTACCAAAATAATCTATAAACAGGCGCTCATTAGGATATGACATCGTGTCAGCGTGGTGAAATCCAATGCGAGAATTATTTGCTGGCTTAGAACGTTGACACGTAACACATTTTCGGACGAAAGCAAAAGCATCCGCTTTCAAATGAGGCCAGAAGAATTCCTGAGAGATTTTATGGAAAGTCTTCGTCATACCTAAATGTAATCCAAAACAGGATTCATGGAAATACGCCAAGAGCATACTTCGTATATTCTCTGGCACGAAAATCCTACATTTCGAAGATCGAGGAGCGGTATGCACTATAACATCATTGCGCAATGAAAACTCAGATACACCAGGATCTTTCCCGAGAATTTTTTCACGCAATGTGACACAAAATGGGTCATCTGCTTGGTACGTACGGATGTCAGTAAAAGACCATGGAATGTGTTGGAGAAGATTCACTGGCTCGGGGATCTCAACAATGGGAGGAGGTTCCTCAAACATGCGTGACAAACAATCCGCTACAACATTTTCACTGCCTCTGACGTGAATGATGTCAAAGCTGAAAGAGGATAGACGAAGAATCCAACGATTTATACGTCCCAATTTTTTGACATGCGAGCGCATCCAGGACAGAGCTTCATTGTCGGTATACACTATGAAATGCCGATGTTCTAGAAAAGATCTGAAACGTTCACAGCCGAATACGACAGCCAGACTTTCTTTCTCGAAAGTGGAATACCGGCGTTCGCAATCATTAAGCATCCGACTGGCAAAAGCGATGGGTGCCAAATTACCATTCACCTGCTGACTAAGCACACAAGAAACTGCGACATCACTCGCATCACAATGTAACATAAAATCTTTCCCAAAATCCGGAGTTCGAAGGACGGGAGCAGAAGAAAGACATTCTTTCAATTTCTCAAAGGTGAGACACTGGTCGGGGCCCCACACGAATCGTACATTCTTCTTCTTCAAATAATTCAGGGGCGCTGAAATGTCCGAAAAGCCCTTAATGAACCTACTGTAAAAGCCCGCCATTCCCAAAAAACGTCGGACTGCTTTCACATTCGTGGGAGTAGGGAACTCTTGGATACATTGGACACGCTCAGGGTTCACTTCTATGCCCACATCCGAAAGAATGTGACCTAAAAATTTGATTTGCTTCGAAGCCAAAGAGATTTTGTCCGGGTTAACAGTGAGTCCGGCTCTGCGAAGACGACATAGGACTTCACGTAAATGGATCAGGTGATCCTCAAAAGACTGACTGTAAATCACGAGGTCATCAAGATAGTTAAACACAGATGAATACTTTAAATCTCCAAATAACTCATCCAAAACCCTACTCAATACTTGTCCGCCGATAGAAATGCCCATGGGTAACTTATTGAACTCAAAAAGGCCGAACGGAGTGGAGAACGCAGTTACCTTACGGCTCTCGGGATCGAGAGGAATTTGATAATATGCACAGTTCAAATCTAGGACGGAATAGTACTTCGCCCCGTGAAAATGCTGAAAAGCGCTCTCCAGAGTTGGAAGGGGAAAGTTGTCGAACACCACCTTAGAATTGAGTCGACGATAATCAACTACTAAACGAAAAGTACCCTCTTTCTTAGGCACCAGGAATGCTGGACTACCATAAGAAGACTTAGAAGGGCTCACAACACCGCGTGCCTTAAGATCATGAATATATTCTCTCATGGCAATGAGTTTGGGTGGAGAGCAAGAAAATGGCGCCGACCTAACTGGAACCTCATCAGTCAAATCAATATGACACTCGTAGCCGATAGCGGAACCCAGTTCCGACGTGAGAACATCTGGAAATTCATTCACCAAATCAGATAAAGCGTCACGTTGACTCGTGAATAAAGTAGGAGGGATTAGAACAGCAGAGATACCAGAAAAATTACAAGGAACACTCGCTTCACAAGTATTAAAATGAAACCGCTCCTTGGATTTAAACAAAAAACTGAAGGAATGATCCGAAAAATCAAGCCTCAACCCTGCTTTGTGCATAAAATCAGAACCTAAGATCATAGGCGTAGATAAGTCATCCACCACATGGAAGTTCCAATCCCAAGAATAACCACATATCTTAATATGACATGTTACAACGCTAGAAACAGAAATAGATGACTTCACCGCAGAATAAAATTTTAAACCCCCATCTTGTGGACAAATCTGAGTAACAGGAAGCTGTTCCGAGATGGAGCGCTGGATAAATGAACGTGAAGCACCAGAATCCAGTAAAGCGGGTATCGACAATTTCTTAACACTTACAGGGACCCAAGGACAGAAGTTTCCAGTCGTGGAAATGTTCATTTCCCGGCGAACTTCATTGCATGGCCACTCCGGCGGGTCTAAACCGGGGACCCATGCTCGTTTCCCTGACGCGAAGCACATCTAGGACAGGCTATGTGCGTCACGTCACGAAGACCACATGTGTGACAAAACACACGCGAGGGCGCACGGCAGGAATTAAAATGATGCCCCAAACGATCACAATTCCAACATTTTATACGGTTATACATGTTCGGGTTTCGAGGTAACTGTTGATCCTGAGGAGCGGGATTCGCAGAAGAAGTAGCATTGGGAATACTCCCGACAATATGCGAGTGGGGACGGTTAACTGCCCGGTCCTCCTGACGAGATATTGAAGATGGGTGCGCAGTCCTCTGAATCTGGGATTGCGCGCATGCAGTCTCTGGAAACAAACTGTCAGAGGGGAGGGGTGGGGGTACATATGACTTGCGCAGGCGCCGATTGAACTCGCATTCACGTCCTTGATCAACAATGTCAGCCACACTATACACACTGGACCGGCGTATGAAAGACTTGTACTCAGGTGCCAGATTTCTATACACAATATCAACAGTTTCAATAAGGGGAAGGGGCTGCGACAACCCACTTATTAAAGTCATTAGCCCAGTAACAAAATCGTCTACAGGCTCTTCCAAACCCTGGGTACGGCGATGAATTTCAGCCTTCAAGTCATGTTCAAAATCATAAGTCGTAAACCGCTCCTTTATTGACTTACAGAAATCAACCCACGAGATGAAAGATCTGTTGGTAAGTCGATACCATTTTAAAGCTAAGCCACTCAACAATAACGGTAGGCAGACAACAATGTCGTCTGGTTCGAGGTCATAACAATGGCAGAGTTCACTGACCCTGTCTAAGAACTCAAATAAAGACGAAACTCCCAGTTCACCAGAAAATGAAATTCCCCACTTGGACACTATATTGGCTACGCCTCCCTTGCGATGGCCTTTCACCTCAGTCAATGGATTAGTGTCTTTCCCACAGACACTTTCAAACGATAGCAGATCATCGTCAGACTGGAAGAGCTCCTTCTTCACGTTACAACCTGGGAGAGAATACATGGCTAAACTACAGAAGTACTGCTAGCTACAATTCAAAACAATAACTACAAATGTCTTGCCTCCGTCCTGCGCCTGAAATGAGTACGAAACAAGAAGTAGGGTTGTTTAGTACATTACCAATGCTGGGGTTCGTTGATAGGGTCCAACTCATTGCACTCTCCTTACAGTTTGTTATTTTTATGGTCCATACTCCTTGGAAGTTCACATTGACTCTTAATATTTGTTTGCATAGTATGCAATAAGAAACATGAAACAGAATAAAAACAACATTGAAAAATATGCAGCGAAATATTAAAATCCAATGGATATGGCTAAGCGACCAGGAGACTTAACCTCGCAACTGATACCATCTGCACCGCCCTATTAAAATAAACATATTCTTGGCGTGCCTCCTAGCTGCATCACTGGAACCAACTAGAAAAGAAAGGAGTACGCAGTGGAAATGGATGTTAATTTCTGACCTGTGCTGGGCCCGTACTTGCAGGCCAGATGTGCCGAGCGACTCCAGACTCCGTGAAGGTGGTCCCACGACGAGTGGTAGGAATACCCTCCTGGTGCTAGACAGCTAGAATAAGTTAGGCCTAGGTTTGAAGAGAGAGAGAGAGAGAGAGCAGCCCGATCGCCAAACACTACTAAATGAGACACATGGGTAAAGAAATGGAAATTTAATGAATTGAAACCGAACACACAAAGAAACCCGGCCAGAATAACACACACAAAAAAGAATACCCTTCACCTAGGGGTCAAATAAAGACACTTTCAAACGGCGAAGATAAATATAAATAACAATAAATAACTTACGATAGTAAATAACGTTAACACATTAAATTCATACCTGTGCTCACTTCGGTGAAAACGATGTAAAAAGGGAGGAAGTAAAAGATCAAGAGGCAATCGAGCCGGTCGCTGGTCAACAACAATCCCTTCTCAGCCAAGAGATGGATGGTTGTCATGACGACCACAAATAACAAGCATAGCAAAGATAAAACAAGAGGCTGTGTGCGTGTCGCAGAGGCTGTGGCGAGCAATGGGGATGCGATCGAGCTGGCAGTCCCCAGAGAAAAAGAAATGCAAAAACCAAAGATACTACAAGGAGAAACAAATGACGTCAAGTGTCCGTGAAATATATCATGATACATACACGCAATCAAACACACAAAATGCCAGCCGTCGATGCAGTAAGAAAACACAAAGCAACTCGTGCTTGTAGGTAGTCTAGCAAAATATGCTAAACCTATATAGTCCCCAACTTACGTTCCGAGTTCGAGCTGAATACGGTAAGGCCTACTTAAAGTTACCGCCGTGATTCAGTTGCACGAAGCATGGAATGAAGGGAATACATAAGGGCTAAAATATATGGTGTCATGCCTCGTGTTGGGAGAATGGTCGAAACGCCAACGTCCACAAACAACGGGAGACCCATTCAAAAACATGCCCAATCCAAACAGCATCAATGCACCTGGCAGCAAGAAAAACATACACTCACAAAATCACTCGCAGATATATTTCACGGCACAAATAAAAGGTTAAACGAAGACTCAAACAAAATAAAACAGGAGACCGCCATTTCGATTGGTTCCACAGCAAATCCAAACACACGACGAAGATCAAAAAGAAAAGTTAAATTTAGGAAATGAGCATAGTGGACACAAGGTTAGATGTATTACTTACATGAGTAAATGGAAGGCTTCGGCATAATAACAATGTTAAATAAAAAGGAAAAACATTACATTTTAAATAATAAGGCGGAGAGCCTCAAGGCACGTCCGGACAGAACGTATCTCACATGGCGACTGAGTCTACCGGGACGGCCGCCAAAGAAAATAAAGAAATGAGAGATGTTAAGCATGGCTCAGAAGTAACGGGAATTGTTCCATCGATATACCCAATCAATCCCTCCAGCATAAGACACATTCTCATTGCGAATTTCCAGCTTCCATAATTTTGTTGTCCTTCTAGTTTCTCTGTATTAGCACTGATGATAAGACAGTAATCCCAGAGATAACATAAGTGGATGCGTAAAATGAGGTTGAGGCATTCGTTGTTGCCATAATGTGTAAATAGGCTACATCGTTTCTAAGAGTATTCACTGAGCGACGTTGAATATTAGTTTCAAAAACGCACAACTTGTCCAGTCTGGGCCCATAACCTGCTAGTGAGTTAGTTAAATGGCACACGGATTGATATTTGAATACTACAGGGGGATTATTTTGCTGGAGCTGGTCAGGTGGAAACCGTAACAAAGTACATTAATTAATAGTAAATTCACCAGCAAATCATGATTAAAGAACTTACCCATCCACAGGAGATGCTGGGTGTGTTCTCATTCAGCTGACAGACAGGCATTGTACCGTGTAAATAAATTAGCGTTTACACGTTGTAATTCCCTTCTGTTGTGAGGGATATCTGTTGCCGTATATTGTTCTCCAGCGTCACTAGGGTAAGTGTCATTGATCTGTACACTTTATATTTTAATTTAACCTACAATTGAACATCAAACGGGCTTAGATCCATGCTTCGATTAATTACAGTAAACACGCAGGGGGAGGGGTGCAGGAGTAACTACATAATGTAACGATGTAACTTGCAAAGTTACTCCCTGTCAGCTAAAGGAGAATAGTTTTAGTATTTTCTGTGAAAAGATAAGTTCTAACCTTTTAACTGATGACTTGTCCAGATTCCCAAGAAATAAAAAAGATCATCTGTGCTTCTTTAATTAAATCTTGCAGCTGTTGTTTGTTACCTTCTTATCTATGCGCTGACACTACACACCCTCGTTGATGAATCTTTAGTGACTTAATGACTTTAATGACCCTGGTTAGCTCGCCTCGGCCTCGCGCAACCCCGCGGCCCGAGCTTGGTTGGCTGGCGGCCGCCGGCCCTACTCCAGCAAAAGAATCTCACTGTAGATGTATTTTGGTACATTTCTACAAAAGTGAGTACGTACATGTTGGCCAAAGAATACATGCAGGAACAGGAAGTCACAGCCTGCTCATCACAAAGACACTGTAATTAACCAAAGTGCAAACAAGCATTACCAACTTACTTACTTACTAACTAAAATTATAGAACAATTGATTATCTGGAGCAGAGTGTGGAGTGGCGGAATACCCATTACCTCACATTTGTTGACTTCGAGAAAGCCTTCGACTCCGTAAATCAAAGAATCATATGGAAGACCCTCGAGGAATATAAAATTCCAACAAAGATCATCAGAATCATGGAAGAGATGTACGAAGGGTATGAGTGCCAGGTTCTTCACGATGGCAAATTAACAGAAAAGATAAAGGTCAGTTCCGGAGTGAGACAGGGGTGTGTCCTTTCCCCCACTCTGTTCCTGTTGGTCCTGGATAGTGTGATGAAGAAGGTAATGGGAGGACGGAAGAGGGGTATTCAATGGGGTATAAATGACAGGCTTGAAGATCTGGATTTCGCAGACGACATTTGTCTTATGGCACAACGGTACCGAGACATAGAAGATAAGCTGGGGAGGTTGCAGAGAGAAGCAGAGTGCAGGACTGATGATCAACACCAACAAGACCAAAGAGATGAGGATAAATTCTGACATCACGACTAGCTTGACAGTCAACGGAAAGGACATAGAGCGAGTTGAGTCCTTCCTCTACCTTGGAAGTATAGTCACAAATGATGGGGGAGCAGAGGAAGATGTTCGAAGCCGTATCAGGAAGGCAAATGGTGCCTTTGTCCAGCTCTACCCCATCTGGAGAAATAGAAACATTTCCAGGAAGACCAAGCTCCGCCTTTTCAATAGCAACGTAAAGTCGATTCTTCTCTACGGCTGTGAAATATGGAAAGTCACAAAACCGACCAACAACCAGCTACAGGTGTTCATTAATAGATGTCAGTAGGGGGGTAAGGCGGTTTCCAACGCACTCCAGAACCCTCCTTGACCCACTACTAAGCCTCAGCCATGTTAAATATCTTTTGAACGCATGGTCCGATTTTGACAAATGAGGTGTCGTTGGACTCGGGCTGACGTCCTCTTTCCTATGGACCACTCGTTATATTTTTGATTTTTTTCGTTTTCGAAAGTAGGCGATAGCTTGAACACTAAACATGATAGAACGTTATGCCATGGCTCAAACGAATGGACTTTATGACCTTTATTTTTTATAATGACTTTTTTTACTTTTTATGCTTTTTTGAAAACACTCGAATTTTGAAAATCCTATATTTTGGAAACTAGGAAGTTTACAAAAAAGTTTGTTTCATGTAAATCAATGATCCCCACCCCCTCTACCCCCCAAATAAATGTCAAGTCTCTAGGATGAAAACCTGTAGTAGTGGGATGATGGGGGAGCTGTCTAGTAACTTATTGAACCCTCCTCGTATTTTCCCCGAACCTGATATCTCGCTAACCAATGGTCGGATTTGAACATACAGGGTGTCCTAGCACTCGTAGTGATGCCCCCTACTTTCCTATAGGCTCTTTATTTAATGAAGAGACCAAAACTAAAAGGTCATCCGCTTTTAATATCTCGCGAACCAATCATGCAAGAGGCATGAACGAGGGGTCCAAGGACTCGGGCTGACGTCCTCTTTGCTATGGACCACTCGTTATATTTAAAAAAAAATTGAAAACTCGATTTTGGGGTAAACACGTGTTTTTTGTGATTTTGCCGATATCTCACGAACTAATAACGCTAGAGACGTGTACGAGGTGTCCTAGGACTCGGGCTAACGCCCCCTTTCAAATGTGGTAGATATTTTTTCCAAAAAAATAATTCACAAAGGGCCTAACGCCATACATGTTGAAAAAAAAATTCTCTACCGTTACCTGTTTATAATGTCCATGAAGCGTGGTGGTTGAGAGAGACGATACGGCTGGGTGTGTGTTTCAACGAACCTGTCGATAACCACGATGGCTGTGTTCAATAGATCAATCGCTATTTCGGCGGGTCGGTGTATGACAGAGCGAGCGTGCGTTTTTTCACACATTTTACCTTTGACGTGTAAACGGTGATGAGAACTTGGTTCTATGTTGGTCAAAGCGAGTACAGAAAACAAACTTACAGGAGGTGAAGGTCATTTGAGCTTATTGGAAGGCGTTGATCTGACTTGACAACAAGTGCAATGGAAAAATGACCATGACGCTTGAAGGTGAAATAATCTGACCATTGTGGTGGCAGGGAAGAGCGAAAGGCATGTGAACACATGTGTGAAACCACAGGCACGCTAAACCAGTGACATCCTGTCTTGCTTCGTACGTGACAAAATGCAAGTTCATGTGAAATTTGATCTGCCACAGGTGTTCACCTTGAGCGTTAGCTGTCCACGTGCGCGATAACTGTTAACAAGTTACATACTGTTTTGCTTCGTACGTGACAAAATGCAAGTTGACGTGAAATTTGATCTGCCACAGGTGTTCACTTTGAACGTTAGCTGTCCACGTGCCTGATAAGAGAATGTTCAAAGCGTGGGAATCGCTGAATCAATAAAAAGTATGATGCAACTTGTCGGAATGATGTCACAACCAATAGATAGGCAAGAGCTGCAAACACCAGTGGTGGGAGGTGAAGGGAGGGAAAGGGGGAGGGGTAATGTATGAGAGAACACAGGTGGAAAGAGAAAGAAATATGTGGAGCTGAGGACTGTACACATAGAGCTATAGGTGGTGTACAACATGTGTGAATAAATAAATTAAAAATTGCACAGGTTCACACAACATAGACCGTATTATTGCCATGGCCAAGCACTCACATTAAGATCATTTACAAAATCATAAAATGAAAAATAAAAAATCTTGTTTTGGAAATATCGTTTTTCAACATACACAAAATAAATATATAAAAAATTTGTAAACAACAAAATGGAAAATCCATGGTCAAGCACTCACATTAATATTATTTACAAAATCATAAAATGAAAAATAGAAAATCTTGTTTTGGAAATATCGATTTTTTTCAACATACACAAAATAAATATATAAAAAATTTGTAAACAGCAAAATGGAAAATCCATGTTTCCATATAGACAAAATTTTAAAAACCTTAAACGGACATTTAAGAAAATATATGCAAATGAAAAAATTGACAAATGTGTAAATATGAAAATGGAAAAATCCATGTTTCCATATCATGAAATTGAAAAACATCAAACTGTCATTTAAAAAAATGCAAATGGAAAATTGACAAATTGCAATGTGTGAAATGTGAAATTGAACAAATGGCTATCATTATTAAAAAAAGAAAAGAACATAGTGCTCTATGGTTGAGGTGTGAATCAAACCCTCTCTACTTATTTGGACCACCCGAGACTGAGTAGACTAGTTTTAGTTATCATACCACTTTTAAAAGTTTGTGTTAAATCTAGGAATTGAACCCAAGAGCTTGTAGGGGGGATCCAAGGTTATAATATGTTAAACAGGTAGCCTTGAATGTAGGGTGTGGTAGTTATATAGAGATGAGACGTTTCGCTCAGGGCAGGGAGGCATGGAGATCTGCATCAAACCAGTCAAAAGACTGACGACTCAAACAACAACATGTAGAGCTCACCAAAATAATGTTGTGTAACGGTAAATGTTAGTCAACGAACAGTAATGCATTACTAAAACCCATGACACGATACCTAAGAGCTTTTCTAAAATTATTTTAAAATGCCTTTAGCCCTATATTAAACACCCAGTTCACAAGACTCATAACTGCAATGTTATGGTCAAACAAAACAAAATCTATATTTCAAAACAAACAAGTGGTTTAGTCAATGTATACTGGAAAAAGTTTTATAAACACTCAAGTCCACAAAAATAATTAAATTAGTAACAGTCAGGTTGACCGAGTGGTTATGGTGTTTGACTTAAGTTCAAATTTTCTGTACAAGAAAGCAAGGGTTCGAATCCCTTACCTGATATAACTATTGCCTCAACATGGCTTGACCACACTGTATTATTGTGTACTCGGTACACAAACCATAAATAGAGTGTATTGTTTAAGGTCACTCTCTTTGCGAACATAGTCAGAGAATGTTGATGGTTAACAATTGCATTAATAGTGGGACATAGGGATAGCAATTAAGAAAAACAGACAATACCCATACACTATTTTTATTTATTTAATGTAAGTACTTGTACAATAGTTATATACAAACTACAACTCTCTTTTGTCTATTACTATCTAGTCCTTTTCGATCCACTTGCATATCAAGGGCAGATGACTTTGTAGTTCAGCCCCTTCAAACAACAACAACACTACTTCTTGCATAGTCTGTGATGTTGATGACCCTTGATGCGTGGAAGATGGATACAACATAACTTTTACAACAGGGGTTAAACGTTGCTCAACAAACAATGCACTATTTTGAGTAGCAACATCTTTCTCTTGTACTAACTTTTTAGCATTCTGATGATTTTTTGTCAATACCATCAGTGTTTTGTCTGGAGCACTACATTGATGATCACTCACACTTAAAACCACACCATTTCTACTTTTCATATTGCCTCGACATGTTGTTGACCTCTGTTTCGAGCATTGCCAGAATATTATTCCTTTTACATTTTGTCGTCTATAGTAATAAGAGTAGCCTTTATAGAGTACACGTTGTTTACCTCGGTTAGTTGGAGTAAGTTCCATAGTAGTAACTAACCTGTTAGTATGATTTGCACACTACAAAGGTTATCTCGGTTCTGGTAATAGAATTATTTAGCGTTGGCTTTTATATTTAATATGTACAGTTTAAAGTGATAGAAAAGTGGTAGAAACGTGGTAGCAAAGTGGTAGACAATTGGTAACATAGTGGTAGAAAAGTGGTAGCAAAGTGGTAGAAAAGTGGTAGAAAAGTGGCAGAAAAGTAGTAGAAAATTGGTAGCAAAGTGGTAGAAAAGTGGTAGAAAACTGGCAGAAAAGTAGTAGAAAAGTGGTAGCAAACTAGAAAAGTGGTAGCAAAGTGGTAGAAAATATTACATGTATTGTTAAGAAATAGTTTAAGCGGTTACATGGATTCATTACACTATAATTTTAGCATCACGAGCTCATTTTCTATATCCAAAAGTTCTTCCTCATATTTAGTATGACCAGCCTGTTTACAGGTATGCAAGTACTGAAGCCGCTGGATTAGCTTACTGGGATTGTTCCAGTAAACAAATTTAACAATGATTTTTTTGGGTGTAAACCATTATCATCATCATCATCATCATCATCATTATCATCATAATCATCATCATCATCATGGTTATCATCATCAATATAATTATCATCAATATAATCATCATCACTATTACTATCTAATCCTTTTTGTTCATCTTGCAATGCAAAAACCTTTGGCATAGTTTGTGTTGTCTTTGATAGTATTAGAGGTTTCTTAGACGTTAACGACTGTCCTAACATGTCTTTTTCAGGAGATAATAAATGCTCTTTAACAAACAAAGCACTATCTTGTGCCACACTATTTTTTTCTTGGTCTTGCTTTTTTACCTTGGTTAGAGTATTTTGTCCATTTAAATGAGTATTATTTTGAGATTTACAATGATGATCGATTGAAATAAGTATGTTGGAGCCTTTTGTCTTAATCATTCCTCGACACTTTTTAGATCGTTGTTTCGAACAGCACCAAATAACAGTTCAATTTTTATTAGTTCTTTTTACAATATATGCATATCCTTTATAGTAAGCACATGGCTTACCGTATATAGTCGTTGATACTTCCATGTCAACTGTCAAGCATAGACTAAGCTCTAGTAAAGTCAACTTGGTAATAAGAATACTAGTTTAATGTGAGAGCAAATATGGATCCAAAGAGTTCAGGTAAAAGTGAAAGCAAATAAGCAAATATTAGAAACAAGAGTTGGGGTAAACGTGGTCGCAAAGTGGTAGACCCATTACACAATAATTTCAGCATGACGAAGCTCTTGTTCAATTTCTTTGATTTCCCAATCGTGACCGATATGCCCAGCTTGTCGTAAAGCATGCAAGTGTCGAAGCCGTTGAATTAGCTTACTGGGTTTGTTCCAGTATACAAATTTAACAAATGGATTTTTAGGTGTAAACAAAGCACTACCATTATCATGATCATTATCATCATTATCATCATCATCATAATCACCATTATCATCATGACCATCATCACTGTTACTATATAGTCCTTTTAGATCCTCTTGCAATACCACTTTATTTATAGTCTGAGTTGATTTTGATAGTGTTGAAGGTTTCTTGGACTTTGACAACTGTCCTAACATGACGTTTTGAGGACATGATAAGTCCTTTTGAACAAACACTGCACTATCTTTAGCCGCAATATCGTTTTCTTGAACTTGCTTTTTAGCATTTTGATAATTGTTTGTAAACAGTAAGCGTGGTTCGTTTCGAGCACTACATTGATGAACACTCACACTTAAAACCTTTCCATTTTTACTTTTCAGATTGCCTCGACATTTTGTTGACCTCTCTTTTGAGCTTCGCCAGAATATTATTCCATTCACATTCTGGCGATTATAGTTATAGGAGTAGCCTTGATAGAGTGCACGTAGCCTACCTTTGTTGGTTGTAATAAGTTCCATAGTAGTAACTGACCTGTCAGTACGATGTTCACACTACAAAGGTTACAACTGTTTTGCTGATGGAGTGACCTACCATAAGCTTATATATTGGCTTATGTGTTGGCTTTTTGTGTTGGCTTTTTATGTTGGCTTTTCGTGTTGGCTTATGTGTTGGCTTTTTGTGTTGGCTTTTCGTGTTGGCTTTTGTGTTGGCTTTTGGTGTTGGCTGTTTGTGTTGGCTTTTCATGTTGGCATTTCGTGTTGGCATTTGTGTTGGCTTTTCGTGTTGGCTTTTTGTGTTGGCTTTTCGTGTTGGCATTTCGTGTTGGCTTTTCTTGTTGGCTTTTTTGTATTGACTTTTGTATTGGCTTATTTGACAAGTTATTTGTGTCAATGTATTTAGTGGATTTTTTTGTTGGTGTTGGAAAGTAGTTGAATGAGAGGGAATATTTAAAGACTTAACCTCAGCTCACTAACCTAACCTAACTTTACCTAACCTGACCTAACCTTTCAACTCTCAGATGTTAATTAAATTCTGTGCATAGTCGAGTTGGAACCCAAGACCTCAGGGGTAAAAAAACAATTATTTTTGACGGCTTATTTTGGTAACTTATTTTAATGGTTAACCTAACTTTACCTAACCTAACCTAACCTCAGCTCACTTTGGATATTACTAGTAAGTGTTCATATCCTCTGCTAGGTAGCATGCTAGTAGTACAGGTAGTGCTCATATTTACCGCTAGGTAGCGGAAACATACTTTGCATGTTGCATGTGACACTTGTGAAGTTTAACCACAAGCAAGACGTGCGTGTATAAGTTCTCTATTTAAACTCAATATACAATTAACCACTAAATGTTCAGAACTAACATGTATAGCCATGTTTAGGGTATATAGGAGACCCTTAGCAAGAAAGGCTGTCTAACCCACGAGTGTACAGCCTTGTCATACGCAGTAAGCACCTGTTGGCAGAAAACAACAACAACAACAATTTGAGAAAGCCAACAACATATCCATTAAGGTATTTAAAGGAAACAGTTTTTTGTTTAGTTCGTGAGATATCGGCAAAATCACAAAAAAACAAGTGTTTACCCCAAAATCGAGTTTTCAATTTTTTAAAAATATAACGAGTGGTCCATAGCAAAGAGGACGTCAGCCCGAGTCCTTGGACCCCTCGTTCATGCCTCTAGCATGATTGGTTCGCGAGATATTAAAAGCGGATGACCTTTTAGTTTTGGTCTTTTCATTAAATAAAGAGCCTATAGGAAAGTAGGGGGCATCACTACGAGTGCTAGGACACCCTGTATGTTCAAATCCGACCATTGGTTAGCGAGATATCAGGTTCGGGGAAAATACGAGGAGGGTTCAATAAGTTACTAGACAGCTCCCCCATCATCCCACTACTACAGGTTTTCATCCTAGAGACTTGACATTTATTTGGGGGGTAGAGGGGGTGGGGATCATTGATTTACGTGAAACAAACTTTTTTGTAAACTTCATAGTTTCCAAAATATAGGATTTTCAAAATTCGAGTGTTTTCAAAAAAGCATAAAAAGTAAAGAAAGTCATTATAAAAAATAAAGGTCATAAAGACCATTCGTTTGAGCCATGGCATAACGTTCTATCATGTTTAGTGTTCAAGCTATCGCCTACTTTCGAAAACGAAAAAAATCAAAAAAAAAATCAAAAATATAACGAGTGGTCCATAGCAAAGAGTACGTCAGCCCGAGTCCAACGACACCTCATTTGTCAAAATCGGACCATGCGTTCGAAAGATATTTAACATGGCTGAGGCTTAGTAGTGGGTCAAGGAGGGTTCTGGAGTGCGTTGGAAACCGCCTTACCCCCCTACTGATGTCTGCGTCGCATCATGAATGTGAGGTGGCTGGACATAATCTCAAATGAAGATCTTTGGACCATCACCAATCAACAACCGAATAGCATCCAGATCAAGGAGAGGAAATGGCGCTGGATTGGTCACACACTAAGGAAGCCGGACGGAGCTATTGAGAGGGCGGCGCTAGACTGGAATCCTCAAGGCGCCAGGAAGCGAGGCCGACCTAAGAAGACCTGGAAGAGGACGATCGAAAATGAAATTGCAGAGGTGGACAAGAACTGGAGTCAAGTGAAGAGAATGGCCAGGAACCGTACTGCGTGGAGAAATTTCGCCAAGGCCCTATGCTCCGGAAGGAGCGGCAGGAATTAAGTAAGTACGTAAGTAAGATTATCTTTATGATAGTAAGACATTCTATCATTCTCCTCATTGAACTGAAGTGAGAGAACGATGGTTTTATCTATACACACTTACAAAACTAACCTAGGAATAATTTGTGTAATACAATCATAAGGTGTTCTTAGGTACATACATCTGTCACGGAGTCAAGGATACCTCTATATTCTCGACAGTTAGTTAATATTGTAGATTATAATCTGCGCTGCGCTCCGCCATAACACTAATTATAATTACCTTAAAAGATGGTATATTGGCTTCCACGACCAGTTAATTCAAACTCGGCAATTTTTCTAGGTTTATGCCGTGAAAGCCAATATGGAAGCCTTCACAGGGAGGTTAAGGCTGATTTTGCGTTTAGCTCTCGCAGTAAAGAGGTGCAGGTGCGCTTCATAAGATGGGAGGTACCACGTAATTCGCTACTCCAGTGGGGGTCCCAGCTTGGTGTTCATAGGCAAAACCCCACACAAGACACGGAATAAATCTACTGTAGAAAAGTCGCTGAGTACTAATTACCTTAACTTATTTTTGTCCCATAATTTCACAACATTTGAAATACTCCTACTTGGATCTGTCATCTAACTATAAAATAGTTCTCAGTTGGTTCATTCTCGTCCAAAAGTAAGGTATTCTATATGAAATGCACCAATTCTAAACAAAACATCCTCCTTGTGTTATATGTCGCCAGGTTCAAGAGAAAATGCAGTAATTGAAAGCCCTCATTCAAAAAAGTGACTGAATTTCTCCTTAGACACATTATTTCTTGGTGAATGGTATATCATCATCATCATCATGTTTTTCAGTCAAGCGACTGGTCTGCCCCTACAATGAGTCTTCTCCACGTTGTTCGGTCTTGTGCTGTCCTTTTGACAATTTCATAATTTCGTAGGCCAGAGCTATGTAGGAAAGATCTCATGAATGTGTTCCGTGGCCTCCCGCGAGGGCGTTTTCCGGGTATTTTGCCTTCTAGAATGTCGATCATCAGGCCACCATGTCGTAACCTGTGGCCAAGCCAGGTGGATCTCCTTCTATATATCTGGCGGATCATTTGCCGTTTTTCCTTTATTCGATCCAGCACCGTTATGTTGGTCATTTTCTCTACCCAGCTGATCTTTTCCATTCGGCGCCAACACCACATCTCAAACGCTTCTAGTCGTTTAATGTCACCTCTATTCATTGACCAGGTCTCACTGCAGTACATTGCAACTGGCCATATGTAGGTCTTAACCAGTTGTTTTCTAAGGCTGAGGGACATCGAGCGTTGACAAATTAGAGAATGCTTTTCACGGAATGCCTGCTTGGCCATGGCTATACGGCTCCTGATTTCAACTTCACATCGTAGGTCTTCTGTGAAGATCTGGCCAAGGTATTTAAAACGATTGACCTGTTGTACTGGTTCTTTATTTATGGTAATATTTAGTTCGTGTTGATACTTACTTATCACCAGAATCTTGGTCTTCTTAAAATTGATTTTCATTCCAAATTCTGTAGCTGTATCATTTAAACATTGCAACATGTTTGTTAATGTATGCGGATTTACTGCAAGTAATGCCAGATCATCAGCAAATTTAATATTCTGGATAAGTCTTCCACCAACTTTCACTCCCATATTAGAACCTTTAAAAGCCCACTTAGTTATAGCTTCAGCGAAGGCATTGAACAGTCCAGGGGACAGCAAACACCCTTGTCGCACACCTTTGCGGATCTTAGCGGGTTCTGATACGTCATTTCCAAGCCGAACAACAGCAGTTTGATTTATATACAGATCAAATATTAATCTGATTAATCGATGGGGACAACCTATTTGATTCAGAAGAGGAAACAGCTTGTGCCAGCTGACTTTATCAAATGCTTTTTCAAAGTCCACAAAGCACACGTAAAGGTCTCTGTTTACACTTAACATCTTTTCTCCAAGACATCGCAAGGACCCGATTGCATCACGTGTAGACATATTCTTTCGAAAGCCAAATTGAGAGTTGTCTAGATACTGTTCGATGTATATTTCCATCCTTTTCCTTAAAATCTGCAGAAGTATCTTTGATGCATGAGGGATGAGACTAATGGTCCGATAGTCACTACATTCAACTGGTACAGTCTTCTTTGGAATTGGAATGATGATGCTGGTGTAAAACTCCTGAGGCCATTTACCTTCTTCGAAAATTCTTGCTACCAATTTGAATATCCATTCAAGTGTACTATCCCCACTATTCTTGATTAGTTCGGCAGGAACATTGTCAATACCTGGTGTTTTACCCATGGATATTGATTTTAGAGCTTCATCGAACTCTGATCTAATAATTTTATCTTCTGCAATTGGCCTGTCTTCCTCGCCACGTGTTGGCAAAAGGTATGGAATTGGTTCTGCGTATAGATCTTCAACATACATCCTCCAGTGTTCCTTCTTGTAATTCAGGTCTGATATAGGATCCCCATGTGTATCACGGAACTGTCTAGTGCGGAATCCTTTTTGTTTCTTAGTAGTTTCCCTGATCTTTTGGT